>CM069864.1:70001365-70561365 GCA_036172795.1 Pelodytes ibericus | reverse complement strand
TCTAAATGTTGTCCCGAGTTCAAAAATATGCATGTTTCCATATTTTTCAGTATTTTTTTGCGAGTTATGGGGCAAAAACCAAAAATAGTGTTTTTTGGTTTTTTCCTATATTGATCTTTTGACCCCAACCCGAACCCAAAATTTAACCCTAACACTAAATTTAACCCCAACTCTAATCCTTATTATATCCCTTAATATTTTTTAACTTTAATTTAATTTTAACCCTATCCCTTATGCTAAAAAATATTTAATTTTAACCCTATAGGCTAATATAGCTAAATAACCTGTTTTTATTTAATTAAATATGTATTTTAATTATTTTCCATTGCAATGCTACTAAACTACCACTAGGGGTAGTCAAGTAGCATATTCAGAGCAACGGAAGTGGAGTTACTTTCACTTCCGAAGCTCAGACCGGCAGAGGGCTTAGCCATATTGACGGAGCAGCATTCTCCGTCAATATGGCTCCCCACGATCGCTCCGTGGGGCGATCGCGGGGGTCCCAAAATAGAAATATCGGTGCTGGCTATTGCCTCGATGTCGAGGCAATAGACCAGCACTGTTAAAGCGGTTTTCGCGATCGTTGATCGCGAAAACCGCTTCATTCACTGCAGGACGTGCCAGGCACGTCCTTTGTCATTAAGGGAGATTCTCCCAGGACGTGCCTGGCACGTCCTTTGTCGGCAAGGGGTTAAAGGAAAGAATTCATGAGAAGTTAAATGATATAGCTACCAGTGAAGAGACATCAACACATTTTCAATCTTGCTGTGCAGGTAAGCATCTGATTTTTCAGGTCATAGACAAAATATCCGGTCCTGTGAAATAATTTGGATTTCCAAATTACAGACTCGTTACTTGAAGGGCATTAACCTAGAGTGGGATTTAAATCATATCTTTAGACATTGAAATTTATACTTGCCGTATGAACCATATGCTCGCCCTCAAAACCTGCACATAAAATATCACATTTATACCTTCATTGCTACGAATATTGGCTTGTTCTAATTGTCACTACTTAGACAAAACTATCACAATATATGATAATGAGAACAATCATTGTAGAGAGACATGTCTTTAATTTATATGTATATTTCTTTTATATCGGATAAGACTGAATGGGGGGACACCATGTAGACGGAATATATATTGAATGAATAATTCTGCGGTTTCGGCTGCAATGGGGACCTTGGAAATGGGGATGAAGTGAGCCATCTTTGTGAGACGATCTACCATGACCATTATGGTATTGTGAGATAGGGAGATCAACTATAAAATCGATTGCGACATCCTCCCATGGTTGGGTAGGAACAGGGCCGGCCTTAAGTGTTCCGGCGCCCTGTGCGGGCTTCCCCCGTGGCGCGCCCCCCCGTCTCTTTCACCCCCCTATGTTTGTGTCTCTCTCCCTTCCCATGTTTGTCTCTTTCCCCCGTCCCCTGTTCTGTCTCTCTCCCCCCCCCGTCCCCTGTTCTGTCTCTCTCCCCCCCCGTCCCCTGTTCTGTCTCTCTCCCCCCCCGTCCCCTGTTCTGTCTCTCTCCCCCCCCCCGTCCCCTGTTCTGTCTCTCTCCCCCCCCCGTCCCCTGTTCTGTCTCTCTCCCCCCCCGTCCCCTGTTCTGTCTCTCTCCCCCCCCGTCCCCTGTTCTGTCTCTCTCCCCCCCCGTCAACTGTTCTGTCTCTCTCCCCCCCCGTCCCCTGTTCTGTCTCTACCCCCTGCCCCTTTTCTGTCTGTCTCTCTCCCACCTCCCCCTGTTCTCTCTCTCTAGCCCTGTTCTCTCTCTCTCCCCCTGTCTCTCTCTCCCCTCCCCCTGTTCTGTCTCTCCCCCCTAACCCCTGTTCTGTCTGTCTCTCTCCATCCTAACCCCTGTTCTGTCTCTCTCCCCCCCCTCCCTTACCTTTGCCTGAAAAGGTGGATCCAGGGAGGGGGCGGAGCTAACCGGCACAGCGGTGTAGCTCCGCCCCCACCCCGGGAAGTGCTGCTCGGCTCCCCATGCTTAATGCAAGCACGGGGAGCCGAGCAGCACTATCTCATGCTGCCCGGGGCTCCCCGTGAAGCAGACGCTGCTCTGCTTCACAGGGTGGGGACGGAGCTACACCGCTGTGCCGGTTAGCTCCGCCCCCTCCCCGGACCAAGCAGAGAATGCCGAGCAGAGGGCTGGTGAGGGGGGATCTTTTGATCTCCCCCATCCAGTGCCTCTACCGGCTTTTTTTTTTTTTTTTAAACTTTTTTTTTTCTTTCTACCGGCCGGGCGGGCGCCCCCTGTGCGCTCGCACAGGTCGCACACCCCTAAGGCCGGCCCTGGGTAGGAACATCCAAGGTTTAGATCTTGCACAGGTGTCACATGACCATGTGTCGCGATGTATGTCATGAGACATTTGGGGCCACCAAAAGGTTCTGCAGGCAAGAGCTAGAGTCTTCTGGAGCACCCCATGACCAGATTCTTGGAGTGCCATCTTAACTACCAACAGTTTCTCCATGTCTCTGCGAGAGGACAGCACCTACTGCGGTTTCTGAAGTGTCAACTTCCAGGATGAATGACATCTCTGGATCCAGCAAAATGAGTACAGGGGCTGTAGTGAACTTTTCTTTTAGTCAGTCAAAGGCCTGTTGGTTCTTTCTTGTGAAGTGAGTGATAGGCTGAATGATCCGTGAGAAGCTATTAATGAAATGCCGGTAAAATGTGGAGGGTAGTATGAATCCTCTACGAAGATGTACTTGAGTACTGCTAGTTCGGGTTCTGAGAGAAGAAAAATGCAACCAAAGGGTATGGGGGCCCCTGGGAGCAAATCAATAGTACAGTCATAGGACAGATGGGGTGGTAACTGCTCTGCTTCTCTTTTGTTGAAGACTTTGGAATCGCGGGTGCGTCAGGTATTTCCACCGAGTCTCCTTGTGCAAGGCCCGATTGTGAAGGTTTCAAGCAGTGTAGCCCACAGAAGTGGGAGGCAAACGTGACTTTTCCTGTTCTCCCCTGGATAGAAGAACTATGGCGGCGGAGCCAGGTCAGCCCAAGTTTAAGAGGGAACAACAGTGATTGTACCAGATTGAAACAAATCCTTTTGCGATGTTCTGTTCCCACTGTTAAGGTTAACAAGATGGTCTCTTTAGTGACAAAATAGGCAGCTAGTCTTTACACACTGCAGTGATCTGCACCACTGCAAAAGAGAAATACAATGTTATATAGAAACAGGAGGACAGTGATAAATATAGAAAATGCAAGGACAAATAAATATATTATATAAAGTATACATTTATATACATATTTATATACATATAAAACAGGAAAAAGTCCAGTGCCACTATAAAAAATTAAGCTGGTTCACATGGACAGAACATACATGGTATAAAAAATACATAAAATGTAACAAGAAATACAAATTTAAATATAAGAGGTCCTTACCCACTGGGTTTAGTTCATGTGACAGACCACTCTGTCTTGGAACTATACTTCTATTCCGTTGCCTTCGTCTATCTTTCGGTTAATTGCCTGTCCGTACCCTCCGTTCATTTATTTCACAAACTACTGAATAAACTACTGGGTAGAATTGTCTGATTCTGAAAAATGTATGTTTTTGCGGAATGTGATGCATATTTTGAAAGTTATCAATATTGTTAGTTAGTCACATTCTGTGAGCATATTGCTTTACGTGTAATGTTTAATTCTGTGAGTAGACCACTCAAAAGGTTTATATTGTGTCAGTGACAATCCTGGATAGTTTACTCCAACATCCATTGTTCTGTATTAACTGATTATGTTGGGTTCATTATGTCTCTTACTGTGTGTTTTGCAATTGGGGATTATTCTAGCCTTGGTGAAGAAATAATCTTAATTTTATTAAAGACAGGAGGCGAATATTTGCATAATCCTTCTTTACTGAAACCTCCAGCAGCAAAAGAGTTAACAGAGTTGTAAAGATTCAACCAATAGAAACAAACACAGGATGCATATATAAACCCCCTCAGACACTTCCTCTTAGTCTTTCTTTGAACAGCCGAACAGGGCACGAACAACTTAATTCTCAAAAATAACCGATCACCACAAAAAGTCGGAGCACTGGAACCGGACAGATGCCAACTCAGAACACCATGCTGGAAGGCAAAGAGAAAATTGTGAAAGTAAACTGGTCTACTAAACAGATTCATAATAAGACAGCAAGCAATAAAACAGAGACAGTCGAAATATATAATACAAAGTCTTAATAAAAGACTTCAAACAATAAAAGTCAGATACACAATCATAATATATAATAATACCCACAGATGTATTCCCTTATCTGGGAGTCTCTTTACTTTGAAGGCCATTTAACTGGAAGGAGCAGGCGAATAGTGAGCCAGGCGAATACAAGGGAGCAGCTTCTAAAGTGAAAAAAGCTTCTTAAGTGTGGGAGTTAGAAGCAAAGAAGGAGTTAAAAGGAAAGAAGGAGGGTAAAGTATAAATCTTTTTTTTTTTATTTTATTCTATTTCTAATTTTGTGGTTTACACTAGAGAGCATGTTGGACAATGCCACTAAGTGCATGTCTTGCAGCATGTATGCGGTCTTGGAGCAAGTTCCCCAGGGTCCATACCACTGCTGCAGATGTGAGCAGGTTGCTGCTTTGGAAAATATAATATTAGATCTAAAGAGGCAACTGGCAACACTTAGGGACATAAGCAACATGGAGCGGAGTTTACTGCTCACGGAGCAGGCATTGGCTGGGGCCAGTGTAGAGGAGGGTGATGATGGAGGGGAAGAGGTTTCTAGGGCAGAGAGCTGGGTTAGTTGTGTAAGGGGCAGTAGGGGTCGGAGAGCTAGGGAGGCTTGTTCTGAGCTGGTTCACCCCAACATGTTTGCCAGCTTGTGTGAGGATGCTGGGGGGATTAGCTCAGAAGAGGCATTTCTGGGGCAGGCGGACTCTCCTAGCAGCCAGGTGAGTAGCCTCTCCAGCACAGTTGGGAGCCAGGACACTAGGAAGGCTAGACAGGTTGTGGTGGTAGGGGATTCTATTATTAGGAAGGTAGATAGGGTAATCTGTCGCCAGGACCCCGAATGCCGAACTGTATGTTGTCTCCCGGGTGCTCGGGTTCGGCATGTTGCGGAACGGGTAGGCAGATTATTGGGAGGGGCTGGGCATGATCCAGCGGTCATAGCACACATTGGTACTAATGACAAAGTAAATGGTAGGTGGGGGGTCCTTAAAAATGATTTTAGGGAACTAGGAAAGAAGCTAAAGGAAAGGACCTCCAAGGTAATATTTTCGGAAATATTACCAGTACCACGCGCTACGTCAGGGAGACAGCGGGAGCTTAGGGAGATTAATGCGTGGTTGCGAAAGTGGTGCAAGCAAGAGGGATTTGGGTTCTTGGAGCACTGGGCAGACTTTGCAGTCGGCTACAGACTCTTTGGACGGGATGGGCTGCACCTCAATGATGAGGGGGCTGCAGTATTAGGGGCGAGGATGGCTAGAGGATTAGATGAGCTTTTAAACTAAGCTCTGGGGGGAGGGTCAAGATCAAAAAGAAGCAATGGTAGCTAGGGTAGATTGGAAGGTGGGTCTAGCTATGGGAGAGGAGGAAAGCAGTGGTGGGGTTAACATAGACCAAAGGGAGGTCCATATAATTAAACCTGCACACATTAAGTGTTTGTCAACTAAACAGAAAATGGGTAGTAATCTCAAATGTCTTTTAGCAAATGCAAGAAGCTTGACAAACAAAATGGGTGAGCTGGAGATACTGGTAAGTGCTGAACAGTATGATTTGGTCGGAATCACAGAAACGTGGTGGGATGAGACCCACGACTGGTCAGTTAATTTACAAGGTTACTCACTTTTTAGAAAGGACAGAGTAAATAGAAAAGGGGGAGGGATTTGTCTGTATGTAAATCCTAAATTAAATCCCAGTATTAAAGAAGGTGTACATGATGTAACTGGAACTGATGTGGAGACACTGTGGGTGGAGATTAGCTTAGACGCTAAAAAGAATCGCACATTACTTGTAGGTGTATGCTACAAGCCACCAAATATTAGCATTGATGGAGAAGATCAGCTTTTATTACAAATTGAAAAGGCTGCAAATATGAATGAAGTTCTAATCATGGGAGATTTTAATTACCCAGATATAGATTGGAAGTGTGGCACAACTAGTTCAGCTAGGGGCAGCAAGTTTCTGGACCTGCTTAATAACAAATTTATGGCACAATTAGTAGACACCCCAACTAGAATAGCTGATTGTCTGGATTTGGTAATAACAAACAATGAGGAGCTTATCTCAAACATCCAAATAAGAGAACACTTGGGGAATAGTGACCATAATATGGTCTCATTTGAGATTAATGCAAAAAAGCAAATTGGTAAATACGCCACCAAAACACTTAATTTTAGAAGGGCTAACTTTGATGGACTAAGGGCATCGATTGAACATTTAGACTGGGAACGATTGTTTTCTGGACTAAACACAGAAGACAAGTGGAATGCCTTTAAGCACACATTACAAAAGTACACATCCCAATATATACCTTTGGGAAACAAATGCAAAAGACACAAATCGAAACCAATGTGGCTTACAGGCAACGTGAAACAGGAAGTACAAAACAAGAAAATGGCATTCAAACATTATAAAAACACGGGATCAGCATTATCATTTATAGAGTACAAAGAGGCCAACAAAGCCTGCAAAAAGGCAATTAAAATGGCTAAATTGGAAAATGAGAAAAGGGTTGCCAAGGAGAGTAAAACTAACCCCAAAATGTTTTATAAATATATAAATGGAAAAAAGCTAAAGAGGGAAAATGTTGGGCCCTTGTTATCCCAAATGGGAAATTTGGTAAGTGAGGACAGAGAGAAAGCAGACATTTTAAATACTTTTTTTTCTTCTGTTTATACTAAGGAAGAGCAGATGGACGAGCCCCTGCTACAGGAAGTTATGGGACATTCGCCGCAAACATGGGATTGGCTGACACAGGAAAAAGTGCTTAAGCAATTACACTCTGTTAAGATAGACAAGGCCCCAGGACCAGATGGTATACACCCAAGGGTACTTAGAGAGTTAAGCATAATTCTGGCCAGGCCACTATTCATGATCTTTAGGGATTCATTCAGTTCAGGTACAGTGCCAACAGACTGGGGAAAGGCGGATGTCATTCCAATATTTAAAAAGGGATCAAAATCTCTGCCAGGTAATTATAGGCCAGTGAGCTTGACATCTGTAGTGGGGAAACTATTTGAAGGATTGCTAAAGGTATACACTCAAGAATACATCTTGAACCAGAATATAATTAGTAAAAGTCAACATGGTTTTGTGAAAGACAGGTCTTGCCAAACAATCTTAATAACATTCTATGAAGAAGTCAGTAAAAATATAGATCTAGGTGTGGCAGTTGATGTGATCTATTTGGATTTTGCGAAAGAATTTGATACAGTTCCACACAAAAGGTTACTCTACAAATTGAGAGAAATAGGTTTGGGGGCAAATGTGTGTATGTGGATTGAAAATTGGCTAAAAGATAGAACACAAAGGGTTGTTGTAAATGGAAAATTCTCAAATTGGACAAGGGTATTAAGCGGAGTACCTCAGGGGTCTGTTTTGGGCCCTCTTCTTTTTAATTTGTTTATTAATGATCTGCCACATTGTGCTGAGAGCCATGTCTCCGTGTTTGCGGACGACACTAAATTAGGTAAGGCAATAAAGACTAATCTTGATGTTTTTTCTTTACAGGAAGATTTGGACAGAGTGGGGGACTGGGCAGTAAAGTGGCAAATGAGGTTCAATATAGACAAATGTAAAGTTATGCATTATGGGAAAAATAATAACAAAGCAACATATACGTTAAATGGTTTTTCCCTGGGAAAAACTACTAATGAAAAGGATTTAGGAATAATTATAGACAACAAACTTGGCAACAGTGCCCAATGCCAGTCAGCAGCTGCAAGGGCCAATAAGATATTGGCATGTATAAAACGAGGTATAGATTCACGGGAGGAGGATATCATCTTGCCTCTTTACAAATCAATGGTAAGACCTCACCTTGAATATGCAGTACAGTTCTGGGCACCAGTCCTTAAAAAGGATATTAAGGAACTAGAAAAAGTGCAAAGGAGAGCTACAAAATTAATAAGGGGTTTGGAGGATCTTAGTTATGAAGAGAGACTTAAAAAATTGAATTTATATACGTTAGAAAAAAGGCGTCTCAGAGGGGATATGATAACATTATATAAATATTTGCAGGGCCAATATAAAGAGCTCTCCAGTGACCTGTTCATTAACAGAAAGGTACAAAGAACAAGAGGTCACCCCCTCAGACTGGAAGAGCAAAGATTTCATAGACAGCAAAGGAAGGGATTCTTTACGGTTAGGACAATAAAGTTATGGAACTCACTGCCAAGAGAGGTAGTGCTAGCAACCACAATAGATGCATTTAAAAATGGTTTGGATGTTTTTTTAGGAAAGCAGAACATACAGGGCTATTAATAATAGAATAAGCATTAATAAAAGAGCTTATTGATCCAAGGAGAAATCTGATTGCCTCTTGGAGTCAAGAAGGATTTTTTTCCCCCAGGAGGCAAAATTCGAAATAGCTTCCTTAGGGTTTTTTTGCCTTCTTTTGGATCAAAAGCTGTAATGATAGGTAGAAGGGTTGAACTTGATGGACTTGTGTCTTTTTTCAACCTAAATTACTATGTTACTATGTTACTATGTTACTATGTAATAAGGGTTGGGGGAAAATAAATAAACTGGGGGGGAAATATTCGCCTCCTGTCTTTAATAAAATTAAGATTATTTCTTCACCAAGGCTAGAATAATCCCCAATTTTATGGCAAGACAGGAGGCTTCATATTTGCATTTTTAACGCTCATTAAGAGAAAATGATCCCATGCACCAAATTAGCAAGATGAAGAACTCCATCTATCAACTGTAGGAAAACAGGTTTTAACAGATTGATGTAAGAGATCAGAAGCGGCCTGTTAGGCACTGCACGAAAAATGGACTTGGCTGACAAATACCTATGGACACAGCTAGTCAAGAAAAACACCCCTTTTTTTCTGGGTAGAAGGAAAAATAATCCATAGAAAAGTCAGAAATCAGAAAACCGGCACAATAACACCAAATAGAGCAAAAGCGAAGGAGGAGAGCAACGTTATCAGGCCATTCCTCAACACAATGAAGGACCCTAGACACATCCGAAATGAATTGTGCCCTGACATTGAAGGTCAAGCCAAGTGGATGCCACATAAAAGGCAAAGAACCGATGGATCATAGCTGAAAAACATTCCTAGAAGGGAAAATGTACCGCCGAGGAAGTGAACCTCAGGATGTTCATAATACTAAAGTACAGAATAGACAGTATAGGGCCAGACAGGGAGAGAGCCAAAGTGTCAGCACATTAGATACCCATAGATGTGATCTCCACAGCAGGGTGATTAATAAGCCCATTACTCACTGGGGAGTGATTAGATAGGGAGACCGGAGAACTGTGGGAAGGCATAGGCTCCCTGGAGAGGCCATGACTGGAGAAACACGTCCACTGCCATAGAGAGAGGTCCGGCATCCAGCTGAAGAGGGCTGGTGTCTGACAGTTTGCCCTAAATACAAACATTTCAAGGTTGAAGGTACCCTTGAGATTCAGGGCAAGAATGACCAATGGGGACACATGCCAATGAACAGTGAGTTCTGTCTTAGAGGAAACTGGGAATCACAAAAGGGACACCTGATGATATCCAGTAAGTTGATATGGAATCCGCGTTCTTCAGGGGTCCACAGGCCTCCACATGAGATACACCCCATCTGAGGGAGCTGGCGTCAGAATCTACGATGCATCATTCCAGAGTGGAGACAATCAAGTCAAAGGAACCTAAAGATGAGCCTTCAGACATTGCATTACGAGATAGTGCAAGGGCCCTGGAAAAAATGGCCTGTATAGAGGCAGAGAGCAGACGATCATGCTACTCAAGAGCAACCGAGAAGGCGGTGGAGATCTTGGACTGAGATAGTTTGAGGACAACCGACACGGAGTATCATGAAACCCAGGAATTGTATGGATTGAATGGATTTTAATTTCAATTAGCCTTGTTGATCATAAAGCCAAGATTCTATAAGAGATGGCCGATCTTGCACCATCAGCAAGATGTTGTCCAGATAAACGATAGTGGATTCAGCGAGCATGAAGGCACTCCATAACTGGCTTGGGCAGTTTTGTGAAGCACCAAGGAGCAGAGCCCGAATGGCCACAGGTGATCTTGTCAGAAAAACCGGAGTACGTGTGGGAGAACGCGACGTACCCCTTACTAGATATTAATCTGGCCAGGAAGGAGGATGATGCATCCTAATAGGACAGTGAACGGTAGAAGAATGTGCAGTTTTGAAAAACTGGTAGGATGTCAGATTCTGAGCAGAGGGGCCTGATTCTGTAAAAGGCATTCTGCTGGTGGCACGGCCCTCTGCCGTCCAGCCCTGAATTAAAACTATCCCCATGGAAGACCTGCTTCATTGATGTCTGAGCTTTGTTTAGCTAGGTAAATATGTTGACCTGTTGATTTATTTAGTTGAGGTCCCTATCCCAGGCCCCAGGATATGTCCCGCAAGATATGTCCTGCCCCTGGGCCAAGATCCTTGGGGGCCAGTTCATGTCAGCTTGACATCCAATTTGTAAAGGGTGGCTTTGTGCTGTTCTGCTAACATAGCCACGTAAGCATTGCCTAGGAGACACATGGCTTGTTGCGCCCACTTCCGGGACAGCCGTGTATCTAGTGGGGTGCCCTCTGTCAAAGCTTTATCTGTGATGAGGAACAATTGTGATGGTGGCCAAGACATCAAGCAGTTTGTTTTTCTAGATACTAAGGCCCTGTTCCAGCCCTTTGCAAGGACTTTGACATTCTTGGGCATGAAAATTACAAAGCTCAGGTCAAACAGAGGTGTTAGCCACTTTGTACTGTATAGTAGGACAAGGACACTCCGCATTGAGCTTCTGGCGTACCTCCTTTTTCAGGGGATGCTAGGTAGGACACCACTCTGAGGACCTGGAATGGCGAAGGATCGAAAAAAGGGAGACCCATAGCATCCAGAATCTCCAAGGGTGTGCCAGGTTTAGAGGAGCCTGTGAGGGAGTCCTGGAGCAGGGCACCCGTGGGGTGCAAGGGTCCTGATAGATCAGCAAGAAGTGGAATCCTAGGGCATTCTGGTTTATAGATCCCTGCTTAGTACTCCTTTATCACAACTTCTGAACCCCTTGTTGAGGTAGGGTCATGAAGGACCACCAGTGGGCCACTCTTGGCCTTTTTTTTTTTTTTATACAGGCATCCTGCCCTTGGAGTTAGCATTCAGTGAATCTCGGGGTCTAAAGGATCAGTGAGAGCCCTGGATTCAGAAGCATCTCTGCCATCAGAGAGTATGGGGATGAGAATGCCTGGGACTGATGTAGAGCAGCCAGTGCATAGGTGAGGGTGTCAGCCAGAACAGAGCGCAGCCAAGAGTAAAGCCCTGTGGGCACATAAGTCTCTTCTGTCAAACTGTCTCAGTGCCGTGCCATTTCTTCAAGGCACAAGAGAAGTATATGTTGTGGTGCCTGTATATATCGGGGGTTACCCAAGGTGTCAGTGGGTGTCATACCCAAGGTGTCATACCCACAGCACAGGTATAAAGGCTGCTAAGCCAATCCCTTTAATCAGAGGGGGAACACCCCTGGCCTTGTTGGGAGAGGCATATGTTGTTGTGCCTGTATATAAATCAGGGGTCACCTGACTTGTCAGTGGGGGTCACCCACATCACTGGGATAAAGGCTGTTAGGCCAATCCCTTTAATCAGAGGGGGAACACCCCTGGCCTTGTTGGGAGAGGCATATGTTGTTGTGCCTGTATATAAATCAGGGGTCACCTGACATGTCAGTGGGGGTCACCCACAGCACTGGGATAAAGACTGTTAGGCCAATCCCTTTCTTCATAAGGGGGTCACTCCTGGCCTTGTTGTGAGAGGCATGTGTTTTAGTGCCTGTATATAAATTGGGGGTCACCTGAGGTGTCAGTGAGAGTCACTCACCGCACTGGCATTGATAGGGGTGTCACCCCTGGCCTTATTGTGAGAGGCACATGTTGTGGTACCTGTACATATCGGGAGTAACCCGAGATATCAGTGGGAGTCACCCAATACACTGGGTAAAAGGCTGTTAGGCCAATCCCTTTAGTCATAGGGACCCCTGGCCTTGTTGGCAAAGGCATTTGTTGTGGTGCCTGTATATCCAGGAATGATTCCTGGGTAATTCTGTAGATGGGTGTCTCATAGGAGAGCCCTGCTTAGAGGAACGAGCCAGTTATTCATCAAGGGTTTTAAATTTCTCATCCCCAGAAGGCACATCTGCCTGTTCAGATGTAGTATTCAGTGTAACCAAAAGCGGGGAACACTTAACCCTTTTCTTGAGGGGTGTCTTGCCCTTTCCTTGAGGAAGAGTGTCCAACCCGGACCTCTTATTAGAGGGGGTCAGATCATGACAATGGTACGAGTCCTCAGATCTGACCCATGCAAGTGAAGGAGCTTCAGGGGCGTCCCGAGTATATGTTGGGGGTTGGTTTGTTGCAGAATGGCCAGGGCTGCTGGCAAAGATGCAGCCAAGCTTGACTGGAGCCATGCCTGAAGGGCCCCACGCATGGGTTATCCATATCACTTTAATGGATATCTGAAAGATGTAATGGGGAGCTATATATAATAAAAGTGAAATTTAACAGGGTTCACCCAATTGCCCAGTGGGGGTTCACCCACAGATGGGGTCAGCAGCTAAGCTAGTCACAGGCTCAAATAATATAAATGTATAAAATGATGGTTACCAAACAGGTGTGAGCATGCTGCAAATAGTGTGATTGGCTGTACAATGTATACAAAAAAAGCAAACTATTAGTGTGAGAAGCGCAGACAAAGTTGGCAGCAATATTATGGCATATAATTTTTATATATTTGATGCCACCTTATAGAGAAGCCTACCTACACACAAATCTGGTGATACAGTTATAATGTGTAAAAATGTTTGGCAAAGTGTTTTTTGTTTGTTTTTTGTTTTGTAAGCTGGTATGAAAACACCATTATCACACACTGACTAGGGGGGGTCACCCTAATGGAAAAAAACCTGCACCCAGGCAGGTTAACACAAACCCCGGAGGGGGTTATATCACTTTAAACATGAAGCAGCATACATGCTGCTGCAGCAAGCAAAATAAACCTGGAGGGGTTTAAAATTGTCAGGGGGAACTGCCAAGAATGATATATGGGAGCTAGATCCCTGAAGTAAATATCACTTTATAACCTGGTTTATCAAATATATGTGGAATGTGGCAGACTCTTAGGTCAGTAGGTGTCAGAAAGAGGGGGTCATCCCCTTGCATGGAACAGTTTGTGGTATGTTTGCCTTAAACAATAATAATGCAATATATATGTAGGCCAAAAACAGGGCCTAACCTGGCAGTGCAAGCACCAAGAGAGGGGCTGAATAAGCCAACCATTAGAGAGAAACATAAAATGGTGAGGTGTGTGTGGAAAGCAGTATTGCCGCTAATGGTAGAAAAAGAGAACTCCATTAGAGGTGTAAATCCCTAAAACTAAGCAATAACCTGTGAAGGAAAACACAATAAAGGGAGAAAAAAAACCAATACATAGTAATAAAGCAATCTGAAGTATAGATTAAATAAACTGTAAAGTGAGAAACACTCTAGTGTGGAAGGTGCTCACCTGGAGGCAGCAGCAAAGAAAGAGGAAGAGGAAGTGTCTGAGGGGGTTTATATATGCATCCTGTGTTTGTTTCTATTGGTTGAATCTTTACAACTCTGTTAACTCTTTTGCTGCTGGAGGTTTCAGTAAAGAAGGATTATGCAAATATGAAGCCTCCTGTCTTGCCATAAAATTAGGTTTACTCACTATGTGGTAATTTGGTTGCAGTCTGAAAGTCTAAGGTGTTCCTAGCCCCAGTTAGTTGGAGAACTATGTTTAGTTCCCCCCCCCCCCCCCCCCATTTTATACTAATGTCTGTGATGTCATGTTTATGTCTTTTTATAAGTCTGTGTTGTTACACAAATAAAGTAGATTTAACCCTCAAGACGGAGCTTGGTCTCGTACCTGGGGGTATGGGATTCGTATGATTTACTCGTGCGGCTGTTCTGTTCATGAAGGATTTTGTATGGTTCCTGTTTGGCTAATTGGAACTGCTGTTAGCTGCTTCTTCATTCGGAAAGGGAACGTCTTCAGCGGTATTAACCTCTCCTATACCGGGGTGTACAGTAACAGTTCACCTGGCCAGGTATTTGAACATTCGCACAAAAGAGCGATATTGCACTACAACAAATGAGGGTGTAATCCAGGGGCGTTGCTAGGTCTCCAAAACATCCGGGGCTGGAGCCCATGATAGATTTTATAGAAGTAGAGTAAATAAAATCACATGGTTAGGCGGCATACAGACTGATATAATTGACGCCAATGAACAATAGGTATATATGGGTATATATCGGGGCTCAACAAATCCCAGGCACCAGGAAATTATACCTGGCGCCCAGTTATTGTTGTCCCTGCATGGTGCCCTCGCCGCTGGGATCATTTTATTTATCCAGCGGAGCGCGGGGGAGCAGTGTGTGCACCGGCTGCACAGTCTTCCTGCTCCATCCCCACATGCACCGTACTATAGTGTCCGAGCGCTGAGTGTGCTCAGCAGGACTAGAAACAACAGCAGGGCACAGACCAGGCTAGAATGAGGTATAGCAGCCAAGAGGGGGACATATTGATAGATGCACTTTTTTTTTATCATAAACAACAACAAAATTGCTGACTTGTGCATAAGTGTATGTGACAGAGTGTGTGTTTGTGTGTATGACTGACTGCATGTGTGTGTGTGACTGTGTGTTTATGTGTTTATGTGACCCACTGTATGTGTGTGTGACTGTATGTCTGACTGTGACAGAATGTATATGTGTGTGTCTGTGACTGACTGTGTGTGTGTCTGTCTGTCTGTCTGTGACTGTATGAGTGTGTTTGTGTCTGTCTGTTACTGACTATGCGTGTGTGACTGACAATAAGACTCGCAGCACACAAAAAACTCACATTACTCAAAGTTACACTTATACACAAAAATACACAGCCACAAATACACACACATACACATGCAGCCACACATACACACACATTCACACTTGCACAGTCACACATGCACAGTCACACATACATACACACACCCTTACACACAGAGACACACAATCCCACTTACACACACCAACTTACATCACACACACACACTTGTATGTGAGCAAATTCCCATGATTTAAAAATAACTGAGCATATAAAAATGCTCAACCCTGACCCCCCCCCCCCCACATAGATACCCTTACATAGACAACCTTACACTCACACACACATCCAGACAACCTTACACACAGACACCCTTATACACACAGATGGCCTTTCCCACACAGACATTCTGCCACGCAGACACGTGTGTAAACCTGCAACTCTCACACTCACATCACAAATATTTTTAATTTTTTAATAAAAAGGGGTAAAAAACTTGGGGAGAATAGGCTGAGGTATGAAGGTATGCTCCTTCTACCAACCTAATAAAAGAGAGAAGTGCAGGGAATTGAGATGGGAATTCAACTGAATGCGAGAATTTTTCCAGCTCTGCTACTTTAGCCTTAATTTTGAAATTCCCATCTCACTTCCCTGCAATTCTCTCTTTCATGAGTAAAGCCTATAATATAATGAGCAGCTCATACACTCATAATGTATGGGTTTTATAGTATAACGAGGTCCATGTGATGTTTAATGCCATGTGTATGGACTCATTGCCATCAACATAAAGACTATATATAAAGATGAATCACTATTATTCATATTGAATGTGATAATCAGGTGTGAAAATAAAAATGGTATGAGCACTGTTTCACACTTGATTATCACATTCAATATGATTAATAGTAATTAATCACATTTTCTCCTAGTAATCTCACTGCCACTGACACACACTCCTAACTCTGCCACTTACGCTTTCACTCTCGAACACTCACACTCTGCCACTCACACACACTCATAACTCTGCTGCTCACGCTTACACTCACACACACACTCATATCTCTGCTGCTCACACGTATACACTCCAAAACTCTGCCACTCACCCACACTTACACTCTGCCACACACATACACGCACACTCATAACTCACACTCTTCCAAACACTCACCCTCTGCACACTCACTCATACAATCACACTCTGCCACTTACACACACTTACATTCTGCCACTCACACACATACACACTCATAACTCTTCCACTCATGCTTACACTCACTCACACGCACACTCATATCTCTGCTGCTCACACTTATACACTCCAAAACTCTGCCACTCACCCACACTTACACTCTGCCACACACATACACGCACACTCATAACTCACACTCTTCCAAACACTCACACTCTGCACACTCACTCATACAATCACACTCTGCCACTTACACACACTTACATTCTGCCACTCACACACATACACACTCATAACTCTTCCACTCATGCTTACACTCACTCACACGCACACTTGATTTGGATCGAAGCAAACTTTGCTTTATTGTCTATCTACTCCTTAAAACTGATCAACTAATGCGCTCTCCCCTAGAAGTAATTCACACCGGAGACAAAGTTTCTGATCAGTGAAAAACCTGAGGCCAACCTTTATTTTCCAGAGTGGGGGATTCCTTTTAAAGCAGGAATACGTCACAGTACAGTCATAGTTTAAAGATACAATATACATTCAGCAATTGGCTAAAAGTTGGAGGGGTCTTCTTTAAACCCACCCTACAGAACGTGATGTCATCTTTATAGAGTTCTCCCACCACATTCCAGCTCCATCTTGGTTACACGATGGGAGGGGAGGAGTGAGTAGTTTACTGTTACTTTAACAGTGATTCACGTGGCATGTGATAACTTGTACAAGAGAAAGTGGGAGGAGTTAGTACCGGAAGCTGGTCTTTATAAAAATGTGTTACATGAGACTTGCTCCTTAGCAGGGGGGAAGGGGTAGCTTGGATGGGAGGAGTTTCCATAGGAAGTAGCTTATTTGAACACATGTGTAAAAGATTAAACAGACAAAGGAATGCAATGCTTATACGTAAGCATCTGTAAGAAATCATGACCTTTTAGGGAAGTGTGCCAAATAAGACATAAACACAAATATATAATAGTAAAAGAGACATTATATCCACAACAGTCCCCCCTATAAAATGGCTCTGTTTACTAACAGCCACTATCTCTAACCCTAATACTGTCCCTATAGAAAAATAACAAAAGGCTATCTTGCTCATCTGTCTGAACAGGCCTCGAACGTTTCACTGCGCGGGTGGCCCATAGCAGCTTGTCCACTACTTCTCCCGCGACAGACTTTTGCCCGTAGAGACAGACGCTATCCCTAAATGCCCTTAAGAGGAAGTAGCTGTTGACTTAGTGCGGTGGGACTGTAAGGGTGTATGTGGTGTTTCATAGTCTATGTCATCAATCTCTTGGTGAAGGAAGGTCAGGGTGGTTTGATCGATTGTCTGATCAACTGTCTTTTGTAGGCATTTCCTAAAACAGGGTAACACACAACAAACAAGAAGAGCAAGGATGATTATCATTATTAAAATGGCAACACCTATTTGGGCTAGAGCACCTTGCCATCCAGACATCCATCCAAACCATTTTTCCCATGGATCCGTGGCCCCAGAATTCCGTTTCAGTTCATTGGACAAACTCTTTAACTTTTCTATTGCCAATGTTACCTTACCATTAGGGCCTGTATTATCTGGGATATAGGTACAGCATGTCATGGTGTCTGGGAGTATTTTACATACTCCCCCTTTCTCTGCCAGAATCATATCTAAGGCCATTCTATTCTGGAAGGTCATCTGGGAAGTTGTTTGTAATTGTTCCGCCAAACCCTGGAGGGCATCTCTGGTATAATTCACAAACCGTTGCTGATTATAATATATGTAATTGATCCAATTTACATTTTTATTGGCCGTAATGATTGGGAAAATAGATTCAAACCCTGCGGACACTTCATCCCTTGCTTTGAATTCATTCGGCACCCCCCTTGGCACTCCTATGGCATCTATATAGATATGGGGATCAAAACTGCCTTTTACTGGAGTATCTCTCTTTATTCTAGAATATGGGTGTAACGTACCTGGGGTATCTTGGTGTCCGTCAGAGATTATGTGTATAGGCATAATTACCTTAGCTAAAGCACATTCTCCCCACCATACACCTTCCAATCTAGTTCTAATCTGCATATCCCCACAAATCCAATATATGTCTCCAAGGGATCTTACGTGTTGCTGGATTAGGGCGGCTGGAATTGGGCTATATGTGGCACAGTACTTACCAGTGAAATTACCAAAGAATTGGCCTACCCCATCATATATACCATAACAAGTGTAGTTTCCTGGATATATGGTGATACCTTTATCTGGCTTAACATTTTTAAGGATAATTGGGTATTCCTTTGTCCATGATTCACATTCCGTCCGGTCAGTTTTAATTGCAGTATAGAGACTTAGGAAACACATCTCTATCTCCGGAGGTATGTTCAAAGGGACAGTACCTAAGTGAGGCCTCGCTCCTCCACAGACATAGCAGTTAGATCTGTTGTGTTTGTTAGCATTATATCTCATCCACTCAAGCCATAAGTTAGTATCAAAGAAACCTGTCTCTACAGCCATAGTGTCCTCATACGTGGGGTTAGCTATAGCTATCATGTCTCTTAAAGTTTTGATGTGAGGCTTAAGAGGATTAATAGTCATGTGCGCGGCATCTACCCAGTCAGGTGAGTCATACACATGTATGGGTCCTTGATGTTAGGTATATCTTTGTACACTGTTGACAATAATGATGATGGAAATGTACAATTTATGACATCACAGTAATCAAATGCAAATGTGTCTACCCGTGTACTAGAGGAATTTTACCAAAAAACATGATTGTCTTTGGTTATAGCCACTTGTTGGGCTTTTATCAGACCTAGCAGCAAGAAAAAATACACGTTAATAATTCATGTTATAACAGGATCTGCTTCCTCTGGAGCTGGACATATCTGGGTTCAAGGGTATGTTTACTCAGGTACTTTTTAACCAGAACCCAATCACCAGGAAGCAACCTGTATGTGCCTGTATCAGACTTTGGATCGGACACTCTTCTGTCCACTTCACTTGATTGACATGCAGCATCCTTGATAGCTTATGATTGCCACACGTTTCATCCGAATTCCGTCTTCCATGAGTTTTTACTTTCAATATGGCCACTTCTTCAGGTCCTCGATAGCTGTACCAATAGTGTGGTACTCCCCCCTTGGGAAGAGGCAGAAGAGTGGCAGGATTCAAAGTGTATCTGAGTAGTAAGGAGACATTATCGGGTAGCAATAAAGTTTTGAAGACGAAGATCTCTCTGTGTAGAGAGATGTTGAGGCTGAATTGCAGGGTTATATAAAGAAAACATTAAAGGATTAGATTTCTTGTGCTGGGTCAATTGGGCCGACTCTAGGCCTTTAGCAACCAGGAGGAGAGAATCCAGGGGAATAATCCTGAACTCGGGGCTGGGATAGGACCAGACCTTTCCTTATGGGTTCTTTAAGGCCTGCAACGAAAGCAGCTGATAGCATCTGGGTGTGGGCCTTATTACATGTATTGAAACCCAGATCTGAGAAGGTTTGAGTTAACCTAGAATTAAATCTTTCAACTCTTTCTGATTTTCCTTGAACAACATCATTAATAGACGTAGCCTGATCAGCTATTTTATCAAATCACCTCACTAAATACATATTTGATAGGAATCAGGCCTGTAGAAATCTCTATCAAACAATATATCAGTAAAATAAAATTCCCATATTTTTCAATATTGTAATGACATCATATTCTCTAATTTAGAATATCTATTTGCGATACACAGTAACACTTTGTGTTATCCCTTGGACTTAGCTGAAGTTTCAGTGGTCAGATTACAAGCTTTGTCCACTGCTTAGCATAACATGTTTCCTTCTCTAAAAAAACAAAACAAAAAGAGTAAAACGTGACAATAAACATTCTTCACCACATTGCATAAACCATCAAATTTAACAATAAACCATTCTCCACCTTCTATAGACTGTACTTTCCCATATATTTTTCCTTTATCTTCCAGTACAGCTATCTACTGACTCTTAAACCATTCACTAACTATATAACTTTTGAACCATCCCATTATCAACTTCTGTTTCTGTAATTTCCACAATAGAAATCAGTCTCACCTCCCAGAGTTACCTGTATCTGCACTTTTTATACAATGTATAACACATCTAATTTATCTATGACAAAATGTTTCTAGCAAACTTAAGTTGGTACATGTATTTTTATTACTTTTAAGATGTGTATCAATATTGCTCTGCATTTCTTTCTGTTACTTCAGCAATAATTGAAATGATTTATTTATTTTCTTTTAATTTGTTTTTTGTTTTTTTAGTGAAACATCAAATGTAACCAATCTCTCTTCTGTTCATAACTTTTGAAGAGTTTTTCATGGGACTGCAGTAACAACACATGTGTTTTGCAGATTCTGCAATCACAAAGTATTAACTATGTGAGTGCCTAAGCACACAAAAAAAAGAAAGGGAGGGTGTATCCACAGAGACAGGCAAGAGAGAAGAATGCAAGGCAACAGGAAGGGAAGGCGTGACTGGGGTTTGAAGTGGAGAAGGAATGGGGGCTGGGAAATAATAGGATCCGTCTGTCCCAAGGACAGGATCCAAGGGGGTAGGAACTGGAGAGGGTGTGCTCACAGGTGTGGGCTGAGTGGGGGCTCTAGAGGTAGCCATCTTCCCTTTGTGCCAGGCTCCATCATAAGGAGGGGGATGGGAAATGTTTGTAACAGTTCCAACAAAATTATCTCTCTCATGATATACAAAGATTCTCTGCCCCTTTACCTCTATTTCCTCCTCAATCCAGCCCTCCTTCTTAATCCCTTTAGCCACTTCATACCAAGCATCTGCAGCTTTCATTAATCCATTATCCAACAATATCCCATTCATATCATGTAAAAGTTTCCTCCAATCCTCTGCCTGCAGTCTGCCCTGAGGACACATAGTAATTCCACAAGTCTTAACAATTTTATCCAACTTTCCTACAGCTAATTTCCCAGCTCTTTCCTTTACAAGATCACAGGCCAACCGACCTTGGAAGGAGCTAACATTTGATTGACCCATGTGCACACTGTAATATTACTGTAGAGAGAGAAACTGGAAATAAATGGCAAACTGCCACTGAACAAACCGAAAATGAAAATAGACTGAGGGAGAAGGAGTGAAAATGAAAGGAAACAGATTAGAGGAATTTATAAACAAAAGGAACCAAAGCGTGCACTCAAAGGCTCCCACTGTCTATACAGCAAGAAAGAAGGAGGGGTGAAACAGCAGGAGGGGGGGAGAAGAACAGTTTTCAGCCAACACAAAGGATTTTAACCATGTGACTGCTGTAGCACAGCTCACCTAAAAACAAAAGATAGCATAGGAGAGCAACAAGACATAGACTTATAGTTCACAATGAACATATATGGTACCCAATACACAGCTGTAATTAAATTACAAACACCTTAAACTAAATGCCGGCTAATAGTAAAAAAAACTCAGGTCACACACGCACTCAATTTCACATACAATATCTGCCGATGCCTGTTTGTATTTCTGTTTACCAACAAAAACCGCTCAAGTTTCCTAACCAAGCAGAGCAAAAATCGCTCAAGTTACCTAACCAAACAGAGAAAATATCGCTCAAGTTACCTAACCAAACAGAGAAAATATCGCTCAAGTTACCTAACCAAACAGAGAAAATATCGCTCAAGTTACCTAACCAAACAGAGAAAATATCGCTCAAGTTACCTAACCAAACAGAGAAAATATCGCTCAAGTTACCTAACCAAACAGAGAAAAAATAAAAAAAGGACTCAAACTTATTTTCTTAAGAAGAGCCAATAATGCCGAAAACACCCAAACTAAAATTTGAGCAAAATAAAAAACCACTCAAACTTCTATTTCCGAAGTGAGCTAATTACAACAGAAGTACAACAGATTCTCAGGCAAGCAGATTCTTCCACACATAAAACACACACTCAGGAATGACTAAGGCAGTAGATAGACAATTTACAGGTTCTATTCAAATAAAAGGGGACATCTGGGCAAACTATATACCTGTTCAGTAGTTATCCACGAGAAGCCGGCGCAGACACGGATTGCAGGCCAAGTCCAGAGACAGGAAAATATATAGGTAATTTACCATATGCAGAGGTGATCAGGCTCCTTGTTTTCCAGTCTCTGGGGGTCTCCTCTCCGGTCCTCAATGCAGCTTCCGTAGCAACAGAACCCAGATGCCCCACGTTGGGCGCCAAACTGATTTGGATCGAAGCAAACTTTGCTTTATTGTCTATCTACTCCTTAAAACTGATCAACTAATGCGCTCTCCCCTAGAAGTAATTCACACCGGAGACAAAGTTTCTGATCAGTGAAAAACCTGAGGCCAACCTTTATTTTCCAGAGTGGGGGATTCCTTTTAAAGCAGGAATACGTCACAGTACAGTCATAGTTTAAAGATACAATATACATTCAGCAATTGGCTAAAAGTTGGAGGGGTCTTCTTTAAACCCACCCTACAGAACGTGATGTCATCTTTATAGAGTTCTCCCACCACATTCCAGCTCCATCTTGGTTACACGATGGGAGGGGAGGAGTGAGTAGTTTACTGTTACTTTAACAGTGATTCACGTGGCATGTGATAACTTGTACAAGAGAAAGTGGGAGGAGTTAGTACCGGAAGCTGGTCTTTATAAAAATGTGTTACATGAGACTTGCTCCTTAGCAGGGGGGAAGGGGTAGCTTGGATGGGAGGAGTTTCCATAGGAAGTAGCTTATTTGAACACATGTGTAAAAGATTAAACAGACAAAGGAATGCAATGCTTATACGTAAGCATCTGTAAGAAATCATGACCTTTTAGGGAAGTGTGCCAAATAAGACATAAACACAAATATATAATAGTAAAAGAGACATTATATCCACAACACACTCATATCTCTGCTGCTCACACTTATACACTCCAAAACTCTGCCACTCACCCACACTTACACTCTGCCACACACATACACGCACACTCATAACTCACACTCTTCCAAACACTCACACTCTGCACACTCACTCATACAATCACACTCTGCCACTTACACACACTTACATTCTGCCACTCACACACATACTCACTCATAACTCTTCCACTCATGCTTACACTCACACACACTCTCTTCCAATCACACTCTGCCACACTCACACACATACACTTACTTACACTCTGCCACTCACACTCTGCCACTCATATACATACACATGCACACTCATAACTCTGCCACTCACACCCACTTACACTCTGCAAATTACATTCTGCCACTCACATACATACACATGCACACTCATAACTCTGCCACTCACACTCACTTACACTCTGCCACTCATATACATACACATGCACACTCATAACTCTGCCACTCACACCCACTTATACTCTGCAAATTACATTCTGCCACTCACATACATACACATGCACACTAATAACTCTGCCACTCAGTCTGCTACTTACATACACATGCAGACTCATAACTCTGCCACTAACACCCACTTACACTCTGCCACTTACCTCACATACATACACCTGCACACTAATAACTCTGCCACTCACACTCTGCCAAACACTCACCTGCAAAACTTGAGGGGGCGGAGCTAAACACGAGGGGCGGAGCCTATCGTGAGGGGATGGAGTCTGCTGCTGTTCAGCATACAGCATGCAGGAGGCGGGATCGAACGTGAGGGGGCGGAGCCGAGCGCGAGGGGGCGTGGTCAGGGTCTCCATTCGGGGCTATGGAGGGGAGATCCGGGGCTTCAGCCCCAGTAGCCCCCCCCTAGCGACGCCTCTGCCAAAGCCTATTTCAGTCAATTTGTACAGTAACTTTTTGTGTGGAATAGTATCAAATGTTCACTTCTAAGTTCAGGCTGTTCAAATCTCATGCTTGCAGATTAGATTCCTGGCATGATTGACTATTAAAATGGATAGTCATATTCCTATGATGTACTTGAAAAAGAGAGAATATCTCAGCGTACCTTTCTTGGTTAGGCAGCCTCAGCGGATGTTTGTGCGTCTGGGAATCGCACAGATATCAACTGCCTGTTCTCCTCTCTCCACCTTCACAAAGAAGGCTGTTTTTTTGCGCCTAGTATCCTCTTCCGGTGATATCATGCCATCACTTCAGACCCGAAGAAAGACAAATTCATCAACTGAATGGAATCTTTGCAGTATACACATAACAATTCGGCAGTCTCAGATGTGTCAAAACAGCTGAATAACAAAATGGTGGTAAGAAAAATTTGTCAATAGTAAAATAACATTGCCACACAAGCACATACTGATTGGTTGAAAATACAAGCAGTAATTGAGAACACAAATTCTCTCCTGCCTGTTCTTGTGAATAGACTGTTTTATAGCCAAAGGAAAAATAAAGGGACAAGGAAATACACAGCACTACCCCTCTTTAGGTTGACGTCATTGGTCCTTAAAGGGAAAAACAGTTGCTGGTGCATATAATGGCCAGAATTATGCTTCTTCTCACATCACGTGGTCACTGTTTGCAAACAAACAATCTCTGTGCCACTTTGGTGGAGCAAACCTTCAATGGCATCACACCTAAAACATATGCAAAAGAGATTACAGTTATCAATGCATTGGACAAAGCTGCAAATAATCACCATGTAAGATAGAGCCATTACTAAAACATATTTCAGTAGCTAAACCCTTCAATACCACCTTAAGGGGGGGTCTATTATGACTATGATGAGTGGGTGTACTCTGAACTACAATTCACTCGGTGTCAACCATTTCCTAGACATTCACTTACAGTAAGTGAATACATCAAAATACAGCCTTCATTCAAGAATGATCATAAATATCAATAATAAAATGGGGAATAGTAAAATAATATATTTGAGGCACGGCTGTTGCGATATCTATTATGGGGCTTACCTTTTACATTCACTTTAAGATGTTTATCCAAGCGTTGTATCACCTAAACAATACATATAATGTGAATGTACATTGTAGTAGAATCTACTTTATTAATGAGCATTTCAATAAACTGTAGACCAAGTCTTTGGACAGAGTGGGCTAGAGCAGAAATCTGGTTTTGCATTCTTTATTTAAGAGATTTGCTTAAATTGTTGGCGTTATATAAATAAATGTTAATGTCAGAGGCGTCACTAGGGGTGGGCTACTGGGGCTATAGCCCCGAGTCCCCCCTTCATAGCCCCGAATGGAGACTCTGGGGCTAAAGTATACTTTAGCCCCGAGACTCCAGGGCAATAATTGTTTAAAAAAAAACAAAAATCCCCCGCTGAGCTTTCCAATGTCTGTGACATGGTCCCAGAATTGGAGGATTAACCTCACGCAGGGGTGAGGGCTGATTGGGAGGAGAGGCTGCTATAGGGAGCTCTCTCCCGAGCCTCTCCTCCTCGAGGTGCAGCCCACAGGCAAGTGCCTGCGGTGACCGCACCTCCTGGCCATACAGAGCACAGCGCAGTGCAAGCTCCGCCCCGTCACACTGTGAGATCTACTCGCCGGATGTAAGGTGACATCCGGCAGAAGAGTCTGAAGGAAAGCGTCCTCCTCCCTGCAAGAAACCACCGTCCTTTTTCCCCAAAAAAAATATTCCAGCCCCAGCAGGTGAAGTGGAAGGCCTGATGAAGCTGTTTTTTAAGTTCTCCTCTATGTAGGTCTTTAGTTCGGGTTCTGAGAGGGGAAATATGCGGCCAAACGGTATTGGTGCCCCAGGAAGCAGGTCTATTTGGCAATCATATAGATTATGTGGTGGTAATTTATTGGCCTCCTGTTAACTGAACACGTCACTGAAAGCACGATATGGTATTGGTATTTCAGAGATCTCAGAAGATGGAGTGTGAAGAAAAGAAGCCAAAGTCTGTGGGAAACAGGGTGCTTTACAATAAGGGGAAGAAAAGTCCTGTAGACCAGTCAATGTTGGGGTTATGACGTTTAAGCCACGGTTGTGATAGCTTCAAACATCCCTGCAAGCTCCATATCTCATACAATGTATTGTCAGGGTTGAGGTTTTTGGAGCATAGAGCAGGCTATCTCTTGCCAGTAACCCCTACCAGGTGGTCCACAGGTGTATATAGGCAGAACACCCTGGTAAGTATAGGAGCACGAGAGTGCCACAAAATAATTATAGGTAAATCCAAAAAGCGAAGTCAGGAACAGTCCAATAGATCAGGACAGGCAGAGGTCAAGGGTAGTAGAATAATCCAAGCAGGGGTCAGGGTTCAGGCAAACAGAGTAATCCAGCAGACAAGCCAAAGGTCCAGTAACGAGAAATCCAATAGATATATTGCAACACAGCAAATAGAGAATCACTGGAAACTGAAGTTGAAGGACAAACAGGAACCAAAGCTCTGGAACACTGAAGCACTGTGGTAAAAGTTTGAGGGGTTTTTATAGTGCTGTGGGTCTCTACTCCTCCCCTCTTTTGGACAAGCTCCTCACTGGATTGGATGTCAGAGGGGTATGCGTCTATAGCACATACCTCTCTTTCTCTTTGCCTGGAGACTATAGGAGCTTTGGTGATAGGGGAGACAGAGTTTACCTCCCCCTAAAGGTGCAAATAGATCCCCCTTGAATGGGGTAAACTCTGGATGATGTATCTTGGGTTTGTAGAAACGTTAGGCCCTGGTTTCGGCCTACTTTCTCTTGCTGCCCGTGAAGCAGCCGCTGCTCTGCTTCACAGGGTGGGGGCGGAGCTACACTGCTCAGCCGGTAAGCTCCGCCCCCTCCTTGGATCAACATTTGCCGGCAAAGGGAGGGGGGAGAGAGACACAGAACAGGGGGAGGGGGGAGAGAGAGAAAGAACAGGGGGAGAGAGAGAGAGAAAGAACAGGGGAGGGGGGAGAGAGAGACAGAACAGGGGGAGAGTGAGAGAAAGAACAGGGGGAGAGAGAGAGAGAGACAGAACAGGGGGAGGGGGAGAGAGAGACAGAACAGGGGGAGGGGGAGAGAGAGACAGGGGGAGGGGGAGAGAGAGACAGAACGGGTGGAGGGGGGGGAGAGAGACAGAACAGGGGGAGGGGGGGAGAGAGAGAGACAGAACAGGGGGGAGAGTGACAGAACAGAGGGGGGGAGGAGAGACAGAACAGAGGGAGAGAGAGAGAGAAAACAGGTATGGGGAGTTAGAGAGAGACAGACATGGCAAGGAAGAGGAAAGGGACACATACATACGGGGGGTGAAAGAGACGGAGGTGAAGCCATGGGGCAAGCCCGCACAGGGCGCCGGAACACTTAAGGCCGGCCCTGAACCCAACAGCACCAGACACAACACTATAGCACACAATATAACCCCTCAGCACCAGATACAACACTATAGCACACAATATAAGCATACGGCAACAGATACAACACTATAGCAGACAATATAACCCCACAGCAACAGATACAACACTATAGCACACAATATAACCCCACAGCTCCAGATACAACACTATAGCACACAATATAACCCCACAGCACCAGATACAACACTATAGCACACAATATAACCCCACAGCACCAGATACAACACTAAAGCACACAATATAACCCCGCAACACCAGATACAGCACTATAGCACACAATATAACCTAACAGCACCAGATACACTATAGCACACAATATAACCCAACAGCACCAGACACAACACTATAGCACACAATATAACCTCTCAGCACCAGATACAACACTATAGCACACAATGTAACCCCACAGCACCAGACACAACACTGTAGCACACAATATAACCTCTCAGCACCAGATACAACACTATAGCACACAATATAACCCCACAGCACCAGATACAACACTATTGCACACAATATAATCCCCACAGCTCCAGATACAACACTATAGCACACAATATAACCCAACAGCACCAGATACAACACTATAGCACACAATATAACCTCTCAGTACCAGATACAACACTATAGCACACAATATAACCCCACAGCACCAGATACAACACTATAGAACACAATATAACCCCACAGCACCAGATACAACACTATTGCACACAATATAACCCCACAGCTCCAGATACAACACTATAGCACACAATATAACCCAACAGCACCAGATACAACACTATAGCACACAATATAACCTGTCAGTACCAGATACAACACTATAGCACACAATATAACCCCACAGCACCAGATACAACACTATAGAACACAATATAACCCCACAGCACCAGACACAACACTATAGCACACAATATAACTCCACAGCACCAGATACAACACTATAGCACACAATATAAACACAAAGCAACAGATTCCCTAAACACCCAAATTCCTAAATCCACGACATTTCTTTATCTCTTTCACCCTTTTTTATATGTTTTATTCCTCCATGTTTGCCATCTCTTTCCCCGTCATTTAATGTGTTTTATTCCTCCATGTCAGTGACCTCTTTTCACCTACATTTTATCTTTTCTGCCCCATGTCACAATTTTGTCTGTATTCTGCTCCAATCTATCACATCATTTTATCCTCCATTATCTTTTCTGCCCCATCCACTTGTCACCATGTTGATGGGAGCAGAGCCTTGTCAGAGGAGCTGCTCAGACTGGACAAATGGAGACCTCAGGGAAATGGGAGGGACCTCCTTGGATTTACTCCACTCTTCCATGTACCTTAAAGCTATTATAAGCTCTTCCTACCTGTGATGGAGGCTCAGCTATGGTCTCTGAGTATATTCCCGTTTCCTCCATGATGTTGCACTGCAGGCTCTCTTCTGTCAGTCATGCTGCCACATGGAGGGCTGAGGGGCGGGCCATAACTTCATATCCCCGGGCACCCCTGTCATTGGCTCTCCATGCATGCTGCTGCACAGCTGCACAGACTGACAGCTGCAGTGACCTGCACCAATGTGGATGGGTGACCAGTATTACAGCAAGCAGAGTTGCAGAGAGCAACAGCTTTGGGTGCCACCTCCTACCCCAGCAACTGGTGTGCAGTCCCTAGGGACAACTAGAGGCTACAGACTGAGTAAAAATAATAATAATAATAAAAAAAAATATTAATTTTTTTTTGTAAAGGGGAATTGCAAAAATCCGTGGGGGGGGGGGGGGGGTCCCCTTGCCCCCCCTGCGGACACCCATGGTAAGAGGGGCATGATGCTGTACTTACAACAGACACACAAATATTCAGGATGCTTGTGAGGCATACACCTTTTGAAGGTTCATATTTCTTTATTTTACTAATAATAATAAAAGTCCAACCAATGTTACTTATAGAGCATACATATCTGAAAGGGCATCCTCCATCAGTTATACTTTAGACAACTGTACAATGCAATAAAAAAAACCTTTGCAGAGTCTTCTCTCCCTCAACGGCTACAGATAACCTCCTCTCAGAACAGCAGAAAAAAACACAGAAAAGAAGCAATGAAATCTTATGTATATTATAGGATGCATAAAGCCAATGGACATTAGCACTTACACGAAGATCTGATGAGAGGCTACACTGAATTGTTAATTCAAAGCCATCAGCTTATAACCTGTTTTGGCTTTAGTAACTGTAATAATACCAGTGGTTGGAGCTTTTTAAAATCACATTATTGCACATTCTGTACTGTTATTGTTTTTCTCGTATGTGGCTGTTGAGTTCTGACTATCAGGAGAGTACTTGACTGGGTTGCTGCAGCATTTGTATTAAACTATTCTATAATTTTATGATATGGGATGTTTATTTTTACCTGTGCATGTGTAATATAAGGGCAGTTTTAAACTTGTGTTTCTACTAGCCCAAATAAGGCATTTTGTGTTTCAGAAACTACAAAGAGTAACCATTATGAATATAAGTTACTAATTCAATACAAAAGAAGTACCCTATTTGCTCGAATATAAGATAACCCCCTAAACTTTGGATATTCATTTAGGAAAATAAAAATAAAGCCTGAATATAAGACTACCCTATAGGAAAAAAGGTTATGTCAGGTTCGCGCACCGGTCCCACGCCACCTACCTCCAACAACTGCAGACAGTGCTATTAAAATCCCCCCGCTGTCGACCATCTCGTGCCCGGCATTGGAATATATTGGAACTTCTACTATTGGGGTTCCTCCGCTCCTGAACAACGGTACGTCTTACAGGTTAACTTGTATATATTCACATGTAAATTGCTTATTCATATTTCATAAAAATTATGTTATTCATAAAAATGAATTTGTTTTTATTTCCTTATATTTGCCCATCTGCGCCCAGATGTAGCCAATGCATCGCCCCCATAGCCATCTGCCCACCAGACTTAGCCTATGCTGCATCCCCCTCCCTACCCAGCCTTAGCCAATGCTGCCTCCCCCCGACTTACCCAATGCTGACTCCACCAGACTTATCCAAATGCTGCCTCCCTCGCCCCGACTTACCCAATCTCCCTGGTGGCTAGTGGGGGCAGCCGGTGGATGTCTGCAAGATACGCACAGACATGTTCCGGTGCTGCCTCACGCTTTCGTCTTCTATGACGGATCGCCAGAAGGTTCTGAGGGGCAAAGTGACACTGTGGTATGTTCCGTGGGGCATTGACACTGTGGCATGCCAAATTGTGTAGGTGCAATATGAGTGCAAGCCAAGTGCTGTGGGTGAAATGTAGGTGCATGGCAAGTTCTGTGGGTACTGTATGGTGCTGTGTGAAGTCCTTTAGGTGCAATGTGAGTGCAGATGAAGGGAATAAAAACAAGGAATTACATTTTTCAATAAAATTTTTATTACATTTGAAAATAGTTGAATATTTTTTTTTCTCAAATCGAGGTCAGATAAGACTGGCATCCCGGTCCCCCGCAGAGCTGCAGGGGACCTGGATCCCCTTGCATCGCGCAGACATCCACCGGTTGTTAGCAAGGGGGATCCAGGTCTTATAATCTGACCTCGATTTGAGGTCAGATAATAAGACGACCTCAAATATAAGACGAGGGGGCTTTTTCAGAGCATTTGCTCTGCAAAAAAAACCTCGTCTTATATTCGAGCAAATACGGTAATGGAAGTCCCATGTGTGGCATATTTATTGGGCCTCATGTGTGGCATAATTAATGGGCTCTTTTGTGTGGCATAATTACAAGGCGCTTGTGTGTGGCATAACTATGGGGCGCTTGTGTGTGGAATAATTAAGGGGCGTCTGTGTGTGTGGCATAATTAATTGGGCTCCGAGGTGAGGCATAAATAATGGGGCTCTAGTGTGGCATAGTTATGGGGCTCCTGTGCGTGGCATAGTTAATGGGCTCCTGTGTGTGCATAATTTTTGGTGCTCCTGTATGTGGCATTTTTAATGGGCCATATGACTGGCATTACTAAGGAATCTGTTTGGCATGGTATTGGAGGAAATCCAGGAGGGTGACATCATGAGTTACTGCACCAGGTGACACCAACCCTAGTGATGCCTCTGAAATTGAAAACTCAATATTTCTATTTGCATAAATGGCATTGTAAGAAATGCTGAAGAAATATTGAAGTTGCTTTTAATTTAAATTACCTCAGTGAAAATAACAATGAGAGCATGGGTCTCTGTAAATGCACAGATGTTTAATATAAAACCAATTTACAAGTTAAAACCATCAAAATAGTCCGAAGACATAAAGAATACTTAAAAGCTTACAAACGTATAACCAAATGTGCAGATATTCATAAATACAAGTATCCTTTAGAGAAACAAAAAGTTGTTTATTTAGAACTGGGGCTTTGGAACACATAGGCAAAAACAATATAATGGACATCACATGGGCAATAGATTTTAAATATAAATGTATTGGATTGAACATGGACTAAAACAATATTGGTTTGCCTTTTCTTATACAGAAAGTGGGGCCAAGAGATCACATCACTTATGGAACAAAATATGATATAAATACACATAACCAGTGCTGTCACATATTACTAACTGAGGAAAAGTTACTACTGCATTTAATGTTATATATTATATTTTGAATGTATTTGTTGTATAAAGTAGTCATGTTTTGTGGACAAACAAAATATTTTGGGAAATGGACAAGTTCTGATCTACACCAACCCAACCAGCTGGAATATGTCATATTTTAATCTTAAATATATAGTTTTCCACTGTGATGATCTATTCTATGTGTATTCCAATGTCAGGTTCCAAATGATTACTCACATAACAGCTACATCACATTAAAATTGATTTATTTGCTCTATACAGTATTTGATTGGATACTACTGTATTTCATAAGTGCTGAGAGGCTTTAAGATAACTTACTGGTGAAAATCAACCGTTACCTGAAATGATCAGTTACCCAAAATACTTCTGGTGCCAGGCATAATGGAAACTCAACCAGTACCACGATTACAGAAATTGAACTAGAGAAACGTGCAGTCAGAGCATCCAAAAAGGTGTATTGCCCATGTAGGGGGAATATCAAGAACTACATAAATGGTTGCATGCTGACTAAGATAGTATAGTTAATAACACATATTAAAATAGAACTTCTTTTACGGTTGCTGCAAATAAATATAATCCAGAAAATAAAAAATATACCATATGAAATATGGTTAGTGTGTTTTACCATCTCACTCAGGTTATTTCTTGCTTTTTTCCCCAGACACAACAATATTATCCAAAGTGTAATATTGTACAGTTTACAGAAGATACAAATCATTTTATTAAAAAATTACATTTTAAACCGAATAAATGTGGTGTAGTGCCAAATGAGTTTGAAAGTCTGAGTCTGTTTGTTGCATAACAATTAAAACAAACACAAAAAATATTTGACAAAAATAGGGACTATGTATTCCAGAGATTCCAAACTTATGGTCAGCAAGAGCATGATCTGTACATTACGGGAGGATGAAACCCTAAAGTTTGAACTGTACAATAGCTTGAAGCAGCAGGGGCAATGTCATCTCTTAGATTTCCATGATGATCTGGAGTAAGGTGTAGTCTTTTTCTTCTCAGTTGCCTTGAAATACAAGTAGGATGACTGTCCAGGGAGGTCTGCTTCTGGATTCTCTGCCATCATTTTCAGTTTAGCTTCAATGGCTTTAATTTTAGCACTGACACTTTATAAAAAGAAGAAGGGAAAGTGGGAATTCAGATTACCACAGCAATCCAAAACTAACCAAGGATATTGAAAAAACAAAACAAGTCAGCACTAGATGTGCAGGATGGTAGGATATTTTCATAACACCACACCATCTGAGACCGATTCTAGCATAAAGCATAGCAGCTACATACATGGCTCTATTTTACCCCCATTAAATTCTCTAATCATTGATGTTCTCTCAAACACTTTCCTCTTGAAATACACACATAACCATCATACAGGCCAAAGACGTCTAGTCTTACAATTACAATTGTTCTATCAGACATTTAGCATATTCTGTGCTAAAGGACAACTTAACTTTTTTCTTGACTCAGTGTTTTTCAACACTGAGTCGATAATTTACTTTAAACTTTGATTAACAAAGTCCACAGCCCCTCCTAATTTCACTTCTGACCCCTTGGCTCAGTTGTGCCACTGACACAAATGAACCAAGGGGCTGAATATGTCAGCTGAATTGCATTTCAGATACAGACTGTGTCGGGAATGCAATTCTGTATGACGCCCGAATCATGGCTTTGAAACGAAATCAGAATCAATGGAAACTACATTTCCTATGATTCTGGAGTGGAAAAAGCCAAAATTGTGCATGCGCGCACATGCACAAGGTTCACCAGTCTGTTATCTTCCAATTGCATTGCCGACAATTGTCAGCAATGCAATTCTGATGTAACATTCAGAGTCCCTAGCAGGGTCTGAGGGCCCTTTGAATGAATTAAAGTAAAAAGCCCCCCCATAAATAAATAAAGTCACTCAACTTAATTACAGACGCTGTGAAAAAAAAAATAGTTGTCCTTTAAAGCCAGTATAAATGTATGTTGAACATGTATTTTGTCTAAAATATTTTTGTTCAATTCATATCAAGGAGTCTTAGCTTTTCCAGAGTCTGCCTCTTTGAAGGCTGCTTTGTTACTGCTGATGGTGCAATCAGGTGACTTCCTTTATTTAATGAGGATCATGAGAATACTTAGAAGTATATAGACAAGGCCCCAGGGCCAGATGGTATACACCCAAGGGTCCTTAGAGAGTTAAGCATAATTCTGGCCAGACCAATATTTATGATCTTTAGGGATTCGTTCAGTTCAGGTATAGTGCCAACAGACTAGCGAAAGGCGGATGTCATTCCAATATTTAAAAAGGGATCAAAATCTCTGCCTGGTAATTATAGGCCAGTGAGCTTGACATCTGTAGTGGGGAAATTATTTGAAGGATTGCTAAAGGTGTACACTCAAGAATACATCTTGAATCAGAATATAATTAGTAAAAGTCAACATGGTTTTGTGAAAGACAGGTCTTGTCAAACAAACTTAATAACATTCTATGAAGAGGTCAGTAAAAATATAGATCTAGGTGTGGCAGTTGATGTGATCTATTTGGATTTTGCTAAAGCATTTGATACAGTTCCACACAAAAGGGTACTCTACAAATTGAGAGAAATAGGATTGGGGGCAAATGTATGTATTTGGATTGAAAATTGGCTAAAAGATAGAACACAGAGGGTTGTTGTAAATGGTAAAGCTTCAAATTGGACCAGGGTAGTGAGCGGAGTACCTCAGGGGTCTGTTTTGGGACCTCTTCTTTTTAATCTGTTTATTAATGATCTCCCACGTTGTGCTGAGTGCCATGTCTCAGTGTTTGCTGATGACACAAAATTAGGTAAGGTAATAAAGACTAATCTTGATGTTTTTTCTTTACAGGAAGATTTGGACAGAGTGGGGGACTGGGCAAGAAAGTGGCAAATGAGGTTAAATATAGACAAATGTAAAGTTATGCATTATGGGAAAAATAATAACAAAGCAACATATACGTTAAATGGTATTTCCCTGGGAAAAACTACTAACAAAAAGGATTTAGGAATCATTGTAGATAACAAACTTGGCAACAGTGCCCAATGCCAGTCAGCAGCTGCAAGGGCCAATACGATATTGGCATGTATAAAACGAGGTATAGATTCACGGGAAGAGGACGTCATCTTGCCTCTTTACAAATCAATGGTAAGACCTCACCTTGAATATGCAGTACAATTATGGGCACCAGTCCTATAAAAGGATATTAAGGAACTAGAAAAAGTGCAAAGGAGAGCTACAAAATTAATAAGGGGATTGGAGGATCTTAGTTATGAAGAGAGACTTAAAAAATTGCATTTATTTATTTTAGAAAAAAGGCGTCTTAGAGGGGATATGATAACATTATATAAATATGTGCAGGGCCAATATAAGGAGCTCTCCAGGGACCTGTTCATTAATAGAAATGTACAAAGAACAAGAGGTCACCCCCTGAGACTGGAAGAGCAAAGATTTCATAGGCAGCAAAGGAAGGGATTCTTTACGGTAAGGACAATAAAATTATGGAACTCACTGCCAAGAGAGGTAGTGCTATCAACCACAATAGATGCATTTAAAAATGGTCTGGATGTTTTTTTTAGAAAAGCAGAACATACAGGGGTATTAATAATAGAATGAGCATTAATAATAGAGCTTTTTGATCCAAGGAGAAATCTGATTACCCTTTTGGAGTCAAGAAGGAATTTTTTTTCCCCCTAGGAGGCAACATTCGAAAAAGCTTCCTTAGGGTTTTTTTTTGCCTTCTTTTGGATCAAAACGCTGAAATGATAGGTAGAAGGGTTGAACTTGATGGACTTGTGTCTTTTTTCAACCTAAATTACTATGTTAGTATGTTACTATATATAGATCAGTCCTGAGATCTTTAACTGTTATGAGGCCAATTACAATGGTGAAACACACATTGGGCAAATAATTGTAGTTTATTATTTAGTTTCTTAAATAAAGGGACTAAAATGTTTTTTGCTTTTAATGAGGCAGAAGCCCACTTTAACCTCATTAAAACTGTAATTTGAATTGTGGATTGAGTACCACTCTGTGGCAACAAAGGAGGGCAGTCTCTTCATCTCTGGTATCTGCAGACATCAATTGCATGGCACACAGCCAATCAGCTATTCATATAAGTGCGTCTCTCTCCCTGTATTTGTTCACTGGTCTTTATATACACTGAATAAATTCTATTATAAGATTGGAGTGCCAACTTTTTCTATTGTACACAAATGTCTCTGCTTGTTAAGCATTTCAAGTTGTAGCGCCCATATCCATCTCTGAAGCCACTCATCTTAAGGGACTGCTATAATGCAATTTTAACTTGCTTCTTATATACAGTATATTTATATAGTTATAAGCACTCAGACACATTGCATATATAACTGCCAACAGAAAGGCAGCCATTATGCAATTATTATGCTAACCTTAACCCCTTCGCGACACAGGACGGACTAGGTCCGTCCTGTGTGGCGAAGCGTTAGTGACACAGGACGGACCTAGTCCGTCCTGTGTCAAAACGAGCACTGAAAGCGGAGTTTTTCCGCTTTCAGTGCTCTGATGGTATTGTAACGATGCTTCCGTGTGGAAGCATCGTACAATACAAAAAAAAATGCCCGTCGGCATTTCGATCGCTCCGGAGAGCGATCGAAATGCCGGTTTTAAAGGCACAGTGCCTTTAAAACGACGGGCATTAAAAAATGAGCATAGGAAGCGAATTTTTCGCTTCCTATGCTCAGAAAGTGTTCCTGATTGCCTCGCAAGTCGAGGCAATCAGAAGCACAAAAAAAAATGCACGATCTTGGTCACTGAGTGACCAAGATGGCGCTGCCCTTCTAAGGGCAAGAGCACAGGAGGCAGGAAGTACCTGCTTCCTGTGCTCTCTGGCTGTCACACGATTGCCTCTTCACAGAGGCAATCAGTGACTGCCAGGCACACTGACAGGCAGTGGGGATGTTCTGCTGTACATCCCCACTGACTGGTCAGATCAATATTAACCCTATATTGATCTGACCAGTTATGATCTGCCTCCCTCTCCTCACATTTTTTTAGTGAGGGAGAGAGACAGATCAAAGTTCTAAAAGTAAAAAAAAACAATAAACACACAAATATTAAAACAATAAAAAAAAAATTATTAAAGCAATTCCCTGCGTTTAACCCCTTCCCTGCCACTGATCTTGCATAAGCAGTGATCGTGCACATCAGCGCATTTATTTTTGCCGTTTGTGCATTTTTTAGGGGTTAATTTTTTTTGTACTGTAATTTATTACAGTACTAAAAAGGCTCTTCTAAGAGTTATTAACCCCTTCTTTGCCGTCGATCACTGCTTACGCAATGATATTGACGCCAAAGCAATTTTTATCTGTCTGCATATTTTTATTTTATTTTTTTTACACATACCCGCTAGGGGATTACATGTAAAGTAAAAATATTTGAGTTTTTTTTTTTTTAAGCTGCCTGAGCGCATAGCGATCAGTAACAGCGAATTAGTGGCAAAGGCGGTTTGGTGATTTCTCAATTAAGCTCACCATTCGCCCTGGTCAGATCAAAATTGGTCGGATCAATATTCACAAATATTGATCTGCCTCCCTCTCCTCACTTACATTTTTGTGACGGAAAGAGACAGATCAGTATTAGTGATATAAAATAACATTTTATAAAATTGTCAGGTTTTATGAAAGTCTTTCACTGTGTATTAACCCCTTCCCTGCCATTCATCACTGTGTAAGCAGTAATCTTGCACAGCAACAGTATGTTTTTCTGTCTGCACTGTTTTATGGATTAATTTCTTTGTACTGTAATGTATTACAGTACTAGATAGGCTCTACTAAGAGCTATTAACCCCTTCTTTGCTCGAGATCACTGCTTACGCACTGATTCTGAGGCCGCGGACTCAGGGTTCGATTTTGACCCTATTCAGCTTTCTGATACATCATCTAGCGATGTATCGGTGGCTGCTGAGCCCTTGCCACAAGTAGTGATGGGGGTCTACCGATAAAAAAATATATGGTTTGGTGGGGGTAAATTACATTGGCTGGCTTCAAAGATATATCCCATAAAGGACACGTACGCAGGTTGACTACATGTCAAAATTCCAAGTTGGAATTTTGAGATGCGCATCTCACAAATGTTGCCTTCTAGCCAAAAACAAACCAACAAACCTATGCATGGGTGCTATCCCTGTACTCGGGAGATGTTGCTGAACACATATTGGGTTGTTGTTTGGCAGTGACATATACCAGAATCTGTGAATTCATGCCTGAAGTACAATGCATGTGGAAAAAAACCTCCCAAAAAAGTACTACCACAAACTTTTACAAAGGCTGGTGGTAGAATTAGTACCTATACAGTATTAAAATACCACCATTTGAAATACCTTAGGATGTCTATTTTCCAAAAATATATGGTTTGATGGGGTAAAATTCATTGGACGGCTTTAAAAATGTTCCAAATGGAACATGGGCGCAGGCTGACTACATGTCAAAATTTCAGGTTGGAATTGCGCACCCCCTAAATGTGGAATTTTAGACCCAATACAAACCAACAAACCTATGCATGGGGGGTATCCCTGTACTCAGGAGATGTTGCTGAACACATATTGAGGTTTTGGTTGGCAGTGGCAAATACCAGAATCTGAAAATTCCTGCCTGAACTACAATGTGTGTGGGGAAAAAATGACATCCCAACCCTTTGACATAGGTTGGTGGTAGAATTAGCACTTGGAAAGTGTTAAAATACCACAATTTTAAAAACCCTAGGATGTCTAGTTTTCCAAAATATATGGTTTTATGGGGTAAAATACTTTGACAGGCTTCAAAAGTGTCCCAAATGGAACATGGGCGCAGGCTGACTACATGTCAAAATTCCAAGTTGGAAATGCACCCCCCCTAAACATGGCCTTTTAGCCCCCAAATAATCTAACTAACCTACACATGGGTGGTATCCCTGTACTCAGGAGATGTTGCTGAACACATATTAATGTGTTTTGTGGCACTGACACATAATAGGATCTATGAATTCATGCCCGATGTACAATGAATGTGAAAAACAAATTACTATCCATAACATTGACATAGGCTGGTGGTAGAATTAGTGCATGGAAAGTGTTAAAATACTACCATTTGAAATACCCTAGGGTGTCTAGTTTTCAAAAATATATGGTTTTGTGGGATAGAATACACTTTTTGGCTTCAAAAATGTCCCAAATGGGACATCGGCGCAGGTTTTCTGCACGTCAGAATTCCAAGTTGGAAAACCAAAAAGCGCACCTCTCAAATGTGGCCTTTTAACCCCCAAATAACCTAACCAACCTATACATGGGTGGTATCCCTGTACTCAGGAGATGTTGCTAAACACATATTGAGGTGTTGTTTGGCACTGACATATAACAGGATCTGTGAATTCATGCCCAAAGTACTATGTATGTGAAAAAAAAAATTACTATCCATAACATTGACATAGGCTGGTAGTATAATTAGTGCATGGAAAGTGTTAAAATACTACCATTTGAAATACCCTAGGGTGTCTAGTTTTCAAAAATATATGGTTTTGTGGGATAGAATACACTTTTTGGCTTCAAAAATGTCCCAAATGGGACATGGGAGCAGGTTTTCTGCACGTCAGAATTCCAAGTTGGAAAACCAAAAAGCGCACCTCTCAAATGTGGCCTTTTAACCCCCAAATAACCTAACCAACCTATACATGGGGGGTATCCCTGTACTCAGGAGATGTTGCTGAACACATATTGAGGTGTTGTTTGGCACTAACATATAACAGGATCTGTGAATTCATGCACAAAGTACAATGTATGTGAAAAAAAATTACTACCCAAAACATTGACATAGGCTGGTAGTATAATTAGTGCATGGAAAGTGTTAAAATACTACCATTTGAAATACCCTAGGGTGTCTAGTTTAAAAATATATATGGTTTTGTGGGGTAGAATACACTTTCTGGCTTCAAAAATGTCCCAAATGGGACATGGGCACAAGTTTTCTGCATGTCAGAATTCCAAGTTGGAAAACCAAAATGCGCACCCCCTAAATGTGGCCTTTTAGCCCCAAAACAAACCAACAAACCTATGCATGGGTGGTATCCCTGTACTCAGGAGATGTTGCTGAACACATATTGAGGTGTTATTTGGAAATATCCCTTCACATTTTAAGGTAATGTTTACCTAAATTGCAATATATGTGAAAAATTTAAAAAAAAGATTTTTTGCTGCAAACTTTGGCATAGATTGGTGGTAAAATGGCTACATGAAATGTGTCAAAATACCCCAAGTTAAATGCCCTGAGTTGTCTAGTTTTCAAAAATATGTACATGTTGGGGGTCATTCATCGATTTAGTACAGAAATCAGTGTTACAATGTCACTATCGCTAATTTTGAAAGAAAGGATTTTAAAATAGCTTTGCACCACTTATAGTTCTGGCCCTGTAACATGAATAAAAAAAGCACAAAAACATAAAAACATGGGCTATTTCTGAACTCAGGACATATATTAGAAACTTTTTAGCAGTGTTTTTTTGTTGTCTCTTGTACATGAGTATACGATTTTTCAAATAAAAGTCATAAAAAAAGTATTTTTTCAATTTTTTTGCCATATTTTATTATTTTTTTTTACATCAAATTATATGCTATTATCAAAATAATGGTATCAAAAGAAAGCCCTTCTTATAACGATAAAAACAATATAGAGTTTGTGCGGGTACACTAAATGAGACAGAAATAAATTACAGCAAAACACAAACACCTCAGAAATGTTAAAACAGCCCATGTCACCAAGCGTCGGACAAGCCAAAAAAGTCATGTCACTAAGGGGTTAATATAGGTAATTGGTTGAAGATGAATGTTCCTTCATCACAAAACAAAAAGGACAATTTATTTTGTGTCATGTTTTATTTTTAGGTCACATTTCACTACGTGCATTTTACAATAAGAGTTATATTCTTTTGAAATAGACATCTTTGAAAATCTTTTAGGCAACCGTGGTTTCAATTTTTGAGTACAAGTCCTCAAGGTCTTAATAATTTGCTCACTTTTCCCTTATTGGGTATTATTTCAGACCTGAACCTGTTCTCAGGGAGTATTTGATGTTAGTATTGGTAGCATTAGAGAATCACTAAATAGATGGCTGGGGACAGGCCCGGACTGGCCATCGGGCACACCGGGCAAATGCCCGGTGGGCCGCGGTGGCCGTGGGCCGAGGCCGGCAGGGGAGGTCCCAGCAGTGGCCTCTGGGTCCCAGGATCTCCCCTGCCGGTCTATGCAGGGCCGGCACTATCCGGTGCCCACAGGCTAGAGTTCACTCACCACGAGGACCACCAGGGAACCCCGCCTCCCAGTCCCAGGTACCAGCGTGCCGGTCCCCCCCTCCCAGGCTAAAGGTAAGAAGGGAGTGCTGTGTGTGATGGGTGTAAGAGTGCTATATAAATGTTAGAATGGATTGTGTGTGTGTGTGTGTAGGGGGGGGGGGTGTAAATAAACAAATAAAATAGCAGGCATTATGTCCCCCCCCCGGACATAATGCCTGTTATTTTATTTGTTTATTTACCCCCCCCCCTACACACACAATCCATTCTAACATATATACAGCACACCCATCACACACAGCACTCTCACACCCATCACACACAGCATTCTCACACACACAGCACTCTCACACCCATCACACACAGCATTCTCACACACACAGCACTCTCACACCCATCACACACAGCACTCTCACACCCATCACACACAGCATTCTCACACACACAGCACTCTCACACCCATCACACACAGCACTCTCACACCCATCACACACAGCATTCTCACACCCATCACACACAGCATTCTCACACCCATCACACACAGCATTCTCACACCCATCACTCTCACACCCATCACACACAGCACTCTCACACACTGCCCCCCTCACACACTGCCCCCCTCACACACAGCATAGACAGCACTCTTGCACTCTCACACACAGCACTCTCACACACATCATACACAGCACTCACACACATCACTCTCACACACTACACACATCACTCACACACTACACACTGCCCCCCCTCACACACACCGCCCCCCCCCACACACACACCGCCCCCCCCTCACACACACCGCCCCCCCCTCACACACACCGCCCCCCCTCACACACACCGCCCCCCCCTCACACACACCGCCCCCCCCTCACACACACTGCCCCCCCCTCACACACACTGCCCCCCCCTCACACACACACACTGCCCCCCCCTCACATACACCAGAACCCCCCAACACACTGCACAACAGACATACACAATACTTTTTATATATATATACATACATACATACATACATACACACACACACACACACACACACACACCACCCCTCACACACATATACTGCACCCCTAAACACATTACATTCCAGACACACACTAGATCCCTTTCCCAACTCTGGATCCTCTACACACATACACACACTAGATCCCTATATACACTCTGAAACCGTTATAAACACACACTCACTAGATCTCCTATACACATTCTGGGTCCTTCAAACACACACTAGACTCATATATATGTATATATACACACACTAGATTCCTTGTAAGCAAACACATACTACACCCCTAAACACACACTACATCTATATATATATATACACACACACACACACACACACACACACACACTATAGCCTGTATGCACACACTTGCTATATCCCCTATACACACATTCTCTACAGCCCCTAGCCACATATGCATCACATTACACCACAAACACAACACAACTAAAACCGACCTTATTACACAATACCACACCACAATCAGCTCACTCTACACACACGCAATCCCACAAGAAGGCTCCAAACACATGCTCAATACTCTTTCCTGGCATTTTTGTCTCCTGGTATCCATTTATAAAGACACCAGAGACAAGTTGCAAGGAAACACAGTGCAAGCATGTTATTAAATTTGCTTGCACTGTGCAGAACAAATACAGGGCTTTTTTCTCATGCTAGAGCTCTTCAGCAGAGCTCTGTGCATGGTCTGCCCTGGAAGAGCACTGAACCAATATGCTCACTTTGAGAGGGAGCGTGTTGGTCATTGGTGATGACAAAACACACCTCCTCTGCCCCGCCCCCTTCTTAGTGGGCTGCTGTGATAAAAAAATGCCCGGGCTGAATTTTTCTCCCAGTCCGGCCCTGGCTGGGAATGTTTTATATGAACTTTATTTTTATGGTTTACATTTGATGGTTCAATGTATTTTTATTTTATCCTTGCTTCATCCATGTGACACAATCAACACACATTTTATGGTAAATCGACTGCTGATCCAGAGGTGGTAAAAAGAGGAGAAGCTATGATATAACTTATATAATTATTAACACATACTACACCCCTAAACACACACTACATCTATATATATATATATACACACACACACACACACACACACACACACACACACTATAGCCTGTATGCACACACTTGCTATATCCCCTATACACACATTCTCTACAGCCCCTAGCCACATATGCATCACATTACACCACAAACACAACACAACTAAAACCGACCTTATTACACAATACCACACCACAATCAGCTCACTCTACACACACGCAATCCCACAAGAAGGCTCCAAACACATGCTCAATACTCTTTCCTGGCATTTTTGTCTCCTGGTATCCATTTATAAAGACACCAGAGACAAGTTGCAAGGAAACACAGTGCAAGCATGTTATTAAATTTGCTTGCACTGTGCAGAACAAATACAGGGCTTTTTTCTCATGCTAGAGCTCTTCAGCAGAGCTCTGTGCATGGTCTGCCCTGGAAGAGCACTGAACCAATATGCTCACTTTGAGAGGGAGCGTGTTGGTCATTGGTGATGACAAAATACACCTCCTCTGCCCCGCCCCCTTCTTAGTGGGCTGCTGTGATAAAAAAATGCCCGGGCTGAATTTTTCTCCCAGTCCGGCCCTGGCTGGGAATGTTTTATATGAACTTTATTTTTATGGTTTACATTTGATGGTTCAATGTATTTTTATTTTATCCTTACTTCATCCATGTGACACAATCAACACACATTTTATGGTAAATCGACTGCTGATCCAGAGGTGGTAAAAAGAGGAGAAGCTATGATATAACTTATATAATTATTGATAGAATACACAAAAAATAAATCGTATCTGATATTTGTGATCTGTTTTGTCAAAGAGAGTTGAAAGTTATTCATGGTTAGCCATGGATAAAAATATCTATGTTGCTAAATACAAATGGTATATCTAGTAATATATAAAAAAAATGTTTAAGAGATTAAATAATATGAAAAACATATGCAATAGAAAATGCAGTGTAAGACTGATTTGGCAAATTATCACTGAAGATTATTAAAGTTTGCTCTGTACTCTTGATTATCTAACTTGTGACCTTTTTTGCTCTAGACCAATTTTGTCCACCGTAATTGAGCTTCCTGTTGAACCAACAGAACGGAAATCAGTGCTCAATCAATCAGTTTAAGGTTTCAGGCCCAAGTATGCAGCCTCAGGGTAGCAGACTACATTTACCCTTCTATTTCCTGGACATTTTGAAACATGTTTGATCAACATTCTGACCATGTATTCTACTTTTTCTACACAGTAATTGAAAGAACCACCACAAGGACCAAAACATTTTTAGTACATATAGCTATTTGAGAAGCTCCGCAAACCTGAGTACAGGAAATGGTCAATACATAAAGAGACCTCCTACATGAAACAAGTTCAAATAAACATTTCTGCTTATTGAAACATGTATTTTAAGAGACTAAACTTCTATAAACGTTTTGTTTATCAGTGTTATAGGCTCTTTCAGAAGTTGTTTTATGAATTAAAGTTGGGACATATTTCAAAGATGTGAAAGATAGTGGACAGTTCTGTTGCAATTCTAAATTGTAGTGAGTTTATCATTTGGTAAACATCTTGGTTGCTGCCTTTAAAAAAGGAAGATGTTGACTGCAGATTTAACATTTCTGTGCAGTTAAAATAAAGCAATTTTTTTAATCTTGAAGTTTTAAAAACTTGATTTAGTTTAACTGCACAGAATAAATAAACAACTGAATCAGCAATTAAGGGTTAAAAAGGGTTAATTTTGATATTTAAACTTTTTTTTATATACTTTTTACAAAATCAAATGTAAATTGTGTATACAATGACTTTGTTCCATCAGCAATATTTCAACTAGAAGAAGTTTAAACAGTGAACTGGTAGAAGAACTGCAAAATTCAGACAAATAAAGAATATATATTCAACTCAGCTATTAACCCCTTCGCGACAATGGAAGTGTCAGGCACGCCCTGCCGGGAACTCTGTTCTGCGGTGAATCAAGCGGTTTTCACGATCAACGATCGCGAAAACCGCTTAAACAGTGCTGGTCTATTGCCTCTATATCGAGGTAATAGCCAGCACCAAAATTTCTTTTCTGGGGCACACACGATCTCACACAAGTTTAGTGTTAGGGTTAAATTTTGTGTTCGGGTCAAAAGGTCAATATAGGAAAAAAATAAAAAACACTATTTTAGGGTTTTGCACCCTAACTCGCAAAAAAATAACAAAAAATATGGAAACATGCATATTTCTGAACTCAGGACAACATTTAGAAACTATTTAGACTTGGTCTTTTTTAATGATTGTATTTTTTTTTTACATTTTTCATCATATTTTATGATTTTTTTTGTAGTAAATTATAAGACATGATGAACATAATGGTATCAAATGAAAGCCCTTCTTATGACAATAAAAACGGATGCACAGACTCTTCTCCGTCCCCAAGTGCACAATGTTATGATGCACCAGGTATGCTCAGGAGGGTCAGAAGCAATGACTGTCTGTGCCGGTGTTAGAGGCAAAGACCAAGCTGGAAAGGAAATGCAGATTGACAGATTAACTTTTTTTTAAAAAAACAAAACAAAAAAGACTGCATCTGTGCATATGTGACACACTGACTGCATGTGTGTGCATATGTGACACACTGACTGCATGTGTGTGCATATGTGACACACTGACTGCATGTGTGTGCGTGAATATGTGACAGACCGACTGTGTGTATGTGCCGTTGTCTGGCTCCTAGATTTTTTTGCTGGCTTCTAAAAATCAGTTAAGTTTGTCAAGCCCTGTATTAATGCCTGAATCTAGTGATGTATCAGTGGCTGCTGAGCCCTTGCTTCAAGGAGTCATGGGTGTCTACTTTTAAAAAGTACATGTCAAAATTCCAAGTTGAAACACTGAAATACGCACCTCAAAAATGTTGCCTTTTACCCCCCAAACAGCCCAACAAACCTATACATGGATGGTATCGTTGTACTTGGGAGATGTTGCTGAACAGATATTGGGGTGTTGTTTGGCAGTGACATATACCAGAATCTGTGAATTCATACCTGAAGTACAATGTATGTGGAAACAAAACTCCCAAGATTTACTACCACAAAATTTGACAAAGGCTGGTGGTAGAATTAGTACATATACAGTATTTAAATACCACCATTTAGGATATTTTCCAAAAATATATGGTTTGATGGGGTAAAATACATTGGCCGGCTTCAAAAATGTTCCAAATGGAACATGAGCGCAGGTTGACTACATGTTAAAATTCCAAGTTGGAAATGCGCACATCCCAAACGCTGCCTTTTAGCCCCAAAACAAACCAACAAACCTATGCATGGGTGGTATCCCTGTACTCAGGAGATGTTGCTGAACACATATTGAGGTGTTGGTTGGCAGTGGCAAATCCCAGAATCTGAAAATGCATGCCTGAACTACAATGTGTGTGAAATGACATCCCAACCCGTTGACAAAGGCTGGTGGTAGAATTGGTACATGGAACGTGTTAAAATACCTCCATTTTAAATACCCTAGGACAGTGATGGCGAACGTTTTTGGTCCCAAGTGCCCAATTTTTGACCGACACAAATTTGCAGACCACAAAGTGCCAGCACCGCATACTCACACACGCACACTCATACACACGCACGCACTAATACTCACACACACACACTTATACTCACACACACACACACTTATACTCACACACACACACACTTATACTCACACACACACACACTTATACTCACACACACACACTTATACTCACACACACACACTTATACTCACACACACACACTTATACTCACACACACACACTTATACTCATGCGCACGCACACTTATACTCACACACACACACACTTATACTCATGCGCACGCACTTATACTCATGCGCACGCACACTTATACTCACACACACACACTTATACTCATGCGCACGCACTTATACTCATGCGCACGCACTTATACTCATGCGCACGCACTTATACTCATGTGCACGCACTTATACTCATGCGAACGCACACTTATACTCAAACTCACACACGCATTTATACTCACACACACTCATTCTTATACTCACACACACTCATTCTTATACTCACACACACTCATTCTTATACTCACACACACTCATTCTTATACTCACACACACTCATTCTTATACTCACACACACTTATACCCATACACACACTTATACCCATACACACACTTATACCCATACACACACACACACTTATACCCATACACACACACACACTTATACTCATACAGACACTCATACTCATACAGACACTCATACTCATACAGACACTCATTCTCATACAGACACTCATTCTCATCCACGCACACTTATACTCATCCACGCACACTTATACTCATCCACGCACACTTATACTCATCCACGCACACTTATACTCATCCACGCACACTTATACTCATCCACGCACACTTATACTCATCCACGCACACTTATACTCATACACGCACACTTATACTCATACACGCACACTTATACTCATACTCACACACTTATACCCAAACACACACACTTATACTCATACAGACACTCATACTCATACACACACACACACAATTATACTCATACTTGAACACACTTATACTCATACTCGCACACACTTATACCCAAACACACACACTTATACTCATACAGACACTCATACACACACACACACTTATACTCATACTCGCACACACTTATACACAAACACACACACTTATACTCACACACACACACACTTATCATACTCATACTCACACACACACTTATCATATTCATACTCACACACACACACTTATCATACTCATACACACATATGCTCATACTCGCGCACACACACACACACACACACTTATACTCACAAACGCACACACACATGCAGGTTCAGCTCTCACCGCTTATCTGCTCCGTTGTCCTGGAGGTGCAGGCATCAGTGTAATAGATTGGCGCCGCCGGTCATTTGCTTCTCCTCCAGATGATTGACGCATGTGCGTTATGTGAAGAAGCGTTCAAGTCGGAAAGCAAACAGTTAATTGCTTTCCGACTTGAACGCTTCTTCACAGAACGCGCATGCGCCAATCATCTGTAGGAGAAGCAATCTATTACGCTGATGCCTGCACCTCCAGGACAACGGAGCAGATAAGCGGTGAGAGCTGAACCTGGCCGCGTGCCACTGCTGAGGGCTTGGCGTGCCAGTAGTGGCACGCGTGCCATAGGTTCGACACCGCTGCCCTAGGATGTCTAGTTTTCCAAAATATATGGTTTGATGGGGGAAAATACATTGACCGGCTTCAAAAGTGTCCCAAATAGAATATGCGTGCAGGCTGACTACATGTCAAAATTCCAATTTGGAAATGTGCACCTCCCAACAAACCTATGCATGGGTGGTATCCCTGTACTCAGGAGATGTTGCTGAACACATATTGAGGTGCTATTTTATCCCTTCACATTTTCAGGAAATGTTTACCTCAATTGCAATCTGTGTGAAAAATCACAATATTTTTGTTTTTTTTGCTGCAAACTTTGGCAAAGCTTGGTAGTAAAATGGCTACATGAAGTGTCAAAATACCACAAGTTAAATGCCCTGAGTTGTCTAGTTTTGAATATGTACATGTGGGGGTTCATTCATGGATTTAGTACAGATATCAGTGTTACAATTTCACTATCGCTAATTTTGAAAAGAAAAGAAAAAGGATTTTGAAATAGCTTTGCACTACTTATGGTAACATGAATAAAAAAAATAAATAAAATCTATATGTACAAAAAACACAACATAAAAATAAATACATCTATATGTACAAAAAACACAACATAAGGTACAACTCTATATATAATACAAGGCACGATGTGACTAAACAAGATAACCATACAGAAATTGTAGATAGCATATATGCATAGGGTAGCTATAATACATTGCTGCGTAGTCATACATGGGGTCATAATACAGAACACAATGGTATATATTGAACATGATTTGATATTAAAATATTCTTATCAATGTACAACGTATGAGGAACATTTTGAGAGACAGCCTATTCAATTTTAATCATTCTTGATAGGATACTATGTCAAATTAATCATTTAATCCTCTTGGTACTAAAGTATTTAGGGTGAGGATCCAAAAGGTTTCTCTTTTCCTTAAAATCAAGTGGCGATCTCCCTTCCTTGTTCCCAAAATTACTTGCTCGATAACCCAAGCTATCTGTCTCTAATTCGATATTCTGGGTTATTCATAATTGACAGAAATACAGGGGCGTGATCCGACCACGATATCCCCCCTATCTTTATGTCAATAATTTTCTCTAGTATATCTGCTCTAGTAAAGAAATAATCTATCCTGGAGTATGTTTGGTGTGTTTGAGAATAAAAGGAGTAATCTCGTTCTCCGAGGTGTCTGACTCTCCAGCAGTCAAAGAACTGATTTTTGTGTATATATGTTTTCTGGAGTATAGAAGGTAGCTGATTTTCCTTATGTTCTCTACTATAAGTTTTACTTTTATCTAATCTGTTGTCCACTGAACAGTTAAAGTCCCCTGCGATTATCAGGGCCCCAGAAGATATCGCATCTATTCTTGTTATTAGATTTTCAAGGAAAACACGAGGAGACTGATTTGGAGCGTATATGTTGACTATTGTGTAAAGTATATTGTTTAATTTAGCTATTCTGCCACATTTTATATCAAATTTGAAAAACAACTAGCTCCATTGTTACTGAGATTATACACACAGTTAACCAAAAAATACGCTATCCCTCCTGAGCTGCTTCAGGCTGCAATCACTCCAGTACCCAAGCCCAATAAGGACCCAACATTAGTATCAAATTATAGGCCAATATCGCTTATAAATTTGGATATTAAAATGTACTCAAAGATACTAGCTGGGAGGCTGAAAATGGTGATCCCAGATCTAATACACAATGACCAAAGTGGTTTTGTGTTGGGCAGGGGTAAAACGGACAACACCAGACGAGCACTTAATATTATCCACCATATAAACAGACAGAGGGTCCCAGCCACCCTGTTGGCCTCGATGCCAAAAAAGCCTTCGACAGAGTGAATTGGCACTATCTTGAGGCAGTGCTGGAGGCTTTCGGCATCGAGGGCCTATTTAAAGATGGCACGATGATCCTTTAATCAAAAAGTTTAGAATAGATGAAATCAATGGTAATAAGATACAACAGATACGAAGTTTTGTTGTTCCCAATGGAACGAAAGACGTAAATGAAGGTAATAACAACTTTGAAATGGGTTTGATCACCAGTTTCTCGGATAAAATTAGTGTAATCAGGAATATTCTAGATAAACACTGGCATGTTATCCAAACAAATCCAGTCCTAGGAAAAATCATGCCACCAACATGTAAAGTTATTTGCAGAAAGAACGCAAACTTGGGGTCTTTGTTGGCTCCATCTGACTTAACTAAAAAATTTAAGGAATCACAGAAAGAAAAAAACCCTACCCAGGGTAATTTTCTGGGGACCACCAAAGGATGGTATCGCTGTGGACGTTGTGGCCACTGCGATATCTGTCCAAAGAAAAGAGACAGCTTCGTATGTTTTACTACCAATAACAAATATAAAATCCAGAGATTTGTCTCCTGCACATCAAAATTTGTCATATACATGCTGGAGTGCCCCTGTGGCCTCCAGTATGTTGGTCAAACTAACTTTTAAAAAGAGACTGTATGAACACAGATATATCATCAAAACTGTTTTTCTAAAACACACTGTGTCTAAGCACTTTAAAGAATTTCACAATAAAAACGATACCCTCCTGAAAGCTTGGGTTATCGAGCAAGTAATTTTGGGAACAAGGAAGGGAACCTTTTGGATCCTCACCCTAAATACTTTAGTACCAAGAGGATTAAATGATTAATTTGACATTGTACCCTATCTAGAATGATAAAATAGATTAGGCTGTCTCTCAAAATGTTCCTCATACGTTGTACATTGATAAGAATATTTTAATATCAAATCATGTTCAATATATACCATTGTGTTCTGTATTACGACCCCATGTATGACTACGCAGCAATGTATTATAGCTACCCTATGCATATATGACATCTACAATTTCTGTATGGTTATCTTGTTTAGTCACATCGTGCCTTGTATTATATATAGAGTTGTACCTTATGTTGTGTTTTTTTGTACATATAGATGTATTTATTTTTACATATAATGTTTCTTTTATTTATTATCATCCTGTAGCTACTATGTTGCGCTGTTCAGATGTTGTGATCTTTCTTGCTCCTCCCCCTCTTTGTTTCTTTCCACCCCTCCTTTTTCCTCCCCCTCCCTCTTTTGCTAGTCCGTTTATATATCTCTCTCTCTCATTCATTTATTCTCTTTTTCTCCCTTCCTTTTTTGTCTGTTTAGCGCAGATATGGTATGGTAATATGTCTTTATTAAGCAGCTGTCTCTTTGCCTTCAGTATTTTCGCGGTCCTCCGCCCGCTATGCCGGCGAAGGACGGGTTACTATGGCAACGCGACGCCATCCCCATAACAACGACGTCTATGACGCTTCCTGAAGTTCCCAGACTACTTACTTACGGTCTCTCGGCAACACAGTCTCCAGCTCAGTTTCAGCTGAGCAAAATCATTAATTAGACATGCCATTTGCGGGTTTTTTTTCTATATATAGGGAAACTCTTCCCCACTGACAGTATGCACACACACACCCACCAGCTGAAGAAGTTTTTTACGAAACGCGTCCTGAGGGGTGTCTTGGTTTTCTGTGTATGTGCAAACAGTGTATATTCTATACCTATGTTTCTGTAACCTGGCCAGGTGAACAGCACTATACTAACAGTGGGTAAGATTGTATGATATCATTTTATTTTATACCCATTTTTCCCTTTTACAATTTTATGTACATTTATATATATATATATATATATATATATATATATATATATATATATACTCCATTTTTGTGTTTATGTGACCACTTATTAATATTTGGTTTTTGGTGGTACTAGACTCTTGTATGGTCTTTTTATTTCATATATATGCATATTTTTATCCTGTGATGTATAATAAATAATTTTCATAACACATGTCTTGTTATTTTTGGGGTATACTCTAGCGCTGTCTCTTCCCTTTTTAATTTTGTCTTTTTCTTTTGCAGTGGTGCAGTCCATTGCAGTTATAAGACTAGCTGCTATATTTTTCCATAAGTGGCTTGCCCCCCCCTTCCTACGAGATTGAGATACACCTTTTTTCTCCACATTCTATTTCATGTGAAAGGTCTTTTTTATGTGTGGAGTACATACGGGTTAGTCTCTATTTATATATTTTTATATTCTATTTATTTTTTCCACACTGTTTTTTCTTGTTATATTTAAAGCGCTGTGCACATTTTCTCTTTTTTCTTAAAACTTACATGAATTTTTTAATATCATGTTCAACTTTTTTCATATGTTATTAAAATGTTAATGAAAACATGCATTTCTTCGGGTTCAGCATGTTGCGGACTGGGTAGAAAGATTGTTGGTGAGGGGCTGGGGATGATCCAACAGTCTTCATACACATTGGTACTAATGACAAAGTTAATGGCAAGTGGGGTCCTTAAAAACTGAATTGAATTTAGGGCACTGGGTCATAAGGTTAAGAAAAGGACCTCCAAGGTAATATGGTAATATTCTCTGAAATCAGGTAGACAGCGAGAGCTTAGGGAGATAAATTCGTGGCTGAGAAGGCGGTGTAAGGAAGAGGGATCTAGGTTCTTGGAGCACTGGGCAGAATTTGCAGCCAGGTAACAGACTCTACAGCTGCACCTCAATGATGAGGTTACAGAACAAGTTGAGTATTATTTTGTATAACTGATCGTTTTCACCAATAAGATATATTAAAGCCTCTCAGCACTCAGGAATACAGTAGAAGCAATGCAAATACTGTATAGAGCTAACAAATCACTTTTGCTGTGATGCCAGACATTGTTGGGAACTAGGCTTGCCACTTTTTCTACAAAAAATACCGGCCTTGCTGGTACCTCCATAGACTTACCATTGGCATCAAGCCAATTTTTTTACCAGCCTGCCGGTAAAGTCCCGGCTGGGTAGCAACCCTATTGGGAACCTGCCGTTGGCACATTGTATTACCCTTTGCGATCGTGGGGGAATCTAAGCATGCATGGAAAGGCTATATCACAGTTTAAGGGGTCTGGACACTGAATAAACTGTGGTGTGCTTGCATTCTGACAGGTATGTTTGGAATTTGCAACTCGGGGCAAAATCCTAAAAAATGTTTGGATAATGGATCATTTTGGATAACAGATTTCTGGAATGCTCAACCTGTACTAGGGGAAAGGATGACTAGAGGGATGGAGGATCTGTTAAGCTAGGTTCTGGGGGTGGGGAGGGTGATGGTCAGAATGGAGTAATGGTAGCTAGAGTAGATTGGAGGGGAGGTCTAGCTATGTGAAAAGGAGATGAGAGTAGTGGTGGGGTTATCATAGACAATACGGAGGTACATACAATTAAACCTGCGGTCATGAAGTGTTTGTCAGCAAATTAAAAAAAAAAAATCTTAAAATGTCTTATAACAAATGCAAGAAACTTTACAAACAAAATGGGTGAGCTAGAGATATTGGTAAGTGATGAACAGTATGATTTGATTGATATCACAGAAACATAATTTACAAGGTTACTCATTTTTTAGAAGGAACAGAGTAAATAGAAAACAGGGGAAAACAGAAGCTCAACCAACAAGAATCTAATGGGTCATCGCTGAATGTATCCTTTTGTTCTGTTGAATTTTCAAAAGCCCCCAGGAAACTCAATATCGGCTATAGATTTAGGGCTTCTAACCTGTCTATCTAATCATTCCAAGTCTGCCAACCTTATCCGGTTACTTTTACTTATCCCTCTTTAACTGATATATAAGCTCTTGTTTCACCTGATACCATAGAAAACCCTACACTTTTTTCCAGTTTCTTGCAACAATCTCTGCTGCATTTGCGTATGGGTCACTACTATGCTGTGGTAATTTGTCAATTAAGCTGCAAAATAACTGGCAAATTACCCTAGTCACCCTTGCACTTTGATGCAAGTTGTAGGCACCACAGGGTAGACTAGGCTGTCACTTTTCTTTTTGTTTTAATCCCTGTAAAAATGATATTATCCTTAAAAGATCATTTGTAAGTGCACCACCTGGTGTCCGATGTCAGTACTACAAAGGTGCGGCCGCACTGGTCTTACGCAAGCGCAGTTGAAGATTTACCCATCAACCACTGCTCTGGAATGATCTCCCAGGTTCCCCACGCTTCCTGGTGGAGATGCGCATTCATGAGCGCCTCCAGGACAACAGGCACACTGAGTGAGAGGGGGAAGAGGAGGAGAGGAGGTAGAGTGGGAGACTTTACACTTTAAAGTATAGTTCATTATATATATAGTCAGTCAAAATCGGGAGCGTGCCTCACTCACTGGTAGCAAGGGGGTGCCTGGAAGATATCAGTGATAGAGATGCATATTAAAGCACTTTTTCAGTACTTAATGCATTAAGACTTGAAAAATGCTTTTTGGGCACCAGACATTCCAGGCCAGATGGTATACACCCAAAGGTACTTGGGGAGCTAAGTTGAAGTCTGGCCAGACCAATATTTTTGATCTTTAGCATGTATTTCCGTTCAGATATAGTGGCAATAGCTTGGCACAAGGGGGATGTGTGAAAATTATAAACAATGCAACATATAATTTAAATGCATCTCCCTGGGGAAAAAAACTACTAAAGAGAAGGGATTATAATTTAGGGATAACTGTAGACAACTGACTCGGGAATACTGCGTAATGCCAGTAAGAACCTGCAAGGGCCAATAAGATATTGGCATGTATAAAAACTTGAAAAACTGCAAAAAAAAAGAGACTACAAAAGTTGAATTTATATACGCTAGAAAAATAACGTCCTAGAGAAGATATGATCACATTATGTAAAAATGTGCAGGGACAATATAAAGAACAGTGACCTGTTCAATAATAGAAATGTACAAAGAACATAGACAACAAAGGAATGGAATATTTACGGTAAGGACAAGAAATATATGGAATTCAATGACAAGAGAGGTGGTGCTATCAAATACAAAAGATGCCTTTAACCCCTTAAGAACAGAGCCTTTGAAACATTTTTGTCCTTTCTGGACAATGGCTATTTTAACATTTCTGTGCTGTTTGTGTTTAGCAGTAATTTTCTTCTTTGTCATTTGCTGTACCCACACATATTATATATTGTTTTTATCGGGACAAGAAGGGCTTTCTATGGATGCCATCTTTTTGATCATATCTTATCATATTATTAAAAAAATAAAATAAAATAAAATATGGTAAAAAAAAAAAAATACACAAATTTCCTGACTTTTATTTGAAACAACTTCTCCTCATCGACAATAGCGAACGAAAAAACATGCTAAATAGATTCTACTATTTCTCCTGAGTACAGGGATACCACCCATGCATAGGTTTGTTGGGTTGTTTGGGGGCTAAAATGCCAAATTTGTGGGGTACAGTTTTTTGTTTTCCAACTTGAAATTTTTACATGCAGACAGCCTGCACCCATGTCCCATTTGGGACATATTTGAAGCCAGCTAGTGTATTTTACCCCATCAACCCATATATTTTTTTTAAAAGTAGACACCTTAGGCTATCTCAAATGGTGGTATTTTAACACTTTCCATGCACTAATTCTACCACCAGCCTTTGTCAAAGTTTGTGGTAGTAATTTTTTTGTGTTTTTTTTCACAAACCTTGTACTTCAGACATGAATTCACAGATTTTGGTATGTGTCACTGCCAAATAACACCCCAATAAGTGTTCAGCAACATCTCTTGAGTACAGGGATACCACCCATGCATAGGTTTGTTGGGTTGTTTGGGGGGTAAAAGGCCAAATTTGGTAGGTGCAGTTTTTGGTTTTCCAAATTGAAATTTTGACATGCAGACCGCCTGCACCCATGTGGGACATATTTGAAACCAGCCAGTGTATTTTACCCCATCAACCCATATATTTTTTTAAAAGTAGACACCCTACGCTATTTCAAATGGTGGTATTTTAACACTTTCCATGCACTAATTCTACCACCAGCCTTTGCCAAAGTTTGTGGTAGTAATTTTTGTGTGTTTTTTTTCACAAATATTGTATTTTAGACATAAATTCACAGATTTTGGTATGTGTCACTGCCAAACAATAACCCAATATGTGTTCAACAACATATCCTGAGTACAGGGATACCACCCATGCATAGGTTTGTTGGGTTGTTTGGGGGCTAAAGGGCCACATTGTGAAGGTGCGCATTTTCAACTTGGAATATTGACGTGTAGACAGCCTGAGCCCATCTTTCATTTGGGACTTTTTTTTAAAGTAGGACAGTGTATTTTACCCCAAAAAGTATATATTTTGTAAAAGTAGACACCCTAGGCTATTTTAAATGGTGTTATTTTAACACTTTCCATGCACCAATTCTACCACCAGTAGAGTTTGTGGTAGTCATTTTATTGTGTATTTTTTCCCACATACATTGCACTTTAGACACAAATTCACATATTTCGGTATGTGTCACTGACAAACAATACCACAATATATGTTCAGCAACATCTCCCGAGCACAGGGATACCACCCATGCATAGCTTTGTCAGCTTTGTTAGGGGTTGAAAGGCTACATTTGAGAGGTGCGCTTTTTGATTTTCAAACTTGGAATTTGAACATGTAGAGCAAGGAAGGGGTTAATAGCTCTTATAAGAGCCTTTTTTAGTACTGTACAAAAAAATTAACCCCTAAAAATGCACAGAAAAAATGTTCTGCTGTGCAGTGATCAGTGGCAGGGAAGGGGTTAATACACTACACTATACAAAGGGTATGGCTTTTATAAAAGCCCCTGGGACTCACAATTTTTTAACATTTTATTTAATTTATTACAATTAAAAAATTATGTTATACAGATCTGTCTCTTTCCCTCACTAAAACTCAAGTGAGGAGAGGGAGGCAGATCCATATGGGTCAGAACAATATTTACCAATATTGATCGAACCAGATGAATGGTGATGCTCATCTGAGAAATCACCCTTTGCCACTGATCGGCTGTTACTGATCGCTATACACACGTTCAGACAGCTTCAAAAGGAATACACGTAATCCCCTAGTGGGTATAATTAACCCCTAGCGAGTGTGACAAAAAAAAAATGCTGATAGCAAAAAAAAATCCTTCTGCGACCAGATTGCTCCATATGCGCTGCTTAGGCAGTGACCATATGCACTGCTTAGGCAGTGACCATATGTGCTGCTTAGGCAGTGATCTACAGCAAGAAAGGGGTTAATCTCTCTTAAAAGAGCTTTTTTTTATACTGTAATGAATTACAGTAAAAAAAATTAACCCCTAAAAAATGCACAGACAGCAAAAAATGTGCTGCTGTGTATGATCACTGCGTACACAGCGATCAATGGCAGGGAAGGGGTTAAATGGCTTTTATAAAAGCCCTTGGTGTTTAAAATTTTATTACATTTTTTTTTATTATTTTATTTTATTTTTTACTTTATCTGATCTGTCTCTCTCCCTTACTAAAACTAGTAAGGTGAGGGAGGCAGATCAATACTTGTCAAAGTCAATATTTACTAATATTGCCTTTGACAGTATGGTAAGTGCTCATCAGAGCACTTACCATACATGCCTGCACACAGATCACATAGATCTGTTCTGCCGGCATCGATTGGCTCCCCCTAGAGCATCGGAAGTGAAATACTTTCACTTCCGATGCTCTTGCCATTAGAAGGGAAGCGCTGCCTGTACAGGCAGCGTTCCCTTCTACTGAGCCGATGGGGTCGCTCAGGAGAGCGACCACCATCGGTTCTGGGGAGCCTGAAGGTGTTGTTAAGTGCCTCGCTAGCGAGGCACCTTAACAACACCGCAGATGCTTAGAAAGCGAACGATCGTTCGCTTTCTAAGCACATGTGTGCAGCGGGCGCAGCCATTTTTAAATGGCTGCTATTATCACTCCGTGGAGTGATCGTAGCGCGCCCCTGCACATTTGGGGGGTGTTGCACAATGCCTCTACATAGAGGCATTGTAGCAACACCGTTAGAGTAAAGAAAGTGACCGCTGGTCGCTTTCTTTACTCAATTTAGTGCATGATGTGCCAGGCACGTCACCTGTCGGCAAGTCCTCGATTTGCCGTGACGTGCCTGGCACGTCATCTGTCGCTAAGGGGTTAAAAAGGGTCTAGGTATCTTTTTAGAAAAGCAGGATATAGAATGGAATAAACATTCAAATTTTAGAGCTTCTTGATCCAAGGAGAAATATGATCCTCAGATGCAGCAAACTTGTTTTTTTTGTTGTTGTCTTCTTTTGGATCAAAAGCAGGAATGATAGGTCCACGGGTGGAACTGGATGGACTTATGTCTTTATTCAACCTAAATTACTATGTACTATGTAGTTCCTTTCTCTGCACCCACACTACAGATTAAGGACTTGCCACAGCACCATATTGTAGCCACAGAACTTACAGAAATACAATAAAAATAAAATAGCATTTAAAAATTATAAATGCTGAGGGATCAACACATTTGCAAAATATAAAGAAGCCAACAATACTGTAAAAAGGCAATTAAATTGGCTAAATTGCAGAATGAAAAAACAGTTGCTAAAAAGAGAAATAGGAATCCCAAAAAAATATTTAAACATTTAAATGTCAAAAAATTAAAGGCTGAAAATGTTGGGTCCTTGTTATCCGAAATAGGTGAGATAGTCAGTGGAGACAGGGAGAAAGCAGATATTTTAAATCATTTATTTTCTTCTGGTTTTACCAAGGAAGATCCAATAGACAAGAACCTGCAAGCTACTTCTACAGAACAGTCACATCAAGTGTTAAAGATAGACAAAGCCCCAGGGCAGGATGGTATACACCCTCAGGTACTTAAAGAGCCATGCCAGGTGCTGGCAAAACCATTTTTTTTTTCATTTTCTCTTCCTTTATTTCAGGCATGGTGGGGAAAGTGTTTGAAGGGTTGCTAAGGGAATATATTCAAGATTTCATATTGAACAGGAATCTCATTAGCAGGAGCCAACATGGCTTTGTGAAAGACAACTAACTAATTACATTCTATTAAGAGGTGAGTAAAAATATAAATTTGGGTGTTGCAATGGATATGATATATTTAGACTCTGCAAAGGCATTTGATACAGTTCCACACAAAAGGTTACAAATTGACAAACTGAAATAAGGCTTAGGGTCAAAGGTTTGTTTGTGGATTGGCAATTGGTTGAAAGATAGAATGCAAAGAGACTAGATTTTTCCACTAGTTTTACAGGTAGTTTTCCAGATGAGCCATTTTTTGGCAGGATACATCTTTTATATGCTGCCCTGCAGAGCAAGTGTGTTCAGGGAAAACAGTAAATTTATAGAATGGATCCCATTTTAACTGCTTTATTCAATTAATGTATCTGATTTTCTTCTGAATGCACAGGCTTTATACATTTTGCAGGGCTGCATAAAATTTATACATGTACATAAACACAGTATGGCACCTTTACCCTAGTATGTTTTTCACACTCACCACCCATATTAGTAGTGGGTCTAGGACACTTGTTCGCCGCATCTTCATCGCCGACAGTTCAGCGCGGTAGTTAGAACGCTGAACTGTCAGCAATGAAGTATAACGCGACTGTTTCACCGCGGCTGCAGCTATGTAAGAGCTGACAGTTCAGCGCTGAACTGTCAGCTCTTACAAATCTAAAGGTAAAACGAAAATACCCCCCCTAATAAATGATTCCCAAACCCCAATAGTAACACTAAACCCCAATACTAACACTAAAATTAACCCCCTAAACCCCAATACTAACCCTAATACTAACCCTAATATTTAACCCCGACCCCTAATACTAAAATTAACCCCTAAACCCTAATACTAACCCCCGACCCCTAATACTAAAATCAACCCCTAACACTAACCCTAATACTAACCCCCGACCCCTAATACTAAAATCAACCCCTAACACTAACCCTAATACTAACCCCCGACCCCTAATACTAAACACTAAACCCCAATACTAAAACTAAAATTAACCCCAATACTAAAATTAACCCCCTAAACCCTAATTCTAACCCCCTAAAACCCTAATTCTAACCAAACTAAAATCTGTAAAATACTTACCTTTAGCGATGAAATCTCCCGCGATGAAATCTCCAGAGACTATCTGTCTTGTGCTGCAGAATCAGCGGTGAAGCGGAAGCAGCCACGATGAAGAGTCCCATCCCCATTAGTAGTTGGTTATCTTTCACCCAAAGACAGTAAACAAAACAGAGGCGCACTCTGAAGTAGCACATAAATGTACTACTTTATTGAAGAATAAAAATACATTATAAGGAGTTATGGCTAAGGTGACATGAACAATCAACCACCTCATTGGGTGTGTACTTCAAAATACTTAATCATACACAGATATTGCTTGTGGTTAAGTACCTCCTGGACCAAAACTCAGAAAACAGCTGAGCATACCTGGAATTAGAAGTAGTTGGTGCTAAGGTAATAGCAAAAAATAAAAAGAGACCAATGCAGAAAGGTTGATTGAGAAGGATGCTTAGGGTACAAGTAATAAAACAATCGTGATTTTTTTTTTGCTTGGTGTGGGTCTTTAAACATGTAGACTTACCTTAGGTTGGATTGAGCTGGTTCAGTACTTGAAGATGGCTCAAGACTAATCGGTAAAACCTTTTCATTTTTATAATTATCAAATCTCTGAAGAAATAAAAAAGAAAATATATCTGTTAAATGCTTGTCCCTAGAATTGAAAACAGCAAATATGAAGGATGAAAATATTTTCTGATTGATATCACATGATTGCAGTGACATAGCCTTTGGAAGTCAGTGTTCCAAGAAATAAAAATATTCCCTAGAGTTTAACCCTCTTTAGGAGTATAGCAATTTTTAATGTTATCCATGAAAAAAACAACAATCATATAGCAAGTGTGCAAAATGTTAACTGGGAATGAATTTGATATTGAAGTGGAATTTGCAGAAGGCTATTGTAAAGAACACCAGTCTTTTGACAAAATTTCATTTAATTTTAGGAGCCAGATAATGGCACATCAATCACACCTCACATAGATACACACACACAAACACACATTTATTTATTTATTTTATAATTTATATCTTTATTTGGATTTATTAGGTTATAACTTATCTTCTAAATATTGCATTGTGTCAATGTGTAATTTATCAAACAGATTATAGAATTTTATCAGAATTATTTACAAAGTATATGCTATCAGATTTACAACGTAATATTAATAAAAAGAAAAAAAACCTCAAATAAAATAAGAGGTTTGTAATTAACAAAGAAAAAAACAAAGTTAGCTTAATCAATAATTAGATGATATTAGTATCGACATATCTACCATAAGGGCTAGAAAGCCACAGTGTCCATATTTTCAGAAATATCTTGTATTTGTCATTTACAATACTCAATAGTTTTTCATTCACACAGATTTTATTTATTCTTGTAATCACATCATACCAGGATAGGTCTAATTTATTCCATCTACTCAATGTATATATTCTTACACCCATACATAATAATCTAATATATTTTCATATTTTTTTAGGTTATTAATTTTTAGATTAAGTAGCACATTCCAAGGTGTTAATGTCAATGGGATGGGTATATTCACATTAATAATGTTATTTAATTTGGTCCATATTCTTTTTATTCTTCCACCATATATATGTTATCTCCTCTTTCTACACAGCCTCTAATGCAATTTTTTATTGGCATCAGCATTTTGTTTAATAATCTTGGCACTAGATATGTACTGTTTAATAGTTTATATGGGTGTTCGTTGAAGGTGACTGACAGAACATTTTGTGGTCTATTCTAATATTTCTGACTACTTTTTTTTTTGTTTTCCCTTTCCTCTAGTCCTTCTTTTATTATGAAAATATCAAAATACATGTATTAAATAAAGACATAAGACAAGACTAAAACATAGCTTGGGAAGAAGGCTTTTGGTTTTCGTACATTAGATTTATAACTTTTACTCTTCCACTAGCTTCATGTCATTTATTATATATATATATATATATATATTTTTTTTTTTTTTTTTTTTTTGCGTGTGGGTTATCCTTCACCTTCTTTCCTTTTCTTTTTATCTGAAGGAGAAGGATAAGATTCTTTTCTCACCATAGATGCGCAGCCGGCCACATCCTCTATATCATTTTTGTTTTTCTTTCCGACTCTCTTTTATTTAATTTTTCTCCTCTCCATCCTTTTTTTTTTTTTTACCTCCTCTCTCCCTCTCTTATCCTTTACTATACCCATTTACTGGCTGCTTAGTTCATTTGATGGTGTCGTTCTGCTGCCTTAGCTGCCAGAAGGTTGTTTTGCTCTACTTCAAGAAATATGGGCAAGATTTTCTTGCTCGACCATAGGGCTTTTTCTCTGTCACCATCTCAAATGTATTGCTTTGAAAGACCTGTATCCACTTGTCCTAATAATTAAGTTATTTTTTATTCTTATGTTTTTGCTATTCTATGCCCTTTTCCATTTGACACTGGTAGATAATTTGGGTATTCTTTTTTACCATATTACTGGGTTGGGAGTTTTCCAGTTTCTAGCTATTTCAAGTTTAATTGCCATTAGGATGTGAAAAACGATTTTATGTTGCTTTTTATATTCGGGAAATTTTAGGTGTAAAAGAGCCTTGTCTGGAGTCAGGGACCATGTTTTGCCAAACGTCTTGCTTAATCTTTGCGAAACTCTCGACCAAAGGAAGTTGATTTTTATGCATCCCCACCAGATATGCAAAAAATCACCTCTGCCACATCTCCAGCATATGTCTTAGGTGTTAGGCAGTGGCGTCACTGGGGGGGGGGGGGGGGGGGGGGGGGGGGGGCTTTACTGGGGCTGAAGCCCTGGATCTCCACTCCATAGCCCTGAATGGAGACTCTGTCCCCGCCCCCTCTAACCTCTGCATGCTGCAATCTGGATGATGGATAGCACCAGATTCCGCCCCCTCATGCTTGGCCCCGCCCCATCAAGCTTTGAATGAATAGCTGCCCTATTGGCAGCTCCTTGGCTCCTCCTCCTGAAGATTTTCCCTCCATGCTGTCCCAGTCTGGGTCCTGACCTGCTAGGTAAGTACAATATCTGTGCGGAGGCAAGACTGTTATATATAAAGAAATACTATACTATAAAAACTGTACTGTTTATGTAAACTGAGTGTAAGTGAGTGGCAGAGAGTGTGTGTGAGTGGAACAGTGTGAGTGGCAGTGTGTGTGAGTGGCAGAGTGTAAGTGTGAGTGGCAGAGTTATGAGTGTGCGTGTGTATGAGAGTGGCAGAGTAAGTGGGTGTGAGTGGCAGAGTAAGTGGGTGTGAGTGGCAGAGTGTGAGTGGGTGTGAGTGGCAGAGTGTGAGTGGGTGTAAGTGGCAGAGTGTGTGCGATTGTAAATGTGAGCAGCAGAGTTATGAGTGTGTGTAAGTGGCAGAGTGTGAATCCCAATGAGATTACTTGGGCAAAATGTGATTAATTACGATATTACTCATATTGAATGTGATAATCAAGTGTGAAACAAAGCTATCTTTTCATATATTTTTATTTTCACACTTTAAGACAGTGGTTTGGTGCTAAAGCCTTTTTTTAAAGCTTTGCACCAGTTCTCCACCTCTATCTTTATTTAGTTGATCTTTTTCCCATTTTTTTAATGCTGTTATTGGAGGTTTTTTTTTTTATCTCTTATCAGCAATGAGGAATTAGAGACAAATTTTTTTGTAGTGTTTTTGTTTTAACATTTTAGACATTAGCTCTAATGATTTAGGATATTATTCTTGGGTTAGGTGTACATTTTTAGCCAGGAAGCCCTTTATTCTCAAGTATTTAAATATTTCAGAATATTTCAGAGCCGGGTAGTTCAAATTGCTCTTGTAAGACAGTAAATGGTTTAATCGTGTATTTTTCGCATATATCTTCTATATTTAATATTCCTTTCTTATTCCATATTGACAAGTTTATGTTTTCCATTTAGTATTTTTATTGGAAGGATTGGAATTATTTTATTGTTTATTCCCATTAAGTTTCTGGCTTTTTGCCATATGTCTATATTATCGGTTAGGGCTATATTATGTTCACGAATGGTTGTTTTAACTCCCCGTTTATGTGCCAACATTTTGCAGGTTCTAACGAAGGGCATTCTAGTTCAAACCAGTCTTCTTTTATTGCATTTATATGTTGTAAAGAAAATGCTTTTGCTACTAGTCAGGTACATGTTTACTTCCTTTATCATGGGTAGGATATTTAATTCAATCCATTTTGCAGGATTGTTTGATGTGTTAATCCCCAGATAGGAGACAGATCACTTTTCTCAAATAAATGAATACCTCCCATCTAAATATGCTATCTGAGCGTGTGACATGGTGAGAGGCATGGCTGTTGTTTTTGATGTATTTAGCTTGTAATTGGATATTTCACAATAGCTTCGTATGAGTTTCATTATTTCGTCTACTGATGTTATCAGTTTTTCTACAGTGATTAAAATATCATCCGCAAACATTATAACTATTTGTGAATCTAAACCCACGTACACTTTTATTTTTTGATTCTCCCTTATTTCCCTTATGAAAATGAGCAACAAAAAGACACGCACTCCGGAGTAGGTTGAATGATAAAGGATTGTATTAAATCAAGGAAACATCACGAACATCAGGGATAACAAACAGATAAAACAGATGCCTTACGCGTTTCACGTGTCTCCACACTTATTCATAGGCTTAACTAAACACATAGATACATTCCATATAAATACAAGTAATCAGCCACTGAGTACAAAGGTCACACTAATCAAGGTAATTAGAATGATTGTGAAAACATGTGTGTGCTCTGATGTAACAATACAGTTTTTCTACAGTGATTAAAATATCATCCGCAAACATTATAACTATTTGTGAATCTAAACCCACGTACACTTTTATTTTTTGATTCTCCCTTATTTCCCTTACCAAGGGTTCCAGAGAGAATAGGTACAGGATTGGGGACAGAGGGCAACCCTGTCTGTTGCCATTTGAGAGTGGGAACCATGGTGACTCTATCCTATAACGCTTCCCAAGGAGCCGAATATAGCGCCATAATTGCTTTCAGTACTGCTCCGCCCAGACCAAATCTTTTTGATGTCTCCTCTATGAACTCCCAGCTGACCCTGTCAAAGGCTTTCTCAGCATCCAATGACAGGGCCAGCAGGGCCTCCCCCTTGATCGAGACAACAGGCTTCTGTTGTGGGTTGCTGATGATCTGTTTGGGACATGATTGGGATGAATTAATTATCCCATGACCCTGTTCATTCTGTCTGCCAATATTGAAGTGTATATCTTGACATCAAGATTCAACAGGGAAATGGGGCGGTAACTCGCAACTTCGTCTGGCATTTTACCGGGCTTCAGAATCAAGATTGTGTTACCCCGTAGCAATTCGGTTGGGAAGACACCCTTCCAAAAGGCTTCATTATAAGCATCCGTCAGGAGGATTGCGAATTCTCCGGCAAATTTTTATAGAAAGGAGCATCATATCCATTTGAGCTGGGAGCTTTCCCTTTTTGTTGTTGTTGAATTTCCCTCATAACTTCCTCAGAAGTGATCAGCTTATTAATCTGTTAGGGCCTCTTCTGATGGAGCTGGGAATTTTTTGTTTTTAAAATATTGTTCTATTTTGGATTTTGACGCTACTTTAGGGAAGTTATACAGGGATTGATAATGAATTGCCAAAGGCTTGCTTTTCTTATTTCTGACCACTTTTCCTCATCAATCTGTTCACCTATATCTTCCTGCCATCTATACCCTCACAAAAGTTCCTTATTGTTTATATTGAACATTTCATATAAGTATGACACATCTCAGAGTCCATAGTTCCAGTGTTTTACATATCTTTCAATATGTATTATTAGTAATAAGATGTCCTAGATATCTGGATAAGAAATTTGATAAATTATTAAAAGTTTCCTCTTTAATGTAATTTCTATCATTTAGTTTTTTTTATAAATTCATGGTATGTTAAAGATGGCATTGTTTGCAATTTGCCTTTATTGGTCAGAAATTTACTTGTGTCAATATTTTACTATTTTCAGGTATAAATGCTAAAAGGGGTGACAATTTACTACTTAGAGACATTTATTTTTTGCAAGCCAGGTAATTTCAACGGCACACAGATTTGAACTCTGGACTTACCTCGGCATCGAGATTTGCACTCGCAGGACTTGCCTGCGTGCACAGAACCCCAGCGATCAGATGGCAGCTCCCAGTGCCTTGTGAAGTCTGAGTGTCAGGAGTTCACATGACTCCAACACTCTGCCGTCCAGGGAGCACAAGACAGCCTCACAGGATATGTGTGCCAGCACTTCTGGCACCCCCTGGGTGTTGCCAGATTTTGTTAAAAACTAATGTAATAGGCCCCACAAGAGTCTGGCCATAATTCACTCAGCTTTGAAAGTGAGTAAATTTACCTTAATTTGTGCATGTGCCCATCTGACCACCAGCTTCTTTGACAGAGCCATCTTTCCATTGAGACACTGAATTGCTCTCTCGGCTTCCTATTTAAAACAAAATGCATCACAACGCACACCATTTTCTTTATAACAAAAACAAATCTGTTCTGTTTCTCATTGTATAATCAAACGGATGAATAATGAGGCTCTATTGCTCAACAAACCAGAATAAACAGAGAAAGAATCTCATTCTTGATCACATTTTGTCATAAGACAGCTACTTCTTTGTATAATATGTAAAAAGCGAAATGTGTTATAAATCATTTTTTAAAGGATGTATAGGGCTTTCATTTGATACAATTATTTTCATCATATGATAAAATTTACTATTAAAAAAATATAAAATATGATGAAAATATGCCATAAAAAACACTTTTTCTAACTTTGACCTGATTTTTTTTTTTAAACAATTACAAATGGTAAAAAAGACTCCATCTTTATATTTCTAACATTTGTCTTCTATGTTTTATCTCAATAATCAATATTAGTGTTTTTTTTGTTTCCTAACCATTTTCTTCTAGTGACCTTTTGACCCTAAATTTACCCTTACCCTTAATGTAACCCTTGTACTAACCCTAATTATAACCCTAACCCACCTGTAACCATAATTGTAACGATAACCCTAGATCTAGGGTTAGAAGATCTAGGGTTAGCTTTTTCCTTTTATTTATTTTAATTTTTTTCTAACTGTAATGTTGCTGACTGCTAAGGAGCGCAACGCTACATGAAATCTCAGAACATATACATACATCCTCATGGTCCTCAAGGACCATGCTTTGCAGGACGTATATATACGTCCATAACCGTTAAGGGGTTAAAAGTGAATAAGAAGAAATTTCCTTTCATTATTTTATACAACTTTAAGCACAATAAACTATTGTGAAATATTTTTTATATAAATGGAATCATCATTTTAAATTATTTGGTTTTAGACCTATTTAACATTTTGTGCTGTCAGCAAAGGCCACTCAAATCTTGTCTGATTATTTGCTGTAAACACTATTCCCATTACTAAGATTCCTCACTGATATCGGTTTTAAAACCCCTGCAGGATGAAAGCCACAAATAAGATCGTATTCATGTTTATTTTTTTCAAGAGTGAAGATGACAACAGAATCTAATTAGTGGAAACTTGAACAAGTCTATTAACAATGCTTTTGTCACACATTTTTATAAAATATGCCATCTGTATTGCTGGAGAAATTATTTTATAACAATTTAGACATCTAATGCTTAAATACAGGGATAGAAAAAAATAACACTGTAGTAAAAGTTACAGAAGCTTTAGAATACCCTTACCACTTTTGTCTCAAAATTCACAAAACAATATCCACGGGGCTGTCCTTCTAGTGGCCCAGACTTGTGAAACAGAAAATCAAACTGCTTAACTTTGCCAAATTTCTGGAGTAATTTTAAAAGGTGGTACCTAGAATGAAGTTCAAAAATCATTTGAATCAAGCTCAAATACGAGTCACTTATCCATTTACATACCTTTCCCAAGCAAAAATGCACACATATATTATTATCTACCACAAATAAAAGTGCTGCCTTAATTAAATATGAATAAAGAAACAACACCATTTTATAGTTATGATTATTTTACTGTGTATAAACAATGTATTATTAAAGGCAGGATTAATTGCTGTAGTCCTGCATGTTATCTTTTCCATAAGCAGCCCTGGAATGAAGGTGCATAGCAGCAGGTGATCACATTTCTTACACATTCATGACTAACCCTCAGATATTGAGATCAGTACATGGTTTTCACAAAACGTTATATATTCAGGTATGGCCTGAACTATAGTGATAACATTATTTACACTGAAATGTGTTCTGGCATTGCTCCAAACTAAAAGCACTGGTGCATGTTAAAAACAGGCTAGGGTTTCTATGCCATTGCCATGTGAGCAGTGCATCCCCATGGCTCTCTAAAGGTAAGTAAGGTGACATCCAAAGTTCATGTGGGAATTGCTAAAATTGTCCACTGAACCTCTATGCAGCTCTGTGGGAGCTTTTGTATTGTCTCTCAAGAAATGTTATACAAACCCATTTGAGTACAAACTACACATATATAAAAAAAAAGAAATAAATGAACTATAGTTTCTGTAACATTGTATAAAAGTGTATAATGCATACACACATACATATATGTTTTTCTATTTTACTTTTATTTGTTAGATTGGAATTATGATAACATTTTATATGTTTTAAATTGTTTTTTTCCTTCCCATTAGTCCTTAGGTCCCGGAGTTGTCAAGTAGTCCTGTTTAATAAAGACAAGGTGCTCCGATTATACTTTAGGAGCTGGGGAACAAGAACCCACTTTATAACCTGTCACTTCCTTCTGTCTGGCTTCCTTGGTTGGAAACTATTTTATATTTTTTAGAGGTCACACAATATTTTAGTAATGTTGTATTTTCATATATTCACCCATTTCAATTAAAACATTTCTATAAGCAGGATTAATCTCTTGAATAAATTCTTCAAAATGAAACTACAGCAAAATCTTAATAAGACATGTACATTTCCCAATTCTACCTGCTACACACTGGGCCACAAAATACCCAAAAACCAGTTAAGCATGTACAACATAAGTTAGTTTGCAGTTTGATTTCATTTATAGATTTTTTTTGTGTGTGTGTAATGCAGAAATGATTACTTACTCTGTTATCTTTGGATCCAGGTTCCCAATCCATAGTCGATGCCCATCTTGCAGGGAGCCCTCTGACAGAATAGATGCATTCTCTAGTGGCAAAGTTCTCAATTCTTCCTCCATCGAATTATTTTACAAACAACTCTGAGAAGAAACAAAAGGAATATACCAACTAGGTAAACTAGAAAAAAGAAGAGAATGTTGAGTTCAAAACAATCCAGTGAGCTTTCTGGAGTCTATTCCATTTAACCTTTACGGGAATTTGGATCAGGACTTAACTTGAGAAAACCTTGCTGCACCAGGTGAGCAACTTGGGAGTCAGTGCACTTGATTTTTAGTGAATACCTGAGAAGTATCCATTGTCATGTTCACCCTGCCTGTTTTTCAGGGTAGTGAATAAAACCCTTCAAAGGATAACTGTTTAAGAATCTAAACCATGTTCTGGCATTTTTTAGCCGCACCCTCGCACTCGCAGGCTTTTTGTATGCCTCTGAGTTGTTTAGGCATAAAGCTTGAATTTACACCCTTTACAGTCAGAGAATGTGAGAAGATTGCAATATTACAGTAACCCAGGATCATTGTACATTGTAAGAACAACACTACAGAACTAGCCAGAACTATATCAGATTATATCTAATCTGTCCTCAGTCAGCTCTGCTGTGTCAGTATTTTCATAAATTGTTGGCCATCCCTGCGAGACCACATAAAAGAATCGCAGCCAAGAAATGGCAAGTAATATATATTTGTGATTTCCAATGCGTTTCCAACTCATTCAGTTTCGTAACAATACCAATAAATCTCCATGAGAAGTACAAATGGTTTATTTAGCTGAAGTATAATCCGGACACTGCACAATATACATTCAGAGGGTGTGCCATATCAATATGTTCTAACTCTGCTACAGGAAAAATTAGCAGGAAAAAGATTGGGGTCACTTAATGTCCCTGTTTACTTTAAAGATTACTTAAAATATGTTGCAAAAGGAGTAAGAAATACAGTCAAGACACTGACAATGTTAGAAATAATGATTTGGAATTGAAAGGCGGACAGATTTATTGGTTCTTTATTCAGCACAACAGTTTTCAGCTGCATACTAATTTTATACATATATTGATAAGCCATAACATTATGACCACCTGCCTAACATTGCGTAGGTCCCACTTTTGCTGCCAAAAGAGCCATGACCCATCGAGGTATGGACTCCACTAGCTCTCTGAAGGTGTGCTGTGGTATCTGGCATCGAGGTTAGCAGCAGATCCGTTAATGTAATTTGTGAATTAATAGCCACTGATAATTTGCTCATTAATATGCCACTGATAGTTTGTCCATTAATATGGCACTGATAATTTGCCCATTCATTTTCCACTGATAATTTGTTCATTAATATGCCACAGACCCCCCCTCCCCCCTTACTTACCTGGATGAAATGGTTCCTGCATGCATGCTGCATGTGTGTTATTCACTTTACCCATCAGTGGTCATAATGTTATTCCTGATCAGTGTACACACACACACACACACACACACACACACACACAACTATTCAAATGTTTGGTTCTTGGAAGAAAATCTATTTTGTCCATTAAAATAATATCAGATGGATCAGAAGTACAGTGTAGACATTGTAATCCTGCTAATTACATGTAATCCTGCTAATTACATATTAAAATATAGCTCACATTTACCATTTCATGATAAAGAGACAAAAAGGCAATTCGATGGAGCTCCGCGTCTTTATCATAGACAACCCTGTACAAACTGTGGTCCCTAGGGTCCTTAGGGCTCTGAAGTTTTAACACTGACGGACAGCGGAACTTCCCTGGAGCAGTTTGGTACCAGACAGTACACTGTCTTGTGTGGCCCACAAGTGCAAAATTTGATTGAAGTTGCCTGGAGACGGACCTGATACAACCTGCCGGAGAAGTGGTAGGGACCAACATATTGCCGACAATCTGCAATGCCGACACCCCATCCCCACAGCGGGAGAGAGATTGCTACGCCAACGAACAATCTGTGGAGGCTACTACCTTTTACTCACCCTCCGACAACGCCGTGGCAGGCTAATGAGACTGGCTACACGATATATCCTTTTTTTATTTTTTTTTTCATTTTTTTTTCCCCATCACTCAGCCTCATCCAAAAACACTATGAAGGTTATTAAATGGATAGAGTGTCATCATTGTGTCATTTCACCCCCCCCCCCCCCGATTCCCTCCTACTACAAATACCCTTCCCATATCCACCTCCACTATTCCTCCATCCACCCCCAACCCTACCTCTACAGGGATCATAATATTAGATGCACTAATTTAAAGGGAGTAAAGGGTAGAGGGGACTAATAAATCAAAGAGACAAATTGTTGGGGTATTGTTTGGGACCAACTAGTTATGGGGGTTGTGGATTAGGAGCTATATCAAGCTCCATCTTACTTCTTGCCAAGATGAGGAAAGAAAGAGAAAAAAAAAAAACGAGAACAGACACACATGACTTACAGGACAAACATGTGTGTGTTGCTCAGACCAACATTATACATTTATGTATATTCCCGGGAGTCACTAATCAGAGTTAAACCCTATCCAGGGGCAGAGGGTACTCAGGGGAACCTATCCAGCCAGGACTGCCAGATTTTGTAATATTGTGTAATTTTGTTGTTGACTCTATAGTAACCCCTCTCCATATCCCCGAAATGGTTCATTGTGTTTTTCACGTTATCCCAAGATATGTTTACAGCCTGTTTCCAATTACGTGCAATACATAATTTCGCTGCAAGTAAAAGCTGCACTGCCAGTTTACGTTCTTCTGCCTTGAGATCATTCAGATTTAGATGGAGAAGGGCTATTTCTATACTCATTGGGAGACAACGCTTAAAAAGATCGGAGAGAGCCTGGAATACCTGACTCCAGACTTCCCTGACAGTCCCACCAGATGTGGGTATAGTCCCCCTCAAAGTTATGACATCTCCAACATAAGGAACTTTGAGCAGGATCTATCCTGTTCACGGATGACGGGACCAGGTACCATCTAAAAAGCACCTTAAAATACAGTTCCTGCAGATTGACACAATGGGTAGATTTTCTCGTCTGGATCCAGACTTTCTCCCAGACTTCCCTGTCTCTCGTGATGTTTAATTCACTACACCATCTCCCCCAGGCTTTTGGTATTAATCTGGGTTTAATCTCATCCAGCATAGAGTACCAATTTTTTAGCCTACAGGATTTTGGGCTGTCTTTAAATATATTTTCTAATAGACTCCTGAGGTTCTGATCTTTAGGGAGAAATATGTGGTATCTAATAAAATGCAGGAGTCTCAGAGTACCGTAGGCATCTTTCCAGTGTAGTCTATATTCTTCCATGACCTGTTTTAAGGTTTTTATCTTATTACCCTGCATTAGTTGGGACAAGGTCAGATTATGTTCTTTAAAAATTAAATTAAGGGTAAAGTCTGGAATAAGCTTTTCTACTACATTTACAGCTACAGAGCCAACAACTTTGTTTGACAGACCTGCTTTCCTTTTAAAGGTTAGCCATTTGTCCATTATACCCTTAAGAATACTGTTCCCTGAGGCTGCTGTTAATTCTAAAGTCTTGGGTCTACTAAGCCATAAAATACTATCCAGGGCCAAGGTCCCCACCATCTCCTGCTCTATCTTATACCAATCTTCATCATGAGATTCAGGAATGTGTAGTCTCTGAACGTGAAGCAGCATACTAGCCTCAACATATCTGGCTAGGTTAGGCAAACACAGTCCCCCTTTATTTCCGGGTTTATGGAGCCATTGTCTGGCTATCCTTGGTTTTTTGTCTCCCCAGATGTATTTACTCACTAACCTTTGAAACTGGTCGCATTGGGTGGCAGATAAGGAGAACGGGACCATTCGCAGTAGGTATAACCATTTGGGAATTATATAGGCTTTAATAACATTCAGTCTCCCTATCCAGGATAAGTTTAGGCTTTTCCATTGCCCTATTTTCAGCTGAAGATCAGAAAACAGGGGGGCATAATTAGTCTCCACAATACTGGAGGTATTCCTGGGTATAATTACTCCCAGATATTTCATTGAGGATGGTGCCCACTCAAAGGGGAACTTATCAATCAGTTCCATATGAGTATTGGGGGAAACATTAAGGCTAAGGGCTTGTGTTTTCTGCAAGTTCAGTTTGTAGTTTGAAAAATGTCCATATAGGTCCACTTCCGCCAAAACCTCCACAACCGACTCAACTGGATCAGTTAAAGTCAGTAGGACATCATCAGCGAACAGACTCAACTTGGAGACCCCTCCTCCAACCTGGATTCCTTTTATACTCATGGCTCTCCGAATTCTAATAGCCATGGGCTCGAGAGAAAGAACATAAAGAATGGGGGCCAGTGGACACCCCTGACGGGTCCCATTCGTCACGTCAAACCACTCCGAGCACAGGCCTGGTCCCATCACCCTTGCCGAGGGGCAGGTATATAGGGCCATGATCGAGTTGACTAGATCCCCTCCGAAACCATAGGCCTTCAAGACCTCCTCGAGGAAGGTCCAGTCAACCCGATCAAAGGCCTTTTCGGCGTCTAAAGCCAAAATAACGGCTGGTATGTTGTGTTTATTTACGTAATCTATCAGATCTATGGTCCTCCTAGTATTACTCATTCCCTGACGGCCACTCACAAAACCTGATTGGTCCAGATGTATAATGGATGCAACCACCGACTTGAGTCTGTCCGCTATAATAGATGAATAAATCTTGGTGTCCAGGTTAATTAGCGAAATTGGCCTGTAGTTACTCACATATTTACAGTCTTTGCCCTGTTTTGGGATTGGCGTTATACTAGCCTGAAGCATCTCTTTGGGAAATTCACGTGAATCCTTGATCTCGTTGAAGGTATTAACTAAATGCGGTGCAATGATATTAACAATTTTTTTATAAAACTGGGCAGTAAAGCCGTCAGGGCCTGGTGCTTTTTTAATTTTAAGTTTTTTGATGGATTGTTTAATTTCCTTAATAGAGATAGGGGCCTCCAAGTCTTTTGTTTGCTGCAGAGTAATCTTCGGAAGGTTTGTCTGGGCAATAAAGGCTTTCATTGCCTCTAAGTCTTTAGGTAATGCTAAGTTATACAGCTTCTGATAGAATTTTTCAAAGGCTTTACCAATACTTTGCGGTGATAGGCATATATTTTGACCATCTATAATTTTAAAGATCCTAGTTCTCACATTATTCATTTTAAGCTGATTGGTCATTAATTTGTCAGCCCTATTCCCCAATCGAAACCATTTCTGCTTAGCATACATCATAGTTCTGGAGGCTCGAATATATAATTGTTCCCTAATCTCATTTTTAAATTTTTTTATCTCTTTCGTGCGCTCTTCCTCTATTGTGATTTTATTCAGAATGGTTACTTCTGCCAATCTAATGCTCATATCAGAGAGGGACATACCATTTTCCTTTTTAAGTAGAGAGGCCAATTTAATAAAATGCCCGCGTGCCACGCTCTTGACAGCGCACCATACCATAGAGTTTCTGGTCTCGCCATTTGCGTTAAAGGAGAAATACTCCTGAGTCATAGATTGTACTCCTTCAATATTTTTGGGGTATTTAATAGGAAATCGTTCAACCTCCAAGGACTCCTTATTCTGGAGGTATTGTCTTTAACAGTCAACACCACCGCATCGTGGTCCGACCACGCAGTTGTTTTAATTTGCACATCTTTACACTGCCCAATTGTATTCTGATCTGTCAATATCATATCAATCCTTGAAAAGGACTTATGTCTATTAGAGTAAAATGTAAAATTTTTCTCCAAGGGATTAGACACTCTCCACGTATCGTATAGCTTAAATTTCCCCAGCGTGGAGTTAAAGTTCCTAGCTAGACCTCTATGTGCGGGAGTAATTGCTCTTGGCAGAAATCCCTTCCTATCTACCTCTGGATCTGCCACTAAATTGAAGTCTCCTAACACTATCCATGAGCCCTGCACAAATTCTCGTAGCCCATTTAGGGTCTTATTCAAAAAATGCATAGGCCTTTTATTAGGGGCGTATATATTTAATATGGAAAAGAGTCTATCATTCAATCTGCAAATCAGAAACACAAATCTGCCCTCTGTATCCTTCTGTTTATGAATTAGCTCGTATTTAATGTCCCGAGAAATCAGGATTGCTACCCCATTTTGCTTTTTTTCCTTCAATGCTGCATATACAACGTGAGGGAACCTCCCTGATCTCAATCTGGAAGCGTCTATTTCTTTGAGATGTGTCTCCTGTATACAGGCTACATCAATCCTCTCTGAGTATAACATTTCGGTCAGGGTAAGTCTACGCTGCGGAATGTTTAGGCCCTGTACATTTAAAGTTAAAAATCTCAGGACCCCCATTTTCTTGATTCCACCTCTTCTCTACCCGGGTTTTTTATTTGATTCTTCATAATTAATATCAATTTCTGAACAACACGACACACACTAGACATACAACCCACAACGTTCAACACATACCCCACTCCCTCTGGCGATAGGGAACCTATACTGTCCCCATCTCCTCCTATCTCCTCCTTGATGCATCTAACATGCATCTTACCTCCCCTGGTTGATGTGTTCGGAAACCAGGGGGGTTGGACAAAATACTGCTAGTTTTTTGTAAAAAACAAAAACAAATAAAAAAAACAACAAAAAAAAAACAACTACTATATAGCTGTGTAAGCGTGACCCGTGTTATGAGTAAATCCTTCATCCCTTTACTGTTCAAAGGGGCGGTCCACTTTCTATACCTTACTTGTGATATCCTGTAAACGAATTTACATTGTACCTATAAATCTATATCCCCTAATATTTAAACCCTATTTGAATTATTATTAAAAGCTTATCAATAAAATATTTTTTGTGTCTTAACCGCTGTTGGTGTTGCCATAACCGTGTTAACCATAAGAATAATAAAGAGTAACATCAAAATAATTCTACCTCTTAACCAATAGTGCGGCAACATTTTACTTAGGTAAAGAATGATCCCTCCCTCTGCTGTATAGTTGTATATGGTTGTGTCTCATGTTAAAAATTAAATCTGACACCCCTTATTAAACAAGGGGGTGGTACTCTTCCTGTGTCTTACTTATGATTCCTAACAAATTTTTTTTTTAAAGTGCCTATAAATACCTTTATCCCCTGGTGTGTATTACATACTTTACCCTAGTGTGGGTTGATATAAAGTGTATCCGTCAATGTATTTTATATATTAACCCCTATTGTGTTTCTGAGACCATATTGATTATCAACCGGGCAAAAGAGAAAAAAAAAAAAAAAATCCCTTCCCTTTTCCCCTCCCTCCGACCACTACATAATTTTCCTGATGAATGAACAAATGCTCTAAATTGATATTTCTCTAGTTGGGTTCCGTGTTATGCTTACGGAGCCATTCCCTCGCCTCTCCCACGTTATTTACGGTGTGTGTGGAATCTGCGAATCTGATAAATAACTTTGGTGGAAAACCCCAATTATATCTGATGTTGGCTTTACGGAGGGCCTCGGTAAAGAACCCAAAAGCTCTTCTCTTGGTTCTGGTGGCGAGTGATAGATCTGGAAAAAATTGAATCTTTTTAAACCTCAAGTCCGTATGTTCAAAATTTTTTCCTGCTACAACGATTTTTTGTTTCAAGTGAAAGGAAGAAAATCTTATGACTACATCCCGTGGAATCTCTTCCGGAAGGTTGTTAGGTTTATATGTACGGTGGGCCCTCTCTATACTCGATTCTTGTGTAGCTTCCAAAACTCCCAAAGTGGAAAAAAGATCATTTAGGTACGGCCTCAATTTGACCTGTGTAATCTCCTCCGGTATACCGCGGATTCTAAGGTTCTTGCGTCTAGCCCTGTCCTCCGCGTCATTAACTTTAGTTTCTAATTTGTCCAGTGACTCTTTTAGCTCCTGTATCTGGTCATTGAGAGATTTATTCGTAAAGTCAAGACTTTCTATTTTCTGTTCACATTGAGAGATCCTTTCCCCAAGACTGAGAACATTTTCGTTTGTTTCCCGGAAGTGTTTCTCCAGCTCTTTTTTAAAGAGCACTAGCTGGTTGTCTAAACAGATCTGCAGATAATCTTGGGTTAATGTCGTACCTATGGGGGGAGAAGTGCTACCACTCGGGGAGGAAGTCACAGAGTCAATTTCCTCCATATTTGTTATGTCAGGATCCCTTGAGCCATTCAATGTATCGTGTAGTTTGCTTATCTGGGGAGAAAACAGTGCTGTAATCTTTTCTTGACCAGTACCTGAAATCCTTTTTTTTTTTTATCTTTGTCTTTTTCTTTCTCCTTCTTGGAGGCCATTTTGGCCTCCTGTCCACGTTTAGATGCCATACTGAAGGCCGAGGGCAAAAAAGCAAAGCAGGAGGTTCTATAAGGCTCTTAGGCCCTCCGGGAAATGGCCGTGGGTAGCAGATGGTATGTTAACCCAGAAGGTTGAAGTAGGGCCCTAAGTACACCACCTAGGACTAGTCAAGGTCTGGACAGATCCTTTAAAGGGACCTGAAACTGTATAGACAGCCGATGAGTCCGGAAGTAAAAATAGTATTGGGATGGTATTCAGTTCCGATATTCGAGTATATAGAAGAACCGGTGTAGATCCAGCACAAGATAGGATATTGCTCACAAACTAAGTAGCCCGGCGGCTATATAGTTTAAAAAAAAAAAATGGTGAGATTCACAGTATATTTCTGTTGCCTTTGGGTCTCCCGTAGAGATAAACCCTTTCACTTTAATGGGACCGACAGTCAGTATTAGCTATGGTTGTATCCTCACTTACTTCGATCAGCCAGTAATTTGGGTACTATAGATAACTCATGCGCCCCCCCACCATGAGGGAAGAATATATCCAGAGCTTTGGTGTCACCAAAAGGGAGCCTGTCCGACCTCAAAGGGTCAATATGAGTTCAGTGCGGCTTAAGACAATGTCACGCCCAAGACCCTCAGCCCACCAACAATGGGTATTTATAGTGTAATGGGGAAATATATCCACTGACTTGAGGTACTAATGAGGCAGTACCAAAACACACAAAACTAAAGAGATAGAAAAATAATGATATATTACTTCCCACCTGTACCTTTCAGCATGAAGAGCACAGCATGACTAACAGGTAGTTGTTATGTAGCCCTATGGTGGCGGGACATAAATAAGAGTATATACAATACTCTGTCCAACCCCGTATATAGAAAGACCATTTACTCCAAGGACTCATACGGTCTCAATATACGATAGAGTGAAAAAAATCCAAACATATAGTCCTAAGATGAGAGGCTTATAGCGAAGTATAGTGTACAGATATTTTCCACTTCCTTAAAATCCTCTAGGATGACCATACCAAGTACTTTTTCAAATCAATCAGGCAAACAGAAACATTTTGGAGCAGTATCCACACTTTGGGACAATCAGCCAAACAAAACAGGTATGTAGTGTTAACCTTTCTAATTGTTGCCAGACCCCCTTGCCAGGTAACTTCCACTGCAAGCACCTACTTACTTCCCATTAATCCGCTCTAAGTAAGTTAGGTTAGAGATTTAAATTGGAAATGCAGGAGTATTTTAACACGTGGGGAAATTAGCACATTATGTAATTGCTCGACACAACTTATCTGGAAGTCGCTCGCATGCAACCCGCTGGACATCCGTAGCAGGACATCGGGCGCTTCATCCAGTATCATCCGTGGGTGAGGTGAGAGGAAAGGCGCCCCCAGGTCAGCGTTTTCAAGCCGCCGGTGAACCTCGTTCCACTGCAGAGACGCCGCTCATGTCCAACCCTCCTGTGCCCCGAGACGCTCCGCCCACTCAGCGTCTCACGTCATCACTCGATGCCGGGAATAACATGAATACACGATATATCCTTGAACTGTTCGGTGGGGTTATATATTTAAAAAATGTGTATATCCATTAAAACTTTGATTTTTATACCGTTATTTTAGTCGACCTCACTGTACCTCATTGACAGGGTAACATAAGTGCATTTGATATCCGGACACCCAGCCCATTAACCAATCCCAGCAAAGAGATTGCTGCCTCTTTATGTTTATGACTCCGTACCACCTGATTATGATGTTGTTGAAGAATCTTCTGCCTTGCCGACAGAGTAAGTTGGTCTTGCTCACCGTCAGGGCAGAAAAAATATACACTTTCCTATCTGCTCAGCTCCTCTCACTTATGCTCAGTCTCTAACCAGCGGACCATCTTGCACATACAGTCTCCTGCCTCCCATACAAGAGTGTGAAGGTTTTATTTACTGTTTCAGTCTGGTTTCTTTGTTAATGCATTTAATGGCCTGATAACACAAAATCACTCCCCTTATAAGAGTCTGATACATCAATAACCACCTTGACTGGCTAAGTAACTTATACCTACGATCTTTATCCAACACCTCGAGGCAATAGTGGGCAGAAGGGGTACCCTTCCCCTGCCACTCCCATCTTATAAAACAACGTCTGCTATAAAAGGCTGCAAATTGGGCTATGTGAACATTCGCTGCAATCTGTTCCAGTGGCACCACCAAGTATGGACAAATTTGTGGCCAAACATGTCCAAAGAAACAAAGACAAAGGTAAACAAAAGCCAAGCAAAGATACCTACTCAGTGCGCAGACACTCGCCCCACCTGCAGCTGCAATGAGCTCCTCACCAGCTAACCCACCTCCTTCACAAGCTACTATAGCAGCCTTAGAGGTTACAAAAACCCTTATAGCTTATTTGGACACAAGGTTCGCAGAACTTAAACTGGCCACAACCACAGATGCAAACGTGACCCATTTCATGGAACTAAAACAGAGGCAAGGCATTGAGGAAGCAACTCAACATCTGCAGAGAGAACTCCAAAAACAAAGATCAGTAATCTTAGCACTACAGGACAAAGTGGACGATCTTGGAAATAGGAGTAAAAGAAATAACCTAAGTTTTCAAGGGCTGCTGGAATCTATTCCCCCTAATCTAATCGCGCATTTGCTACAACAATGGTTACTGGACACCCTACGATTATCCAGACCACATGACGGGTTACTTATCAAAGGGCTCATCGCATTGGACCTGAACCACAAGACAAAACTGCACGGCCGAGGCCAGTCGTTGCAAGATTTTTAAATTTAGCAGACTAGGAAGGGGTCTTGGCGGGCAGTGAATTGTTATTCCATAGAGCCTATATGTCCCCAGTACGTCTAAAAAACGCTCATATAGCACAAAATGATTCCTGTTGTAAATGCAACCAGACAGGAGCAGACTTTCTTCATTGTATATGGCAATGTAAGGTGATATGTTAGTTTTGGAATGTTGTCCAGGGCTATGTTGAACAAACATTTGGCATTTGTTTGGTTAACACCCTTGAATTCGCCTTCTTTGGCTTATCTAGGTTACCCACCAAAAATGCCCGCTTGACAAGAATCATCTCCACTGTAACAAACAAAACCATTTTACAATTCTGGATAAGCAGTGATAAACCGTCCATAACAATCTTCAAAGAAAAACTGTTTTATATCTTTCGTATGACTTGGCTAAACACCCAACAAAATAAGACTGGGGGAACAAAGTTTTTTTTGAAGATTGGAGCTTATACATCATCTCACTGTCTCTGGACCTAAAAAGAAAAATTAAACAAGTCTTTCAAAGTCTTGGTACATGAACCAAATTCTAAAAAGCCAAGATCCAATCTGTATACCATAGCAAGAACATACCGGAATGCCATTTGTTTGTCTGCACTATTGTACATAATACCTTAAATAAAATATATATATATATAAATACCAACCCACCTTCGAATATTATATACATAACAAAGCAGCAACCCACGTTAAAACCAAAAATATGAAGCCTGAGTCTTGGGATCTTACAAGTCATGGATACTCCCAAAACGATCACATCCTTAGAAACTGTATCCAGTTGTAGGTTAAGTTGATAAGTTAGTTAAAGAAAAGATTACTAGATGTCTCTGTGTCAGACAGCTTATGAGTAAGGGCTAGTTGAAGCCCGAAACGAGTCAAGCTTTTTTATACGCCTTGCACGATTGCTATTCCACCATTCATTAAAGACCCTGAATACTTACTCTACGGCTGAGTGCTGATCCATTTGTTTGCTATTTTCATTGGAGGATTATTCCGTTGTCCTCTTACTGGGAAGGCACCGACAAGTGAGCAGGAGGGAGGAGTGGAGAGATTCTTCCGTCCAACTTTGGCTGTAGCCCGGGATGTCATTGTTTTTTTCTCTATCAGGATGCCTCTACAGAACTGTCAGTCAATGGGATGCCTTCTGAACCCATTCCGCTGGAAAGTGGGGTATGACAGGGATGGCCCCATCGCCCCTACTCTTTAATCTGGCCTTAGACCCCCTAATTTGCATCCTGAATCACCATCCCCAGTTGAAGGGTATTAAGATAGAATTAACGACCCTCAAAACCACGGCATTTGCGGACAATGTGCTTTAGTTTGATCCGGGCAAAGATTGACTATGGATCACTGATCTTATCAATCAATTTGGCATGGTAAGTGGGTTCACGATAAACTATCACAAAATCGGAGGCATTGTACCTGCAAAATGTTTTCTCTCCACAACACATGCCACCAAATTCATTACAATGTGCTAAGGAAGTACAGTTCCTTAGCACAACACTCCCTAAAATCCCATGTAAACTATACTTTGTAAATTATAACCCTATCATCCTCAAAATTACCAAAGAACCAGCCTCTTGGAAATCGCTCATGTTATCATACATGGGACAAGTGGCATTACTCAAAATGATGAGCTACCCCCGCCTACTTTATCCGATGCATATATAAAACAAAGACTTGAAATGCTTTAAATCAGAGTTTAATGTGTTCATTTGGGTGGGAAAACTGACTAGAATAAGTCTTACTAAGCTTCAACAACCTACACTGATTGGGGGATTGAACCTACCTAATATACAGGAAATAATCTGGCTGCTCTGCTAAGATATGTACTGGACTGGGTTACGAGAGGAAGCAAACACAGACCAGGCATTATATCAAGCTATGAACATCATGGTTTTAATGCACACCCCAGTGGGCCTTTTACCGAAAGGAGTTAGACATAACCCACTGCTATATGGGCAGCTCCAGGTGTGGCAACTGACACATACAGACATGCATTTACAATTTACATGTTCCACATTTCTCCCTGTCTTTTGTAACCGATCTTTCCAGGATGGAGCTGGGCTACAGCCAATGTAACTTATATTCACCCTTTGTAATGTCAGACCAGGAACATATTACCCCTGACCTCAATCAGAGACAAACTCCATAATTTACCTATTGCACCTTTTGTTTATGCCCAAATTTGCAGTTTCATCACAAGAAGCGTATCCCAGTTTTAAGAGGAGTACCGGGATAACGCGGTAGATGATTTGTTTGACAGGGCACAAACTAAACTAATGTGCACAGTTAATGTTATACAGATATTACGTAGAACGATCGATTACGATAAACTACCTTCAGGCCAGAAGAAGTGGCTTACTCTCCTACCAAAAATGTCCATAACTGACATACTGAAAACCATGATTTTCCATGATTAAGGCCACATCATACTGAGACATGTTTGTTAACCTGTTACATAGTTCATATATTTCCCCAGATAAAGGCAAAGTAATAAATGTTACTTCTCTTGATGCATGTGCCAAAAGAGGCTCCCCCTCACGTGGGCCTAAATCACTGTCTATGGCAGGGCTCGACAAACCCCGGGCGCCAGGGCGATCAGGAAATTAGACCTGGCGCCCGGGTATTGGCACCCTCTACTTTGTGTCCCCTCACCTCTGGGATCCATGTGGTTTTTGCTGATCCTTTGGACAGCGCAGCGTGAGGAGGCAGCATGTGCCGTTTTCCACAGACTGCCAGCTCTGCCGCATCGCGCGTCACAGTCTTAGTTCCGGGGAGCACGTGACATCCCGGCTCTCAAAAGGATGGCTTGAACGATGGTCTGTGACTGGCAGACTGAGATGAAATGGAAGGGCTCCCCTCCCCTGCAATCAAGCAAAGCAGCAGGGATGGGGACACACTGAAACATGCACCTTTTTATTTGATTTATTTTAAAAAAAAACAAAAAAAAAACGGCTGACTTGTCAGGTCTGTATGTCAGTGTCTGTCTATGTATGTCTTTTTGACTGTGTGTCTGTCTCTGTGACTCTCTGTGATATTCTGTGTATGTAAGTGGAACTGTCTCTTTGATTGTTTGTGATTTTCTGTGTATGTAAGAGGAACTGTCTCTGTGACTGTCTGTCTGTGATTTTCAGTGTGTGTTTAATTGGAACTGTGTGTGTGACAGTCTGCGAGCGTATGTGTTTACATGACTGTGTGATTGTGTATATTTTTGCGTGGTTGTGTGTGTATGTGCGGTTGTCTGGCTCCTAGATTTTTTTGCTGGCTCCTAAAACAAAATTTAATTTGTCAAGCCCTGGTCTATGGCACTGTTAATTTAGAGAGTTTATTCATTTGCAGATTCCACATTAGGGATTTGTATGCCACCAACACCAGCTTTTGTAATATTTGGTTTCACAGACCCCAGTTCTCTCACATAAAACTAGAACGCATATTATCCGCAGTAGCCAACAAAACAATATTGCAATTTTGGATCAAAACAAAAGGAGCCTTCGCTACCTGTTTTTATGGAAAAGCTATTATATCTGTTTCGAATGTGTTGGTTGACCGCCAAAATGACAAGGCTCAACGTACTAAACAATTCCTTATGGACAGGAAGCCCTATATTGCTGCGCTACCCATAAAGACAAAGAGACAATTATTTCAAAATTCTCCCTAGTATATGAGCCAGTTACTTTTAGGTAAAAACCCGGTTACCCTAGACAGCTTACTGACCCACAACACCAGTGCTTCGTAACTGACCAATGATGCCAAAGGTGGCCCCTTCTTCCACACATACCTGGACATACACTATAATTGTTATCCAATTACACTCTGGTTGTCACCCCCCATGGAGATGAGGTTACAACCATAGGTTTTTATTTTAGATTGAGAGACTATTTTATTTAGACAATGTTATTGTACTGATATAATTGGTTAGGAATAATATTATTCTTTTTTTTAATATTTAATGTTTTTATTAATTTCATCTTTTATAAAACATAAAAAACACATATATCCGTGTTGTTCTTATACAGAACCGGTCCTGACAATACATCAATAAACGTCACAAAACAGTTTATCACACATGCATGCCCTACAGAGGGAGCCTAATTTTCCCATGTATATTCCAGCCATCTATCTCTAGCCTGTCCTGAAGTTATATTTTTCTCCATTTCTATCTGATAATTAATTTCTCTTTTTATAGTTTCCCATGTCAGAATATCCTGCGACCTCCATCTCCTAGCAATAAGGTACTTAACTGGCAAGAATATCTGAGTTACTAAGCATCTATCCACTTATTTTAATTTTGGTAATCCCAAATGCAAGAGAGTAACCAATGCAGATCTGGGGAGTCCTCTGACCCCCAGAGCCTCCAATAGCTCAAAGCCCATTGTCCAACAGGTCTCTTACATCCCCACCATATGTGTATATACAACCCTACTTCTGTCTGGCACCCCCAGTAGTTTGGGGATGTCGTTATATATATCTTAGAGATCCATTCCGGCACCATATACCATCTCTGGATCACTTTGTATTGAAGTTCTAGCAAATTTACACAATGCATATATCTCTTGGTGTTCTGCAGGATACCTATCCAGTCTGTGTATACGATTTGGATTTCCAAGTCTCTTTGCCATTTGTTTATGTTTGTCATAAAAGGTATATCCCCCTGATAGTCTAATAGCCCGCTGTGTATTATTTTGCGTATGCTAGTCTCTGGAGTAAACAAAACCTCAAGGTTTAGGTCCCTATATGTACTCTCTCTCCTAACCCTAGCTTCAATCAAACGTTTAACTCTAAGATATGTAAAGAAATCCCTGGGTGTCAACTGGAAGTCTGTCACTAGTTCTGGGAAATCTCTTATCCTATCCAAAAGGAGTATATCTCCCAGCTTCATTATTCTTCTCCATCTTCATTCCCTAAGATTTAGGTCTTCTACTATTATCTCCAATACTCCCATTGGACATTCCTGTGGAACAAGATTGATTATTCCCCTTCTATTCTTAAATTTCACCCGAAAGGTGATCAAATTTTGTACTATAGTATTTTGTACCTTACTTTTTTAAATAATATTTTTATAGGAGCCCGGGTCTATCCAAATAACCATTTCTGGGTCTTCTCTATTAAGTGCTTCTAATTCCATAAGGAACCATGGCTCTTTTTTTATATTCTGGGATCTGCCATTTATTTATATGGAGAGTCATGTAGGCCTCGTGGTATTTGCGAATATCTACTGACCCCATACCTCCCATTAACCCTCCTTGTGATCAATCTTCTAGATAGTCTTGTTTTTTCCCCCCATATAAACAGATCAAAGTCTCTTTTCGTCTCATTCACCCATTCTGCCTTTAATGGAATCGGCACTGATCTAAAAAGGTATAGCCAAATGGGTAGATTGTAGGATTTAACCATATTAATATACCCCCACCATGACATTTCTAGTGGTGCACAAAATTTGTGGGTTCTGGAGAGCAGAGATTTATAATTCAAGTCCAAGGTCTTAAAATGGATTCTCTGCTACCCAGATTCCCAGATACTCCAATTGTTCTACGGCCCAATTAAATCCAAATTACGTCTTTAATCTTTCCTTCTCTAGCTGACCTATATTCAACCCCAATAAATTAGATTGATTGATGTTTAACTTGTTGTTGGACTGCTGCCCGTATCTATCTCCTTCATCAGGGCCTCCAGAGAGGTCTCTGGACTAGCAAGCACCAACAGGATGTCATCCGCATATACGTTTACTTTCAATTCCTCTTGTTCTATCCTATATCCCCTGATCCCCTTATTTGCTCTTATATATTGAGCCAAAGGCTCAAGAGAGAGCACATACAGGAGAGGGGACAGCGGACACCCCTGTCTTGTCCCTTTTTTTATGTCAAACTGTTCCGATGTCACTCCTGATCCGAATATAAAACCATGACAGCCCCATGATCCATCCTTCAAATCCAAAGACCTTCAGGGCAGTTCTCAGAAAGCTCCAGTTGACCCGATCGAATGCCTTTTCGGCATCCAACATTATTAGGGCTATTGATATTTTCTGGGAGCTGGCATGTTTATCAATCTTCTTATATGATTACTAGATGATTTGTTTGCCACAAACTCTGCCCGGACTTGATGGATTAGGGATGGTATCAGGTCCTTCAGCCTCCCAGCCAGGATCGCAGAATATATTTTAATTTCGCTATTTATAAGCGATATTGGTCTGTAACTTCCAATATTTGCGGGATCTTTCCCTGCTTTTGAAATAGGTATTCTATTGGCTTGCAGGAGTTCCTTTGGGAGATCCTTCCTCCTTGATATTTAATTGAATAGGTCCCTCAAATGGACATCAATTTTATCTACAAAAAAATTATAAAAAAGTTATTTAGATACCCGTCTGGGCCCGGGGCCTTCCCTATTTTCAGATTTTTGACTGCTGTTCTAACCTCTTGTAGAGATATTGGCATATTTATACTTAGCTGTTGCTCTGGCGAAAGTTTCGGTAAGTCCAACTTCCTGATATAGTCTTGACTCTTACCTATATTATCTTCTTTCTCTGGGAGATTATATATATTATGGTAAAACTTTCTAAAGGCCTCCACTATTTTGTCAGCAGAGTAATGGGTCTTATTATTGTCCTCAATTTTAAATATACGTCTAGTGGATGTTCTCTTCTTTAATTTGGCTGTGAGTAGTCTGTCTGCCCGCCCTCCTTTATGATAAAAGATTAGATTTAGTGTTTTCATATTTTCTTTAGTTTTATTCATAATTGCTCATTAATTTTTTTTTTTGTAGCTTGTCTATTCTTTTTTTTTTTTTTTTTATATTTATTAAGTTTTTAAATTTTTCCACTACACAAAAGTACAAAAAATGATACAAGACAACATACATGTTATGCAGTATCTCAATCTTTAAAGTGCGTCCAGCAAATTTACCAATTTCTTGTCGGGTTGTATCTAGCTTATTTATCTAAGATCAATCTATTTTTTTTATATATATATCTTTATTTTAACAAATTTCCTTTAGAAAATACATACAACATACATACATATAAAAACAGAGCTTAGGCTATTCTCAAGCATTTCCGACATAGGACAAGACAACAGAAAGAGAAAAAAAAAAAACCATACATATATATCCACGTTGGTTCTTTCAGAACTTTCTCATTTGTAATCAATATAATTAGATTATTACCAACAGAGAAACAGATCTAAATAACACACAAATGCAGTGTTCACTTTGGAATGGGGCAGGTCAGGGTAACTCAAGTTATTATTTTTGTACTCACTTTTCTAAATCTGAATTTACAGTCCAGCGATTTTCTCAATTACGTATTACTGTTTACCACCTCTTATTGGTCACGAGATATTGCCTCTAGACATTCTTTCCATATTTCTTTATAAGGTAGTTTAGCTGATTGGTTATAGGAGATTCCTCTCTCCATTTTTAATTGGTATTCCAATTGGATTTTAACTTCCCACCAGTTAGGGATCTGATTAGATTTCCAATTCCTTGCAATCGAAATCTTGGCTGCTGTTAGGAGATGTACCCAAAACATTTTTTTTCCATTTTTCTCTCAGCAAGGCAGATTCAGGTGCAACAATACAGCCTCCGGACTCATTGGAACAGAGATGTCACATATTTGCAAAAGCTTAGTCCTTATCTCCTCCCAAAAGGTTCTAAGTACCGAGCAGCTCCACCAAATGTGTGTGAAATTGCCTTTATGTACATTACACTTCTAGCAAATATCAGAGTTCTCTGGATACATCTGTGACATTCTAACAGGTACCAAGTACATTCTGTTAACGATCTTGAACTGCGTTTCTAGCAAAGAGATACAACTCACTGTTTTACACATATCTTGGAAGGCCCCCACTATTTCTTTTCTTGGGAGTATCATTCCCATTTTTTGTAGACCTTAAACTCCCCAATTTTAGAATTCATCAAGATCAAATCTCTAGATTTTTTCAGCAAGTTCTTTTGTGTATTGTCTCTTAATATTTTTTGAAAGTTAATGTTTTCTATATTATTTTCTAAAAGGCACAGCAGCAGCTCAGGCAAGACATTTCTCTCCAATCCCATTCTCCTTCTAAATCTAATCCAGAATTTTAAAACATTATCTAATACCAGAGAATCCTTTTGATTATTTTTCACATACCTCTCCAAATTCCTATTAGTTGGCCAGAAAAGTCCCATTAACTCCTGACCTCCCACTAAATCTTTTTCTATTAGATACCGAGGTTCTCTTTTGGATACCTCCAACTGGGTGGTCAGGGCATGGGACAGAAGACTTGCCTCATAATAGTCCGTTATGTCCGGCATTCCTACACCTCCTTGGGCAACTTTTAAGATCAATCTATTGCATTACAGAGTTCAGAAGCATGCATTGTATTATTTATGATATGATGTTCTTTTCTATTATCCTTTCAATTTCCTGCTTCTCCCCTCCCTTTTATCTCTTTGTCTCTGTATAGAGATAACCGTACTTCCTCTCCCCTTTCCCTCCCCGCCCATCTCCCTATCCTTTTAACCTCACCCTCCCATCCAAACACGAGAAGGGGGGAAGAAGAAGTGTTATTACATTTTTTTATTGGCAATTCAGTTAACAAGTTTTGCTACTATTTCAGATAGCAATACGCCAGTCTCATTTTTCTCTCTTTCCTCTCCCCCCTTTCCCTTCCCCCTTCTCTTTCTTTCCCCTTGCCCTTATACTTTCTTCTGACGTTCCTGTTTAGCTTTATTTAGTGTTTCAAATTGACAGCCCTATCCCATGTAAATCTGATATTTATCTGAGAAGCAGCTTTATGCATAACCTCAACAAGACATACATTACGACAAAATATTACAAACATTAAGGGGAAGTGCCAATCGCGACCCAGTCTCTGCCCATCTCTCATACCGTCCTATCCGTCTCCAAGTTTCTGTTTCCATTAATCCAAGGGTCCCATCTAATATTACATTTTTGAAGTTCCTTGGGGCCTGCATTATATGCAATACCCTTCTCCATATTATACGGATAGTCAATTTGTGTCTGTACCTGTTCCCAGGGTGGACAGATCTTTTGTTTCCAGTGTCGTGCTATGACACTGGCCAAAAGTACCGGAGTACTTTTGGGGAGCAGGGGACCTGGATCCCCCTCTCCAACAGCAGGTGGATGTCTGCGCGACGCAGACATCCTCCCCTGCTGCTGCCCGGCACGACCGCCGGGACTTCTATGATGAAGCCGGGTCCTTACGGCTTCATCATAAAAGTCCCGGCGGAAGTGCCGGGCAGCACCGGAGGATGTCTGCACGTATCGTGCAGACATCCTCCGCTGCCTCCACTAGCCACCAGGGAGATATGGGCAGCTGGGGGATGTCTGCACAATAGTGCAGACATCCTCCATGCTCCCCGACACTGCCGTCTATTATGACGGACCCGTGAAGACATCCCCCGGCTGCCCCCACTAGCCACCAGGGAGCGAGAGTCCAGGTGAGAGGGAGGGAGGGAGGAGAGAAAGACTTGTGATATACATAAAATAACTCCATTAATCTAAACGCAAGAAAAAGGAGAAGAGGAGGAAAAAAAAAAAAAAAAGGATTTTCCCATTCCCTCCCGCATATGTCAACAGCCAGGATCCCATACCCTCCGTATACCCTTCCCGCACTCCCTCCCACCGACCCTGACTGGAAAACCCCAGATATACTTTATGTTCTCTCTTCTCAAAATAGTTGTCACCTCGGAAAATGACTTTCTAAACAGCCTTGTGTGTTTGGATAATTCAGGGTAACATGATAAATGAGAATATTTGAACGGTATTTTAGCTGGCTCCCTAAAGCAGTCTGTTAGAGCCAATCTATATTTGTATGCATGAAAGCGGATGATCACATCTCTTGGTTTGTCGGGTGCAATGCCTCTGGGTTTAGCGATTCTGTGTGTTCTCTCAAATAGAATCTTGTTTTTATGTTGCCGAATATTCAGAGAGTCACACATTTCTGTGAGGTATTCCACTAACCTATCTTGCGGGATTTCTTCCTTAATGCCCCTGATCCTTAGATTAATCCTTCGATCTTCCGCCGTGGCCAACTGAAGCTGTAACGCATCAATTCTAGATTTTAAATCAGCAATTTGAGCATTAGTGGTGTTAGTTTTGACCTCTATGTCTGTAATGCTATGTTCATTCCTTTGGATTCTTTTGTCATAGGCTTCTAGGTCATCCTTTATTTCTTTTATAGATAATTTATTATCCTGTTTAAATGATGTAAATTGTAGGTCGAGGCATTTTTTTAAGGAGATCCACTGTAAGAATCTGTGACTCTGATCTCCTGATGTATCCATATGGGATACAACCGATTCTATGCCGCTATGAGATATTGACTCCTCTAGCTCCTCTCGAGTCTGATCTGGCGATTTATCTTTAATCACAGGAGAAAAGATTGAAGATATTTTTTTTGTTTGGTCTTTTCTTTGCTCTTTAGGTTCTACCTCTTTCAGGTCTTTTTTTTTCTGCTTAGACTCTCCTTTTTTAGTGGTTGCCATTTTTGCCTTTTTAAAAATCCTTTCCCTCTCCCTTCTCTGCTTTATTGTTTCTCTTCCCGTTATCTTCTTTTAGGGGGAGGAAAATCCGACTTTCTTTTCTATGATTTAAGCCTGTTTGACTTTTGCCTTCGATTTCTTTCCTTGAAATAACAAGGTGTCTATTTTCCCCTTTTCTCTCCTCTAACCTTTTTCCCTGTGTTCCCTCTCTTTCACTTCTTCCATTTTAGATTTAAAATGTATATGTGTCCTTCCTCCAATAACTCACCATCTATGTACAGTAAAAATAGTTTCCACTGTTTAGCATGGGAGGGGAGGCAAAGCAGAAGTCAATGTCCACAGTATCAGTGCAGGGGGGAGGCAAAGCAGCAGTCTGTCCAGAGTATTGGTGCGGGGGAAGGAGGCAAAGCGGCAATCAATATTCACAGTGCTAAAGCAGGGGGAGGAGGGAGAGCAAAGCAAGGAGAGAAAAAAAACAAAAAAACTTATCTGCTTCAAGATGTGTCTTCAGTTTTCAGTCAGGCTTCTTTAACCTATTCAGACTATTTGTGATCATTTCCTCTGTGGGTCTGTAGAGCAGGGATCAGGTCCATACCTTACAACTTCCGGCAGCCTTGACGGGATCCCCCTTCGGACATCCCTCCGTTGCTGTTTCTGTAGGTCAGGTTAACCCTCCGCTACCCGTTATGTGCCTTGAGAAATATCTGCTGACAGGGACACTCAGGATGGTTGAGTGTTTTCCAAGTGCCTCTTTCTCACCGAATCAGCCGCTCAGAATTCTCCAGTGTCCATCTCACCGGGTACCACTAGTTATCTGCCCATTTACAGATCAGCGGTGGTAAGTGGTCGGAAAAAAGCGCGGGTCGGGTCAGGGAGAGTCGGGATCTGTATCGACACAGCAGCCTGTATATCCCTCTCCTCTTCGTCCCCCCGTTAGTCCCACGTCATATCCGTGCGCCCCTGTAGATTGTCTATTCTATCAGCTAGGGTTTTTCTCCGGGTTCTATTTATTCTGCTTGTTTAATTTGTAAAATTCTATATACACATTTCATTCAGACCCTTATTATCTTCTTTCTTTTGTTTCGCTCCAAGCTTAATAAAATAACCCTGCATAACGCATTTAAATGTGCACCAAATATTTGAATGTGTTAATTCATCTGAGCTGTTTTCTTCAAAGTATCTGTCTGTCATTCTTTTAATATATTCCTGATTTGACAAACTTTCTAGTAACTTTGGGTTCATTCTACAGCTAGCGCGTGTTTTTCCACTCACTGAATCCTCCAACTTCATCCCTACTATATTATGGTCCGTCCATGTTAGCTCTTTAATAAAGACCTTTCTGTTCATTCTATTGTCCACCCATATCATGTCTATTCTAGAGAATGAATTTACTTTGTCTAATCTAGTGAATACTCTTCGAAGAAAACTACCTGGATTTCTACCCCTCTTTTTTTATGATCTGCTAGAGATGATTCAAATATTTTGGTGTAGCCCTTTAATTTCATTTTACCACAATCAATGAGTTTCTTGGACAAAACAAATTTTTGGAATAGTATTATTCTTAATCTTTCTTCTGAGATACTACAGCATATCAAATGTGGTACTGATGTAATAGAACTGGAAAAATATGTAATGTTACTGTTGTCAACATTTGTCACTACCATATAGATTTGGTATCACTGTGAATGTTGTCTTCAAAAACAATAAAGAAACTTAAAAAATAAATAATAAAAAACAAAAGACAAAAAATAAAAACCTTGCTTCCTTCGAAGAAAGGATCTTTAGAGATACACGTGGGTTACTCTCGGCTCCGCCTCAGAGTTAAGGCAGAGCCAATGGCTATTGCAGAGAGAGTTAACTGCATGTTTTGTGACTAAAGGGAGCAACAAAAAACAGATGGTAATGGCAAGGGCATCCACGTGAATATCAGCACACGGGCCATGTCTAATTTCCCGGCACTCGGAGATTGTCGAGCCCTGGACTAAAAGCACTTGTCCCTATAAAAATAAAATTTTAATTAAACCCATATTTAAATAGGTCTTCATTGATAGCAAATTAGGAGACAGACCTAATGCATAAACAGAACAGATTTCCAAATGAGAGTTGTAGCTTACTTTATCATTTACCCATGCAAGCGCACATTTACCAATACATGCACACAGTGACATACCCATGCAAGCATACATTTACCAATACATGCATCCACTTTCAGGAAATCATGCATTGCTATATTTTAAAGGGACGTATTAACCCCTTAAGGACCGACCCTTCATAACATTTTTGGTCATTCTGGACAATGGTTATTTTAACATTTTTGTGCTGTGTGTTTAGCTGTAATTTTCTTCTTTGTCATTTCTTTCTTTAGAACCTTTTGATCATACCCTCTGATACTATAAAAAAAATGTATAAAATATGGTGAAAAAGAAAATACAATTTCTGACTTTTCAAAGTACATCCCAGTTCACCCTCATACTAGGTTCAATGGACATTTCACTTGTGCGTCTATATTAGAAGCACAAGTGGAAAAAAGAAAAATGTTTGCGTCCCTTTACCCTCTACCACTTCTGCTAGAAGGGTATTCCATGCATCCACTTCCTTCTTAGAATGTAATATTTTCATATCTAGGATAGCTTTATGCTTATCCCTTGCATGCTTACATTTCTTCACTATATTAACCTGTACCACATCTGCTTTAAGACTATTCCATGCATCCACAAACCTCTCAGTAAAGTAATACTAAATTTCTGACCTCCACTGTATTAACTTCTACCACTTCTGCTGGAAGACTATTCCATGCACCCACCACTCTCTCAGCAAAGTAATATTATGTTTCTGACCACAAAAAAAACCATTAAAATATAAAATATTTCCAGCCTTTTCAAAAGCTTGAGGTGGACCCCAAATATATGTATATAACTAGTTGCACTTATACTTAGTTGAATATAATATTAAAAAGTACATATATTTTCATATGTAATAATATTGACAATTTGTTAATTTCTTGCTTTTATTCCCCTCCTCTGCACCCACATTGCACCTAAACGACTTAACACAGCACCATACAGTACCCACAGCACTTGGCTTGCACTCATTTTGCACCCACATGATTTGGCATGCTACAGCAGGGGTCCTCAAACTACGGCCCGCGGGCCACATGCGGCCCACCGAGGACATTTATCCGGCCCGGGGGGGTGCTGCAGGCACCTCAGGCCCCCCCCCCCTCCACGCTGTTTACCTTTTCTTTTTTTTTCTTTCTGGCAGCCGCAGCGGATGCGGCTGCAGGAAAAAAAAATCACCGCGACCTGATGTGACGTCACATCCGGATCCAGTAACTGTTTCCCTCCTCCGTGCAGGAGGACACTGCGCGAGACGTCTGGCCGGGGACACAGCAGCTTGAGGTAAGTGATGGGGAAGGGGGGAGGAGGGAGGTATAACGAGCACTGGAATGGCACACTATTCCTGGGCATCTGACTGGCATGATATTGCTGGGCATCTGACTGGCATGATATTGCTGGGCATCTGACTGGCATGATATTGCTGGGCATCTGACTGGCATGATATTGCTGGGCATCTGACTGGCATACTATTGCTGGGCATCTGACTGGCATACTATTGCTGGGCATCTGACTGGCATACTATTGCTGGGCATCTGACTGGCATACTATTGCTGGGCATCTGACTGGCATACTATTGCTGGGCATCTGACTGGCATACTATTGCTGGGCATCTGACTGGCATGATATTGCTGGGCATCTGACTGGCAAAATATTCCTGGGCATCTGACTGGCAAAATATTCCTGGGCATCTGACTGGCATAATATTCCTGGGCATCTGACTGGCATAATATTGCTGGGCATCTGACTGGCATAATATTGCTGGGCATCTGACTGGCATAATATTACTGGGCTCTGACTGGCACACTATTCCCAATGAAATACTGGTAAGTTTGTTGATTTAACTTTACTTCATTTTAAATATTGTATTTGTTCCCGTTTTGTTTCTTCACTTCAAAATAAGATATATGCAGTGTGCATAGGAATTCGTTCATAGTTTTTGTTTTTACTATAGTCCGGCCCTCCAACGGTCTGAGGGACAGTGAACTGGCCCCCTGTTTAAAAAGTTTGAGGACCCCTGTGCTACAGTGTCAATTTGCCCACCAGAACATACCACAGTGTCACTTTGCCCCACTGTACTGCCCCTGCAGAACACCCCATAGTGCCACTTTAATCCATAGTACATTTTATTTTGCCCACAGAACATCCCACAGCATAACTGTGGCCACAGTAAATTTTCCCATTAATATACCACTATTAGCAATTAATATGCCAGGGCCAGATTGCCCAGTAACATGCCACAACCTGATTGCCCAATAACATGCCACAGCCTGATTGCCCAGTAACATGCCACAGCCTGATTGCCCAGTAACATGCCACAGCCTGATTGCCCAGTAACATGCCACAGCCTGACTGTCCAGTAACATGCCACAGCCTGACTGCCCAGTAACATGCTACCACCCTCCTACCCCCTTCCCCAGTACTTTGTAGCTTGTCTATTCTATCAGCTAGGGTTTTCTCAGGGTTCTCTTTATTCTGCTTGTTGATGATGCCATAAGATACACCCCTGCTCTCTTACTGGCTCCTGTGTATCAAAGTGGACAGGACTAGGTGGCTGTGTACAGCTTTTTTTTACCTGCCTTCCAACATAAACAGAGGAAATTGCCTGATCAAACTGGATTATAACTCCTTGTGATGTTATAGTTACATAACTCTCCCATTCAATGCAATTCTATGATCAGAAATCTGACATTTAGACTGTATTCTGTGTCCCCAGCCACAAAATGTGATACTAGTGCTGTAAAGTTTCTGGGGGGCGGCACCAAAAACACTATTTCAGAAAAATGGCGGCGCCCAGTCACATTTGTACAGTAAAAAATTTCATAAGATAAACTCACATAAAAAAAACAAAAGACATTATCTGAAATCAACAATGCAAAATAAAAATATAAACCCTTTTAATTTTTTAGTGGGAGTGTCCCTTTAAGAAAGATCTTATGGAGGCCTTTAATTGTATAAGTACAATGGGTAAAGCACGCGAAGAACTTTTTCAGGCCAATATTATTCCCCAAGCAGGGAAAACATTTGGAAGATGTGACTAGTTATTGACCCATATCGCTATTGAACGGGCATATTAAAATATACATAGGTAGGATAAATGCCATAAAAGCATGTATTCTCCCTGAGTTATCATATCATTGAGGGTTCCAGATGCTTGGTTGAAATTAGTCCAGACATGTTTTGTAAGGTTCATATAGATGGGGAAGAGGCCTTGTATAAACTCCAGATGCTCAGCCTTTGGAGTGGCAGTGGGGGGTAGGGGTGGAGTTCCCAGCATAGAGGATTGTTACAGGGCCTCGATCTTGGCTCATGCTTTATACACACAAAGTCAAAAAGCAAAAAAATGAAAATTGGTATTGGATAGAGTAGGAGCAAACAGGAAGTAAAGATTCTGGGTTGTAAAAACAAGGGTAAAAGATAAAAATCAACAAACAGGTAAGAGTGTAGTTAGGCGTTTACTAATATTTTGGACATGTGGAATACATTTAAGAAAACACCAGGACAAGACTGTGGTCCCTCCCCTTCCCCAGTGTAACATGCAATATTGAAGATATAGATTTTGATAATTGCATAAGTAGTGGTATTAAAAAAAATAGATGATGTGATAGTAAACAGAGAAATGAAATCCCTTGAACAATTAAGTATAGAATTTACTCTTCCTAAAAAAATAGATAATTTACTTACCTGAGGATAAAGGGATTTATGGCTAAATATTTGTTACACGAAGGAGAAGAATGGTTACCTAAGTAAGTTTTTATTAGAGGAAAAAGTTGAGGTAAAGATGATAGCTAAATGTATAAAATTTGATAAAAACCACAACCAGACAAGTGGCCATACCATCTATCTGGCAATGGGAACAGGATATCTCTCAATATAGAGATAGAGGTAAAAGAATGGAGAGATTCCTTAAAGGAAATCAATAAAAATGTTCATTATCTAAATTTTTTGGAATTGCATTTAACCTCTTGCCGACACAGGACGGACTAGGTCTGTCCTGTGTGGCAAAGCGTTAGTGACACAAGACGACCTAGTCCACCCTGCAGCAAAAGGAGAACTGAAAGCGTTTTTTTCTGCTTCCAGTGCTCCAATTGTATTGCTACGATGCTTCCGTGTGGAAGCATTGTGCAATACAAAAAAAAAAATAGCGTCGGCATTTCGATCGTTCCGGAGAGGGATTGAAATGCCGGTTTTAAACCGACGGGTGTTAAAAACTAGCGAATTTAATCATTTCCTATGGCTCTGCAAGTGTTGCTGACCTGCCTCGCAAGCACTGTGTGACCAACATGGCGCTGCCCTTCTAAGGGCAAGAGAACAGGAAGAAGGAAGTAGTTGCTTCCTGTGATCTAGAGGCTGTCACACGATTGCCTCATCACAGAGGCAATCTGTGACTGTCAGGCAGTGGGGATGCTCAGAAGAGCATCCCCACTGCCTGGTCAGATCAATATTAAACAAATATTGATCTGATCACTTTGGATCTGCCTCCCTCTACTCACATTGTTTTTAGGGAGGGAGATCAATGTAATAAAAATAAAATAAAAATATAAAAATATTGAGACCCAATGGCTTTTATAAAAGACATTCCCCGCGTTTAACCCCTTCCCTGCCATTGATCATGCATAAGCAGTAAACTTGCACATAAGCACATTTTTTGCTGTTTGTGCATCTTTTAGGTGGTTCATTTTTTTTTTTTACTGTGATTTATTATACTATTGTACTATAAGGCTCTTCTATGAGCTATTAACCCTCGTCCTTGCCATAGATCACTGATGATATTGACATGATACTGATGCCAAAGCAATTTATCTGTCTGCATATTTCTTTCTTTATTTTTTTTTACACCTGCTAGGGAGTTATGTGTAAAGTAAAAAAATGTTGAAGCTGTCTGAGCGCATGTATTGCGATCAGTAACTGCAAATTAGTGGCAAAGGCGGTTTTTAGTGATTGCTCAGATGAGCATCACCATTCGCCTGGTCAGATCAATATTTGTGAATATTGATCTAACCAATCTGGATCTGCCTCCCTCTCCTCACTTACATTTTTGTGAGGGAAAGAGACAGATCAATATTAGTGTTACAAATGTCAGGTTTTATGAAAGTCATTCCCTGAGTATTAACCCTTTCCCTGCCATTGATCACTGTATAAACAGTAATCTTGGACAGCAACACTTTTTTTGCGGTCTGCATTTTTTTAGGGACTAATTTCTTTGTACTGTAATGTATTACAGTACTACATGGTCGATGCTTTTTTAGAGAAAGCAGAACATACAGGGCTATTAATAATAGAATAAGCATTATTAATAGAGCTTATTGATCCAAGGAGAAATCCGCCCCCCCCCCCCCCCCCCCCCTCCCCCAGGATGCAAAATTTGAAATAGCTTTCTTAGGGGTTTTTGACTTCTTTTGGATCAAAAGCTGGAATGATAGGTAGAAGGGTTGAAGTTGATGGGCTTGTGTCTTTTTTCAACCTAAATTACGATGTTACTATGGCTCTTCTAAGAGTTATTAACCCCTTCTTTTCTGCAGATCACTGCTTAGGCACTGATTCTGAGGCCGTTGACTCAGGATTCAATTATGATCCTGGTCAGCTTTCTGATACATCTAGTGAAGTATCAGTGGCTGCTGAGGCCTTGCCACAAGAAGTCATGGGTGTCTTCTTTTAAAAAAGATATGGCTTGGTGGGGGTAAATTACATTGACTGGTTTCAAAGATATATCCCAAATAGGACGCAGGTCCATGCCAAAATTCCAAGTTGGAACACTGAGATGAGCACCTCACAAATGAGGCCTTTTACCCCCAAAAAATAACAACAAACCTATACATGGATGGTACCGCTGTACTCGGGAGATGTTGCTGAACACATACTGAGGTGTTGTTTGGCAGTGACAAATAAGATCTGTAAATTAATGCTTGCCTGAAGTACAATGTTTGTAAAAAATCAAATTTACTACCCAAAAGGTTGACATAGGCTGGTGGCTGAAATACTGCATGGAAAGTGTTAAAATACCACCATTTGAAATACCCTAGGGTGTCTAGTTTTATATTGCTTTGTGGGGTAAAATACACTGTCCGGCTTCAAAACCCAGCTTGAGAGTATGTCAAAATTCCAAGTCTGAAATCCAAAATGTGTACCTACCAAATGTGGCCTTTTAGCACCCAAATAACCTAACCAAACTATGCATGGGTGGTACCTGAATTGCAATCTATTTGGGAAAAATCACCATTTCGTTTTGAACTGCAAAATATGGCAAAGGTTGGGGGTAAAATGGCGGCATGAAAAATACCCCAGGTTTAAAGCCCTGAGTTGTCTAGTTTTGAAAAATATGTGCATGTGGGAGGTCATTCATAGATTTTGTTCAGAGACCAATGAAACGCACCTGACTCCTGAGGAAGTCTAGACAGACAAAACGCGTCGAGTCCAGGTGCTCTTTTAAAACTTTGGATATTTTGGATATCTTTTACCACATGGAATATTTTAGACTGCAACTTTGAGACCCCGATTGAATCCATCTTTAAGGAACTTCAGAAGCCTAAGGCTCAGCCCGACAACGTTATTCAACTCATCGGGAACTGTTCCAGCCAGGGGTAATCAACATTGCAGTAGTGCCTTTTTTACAAGTAGAGCTGGTTCTCTATGTGCATCTAATTTTGTGAGTTTATATGTAATAAATCATATTTTAAATACTGATATTTGCAGTACTACACTATTGTATATTTTCGTGAGTGCTTGCTTCCATTGGGAATCGTTTAGTGAGCGTTTCATTTCTGTTTCCCATTGAGTCCTGTACTTCAGTTCTTTCAAGTCATTTGATGAATTACAAATATTGTAGCAATGGGTTAATGATGCCTTGGCTTTAGGGAAGTTGTTCCAAACCGCCACTAATTTTTTGGTCATTGGTGTCTGTGTGTCTAGAGGGGGGTATTTCTCTAGAGCGAATTTTATGAATTGGTACGTTAGGAATTCTCCCGCAGGGATGACATATTTTTCTTGAAGTTGGGACAATGACATTAACGAGGAGTTATCGTATAGGTCTTCTACACATGTCAAGCCAGCAGTTATCTATGCTTTTAGATTAATGTTCTCATTCATGTGTTCAAGAATCTTGAGAGGAGAGGTTTTTGTAAGAATGTGCTTCGTGTTTAGTTTCTTTTTTAGCCGATACCAGGAGTCTAGCATCGATTTAGTAGTGGGGAGTATTCGTTGTGATCGTGGTAGTATCAGGGGTGGGGACCACAGCAAGGAAGATATGGAATGGGGTGACATGTAAGTTTCCTCCATTTTCTGCCAAGGTTCTAACGGGGTAGGTGCTCCTGCCGACAGAGCTTGGCTGGTCAGATTTGCCAAATAATAGTTTGTGAAGTTCGGGATTGCCAGGCCTCCTTTTTGTTGCGGCAGTTGCATAAGTTTCAAAGCTAGTCTGGGGGGTTTGTTGGCCCAAATGAAATTGTTCCAGCATGCCTGCGTCTGTTTGAGAAACGAGGTGGGAAGCGTGATAGGTAAAGTTCTCAGCAGATAGAGAAATTTAGGGACCACCCACCATCTTTATAGAATTGATCCTGCCCATCCAGGAAAGTTCGAGCTTAGCCCAGCGCTGTAGGTCTTCATCCGTTTTCCTCAGGAGAGACAAAAAATTGAGTTTGACACAATGAAAAAAAGTCTTTCGGATTTTTGTGCCCAGGTATGTAATAGCATTAGTTCGCCACTCATAATCATGGTTTTGTTTGAGGCTTTCCACCAGTTGTTTAGAATACCCTATTGGGAGGGCTTGTGTTTTTGTCACATTGAGTTTATAATATGATGCGTTTGCGAAAGAGTTCAATACTTTATGTAGGTTAGGAAGTGATGTGGAAGGTTGAGTAAGAGAAAGCATGACATCATCCGCAAATAGTCCGATTTTATACAGTTCTCCGTTGATAGTGAACCCCTTGATAAGAGATTTGTGTCTGATGGCATGTGCCAATGGCTCCATGGCTAATACAAAAATAGTAGGGGATAGGGGGCATCCTTGACGAGTGCCATTGGTGATGGAGAAGGCCCTTGACAGGAATCCAGATGTCAGGACACAAGCAGAAGGGCAAGAATATAGTGCCTTGATGGCAGTAATGAGTGCCTCGGGGAAATTGAATTTGCATAGTACTTTCTCAAGGTATAGCCAGTGAATCCTGTCAAAGGCCTTCTCCACGTCAAGGGACATCAGCAAGCACTTCAGGCGTTGGTCTTGTGTTATGCAGACTATGTCCAACATTTTCCTAGTATTTGCGGATGCCTGTCTATTTGGCACAAACCCCACTTGGTCTGGGTGGATAATCATATTCAATACAGAAGCAATTCTATTAGACAGGATTCTGGCATATAACTTTGTATCTGAGTTGAGTAGCGAAATGGGCCTGAAATTCGTACATTTGTCCGCCGACTTGCCTGGCTTGGGCAATGTGACTATCATTGCTTCTAACTTTTCATTCAGCATTTTGTATTCGCAGTCTAGCAGCTAGCAGAGAGCTCACTTTGTTGCCTTTACAGTAGTAAGATTGTTTCATTTTTCTCATCAAGTATCCAGTTTGCGTGAGCTTCAGCGTTTTAAGGTCGGCTTGTATTTTGTGGACTTCCGACATGGTTGTGGGGAAAGTTTGGTTTCTCTCTGTGGTTAACCTCAGTTTTTCTTCAAGCTGAGCTTGTTCTTTGGCCCTCAGCCTTTTTACTTTCGCTCCCCGTTGTATACAAAGGCCCCTTATCACAGCTTTGTGAGCGCCCCATAGGTTAGCATACGAGACATTCTCCACTTAGTTTAAGTTAAAATACTCCTCCAGAGCTGTACTGAGGTGAGTCACAAATGTCTTGTCAGACAGAAGAGATTCATTGAGCCTCCATTGGCCTTTCCCTTTGTTCGAAAAATCTTCCCTTAGTCGCATTACTATCGGGGCATGATCTGACCATTCCACAAGGCCGATTGACGTATCTTCCACCCTCTGCAGAGTGTGCTTGTCCACCAGAAACTTGTCTATACGAGTGTATATGTTGTGCACCTTGGAATGAAAGGTGTACTTCTTTTCGGCTGAATGGGAGGTCCGCCAGGCATCATGCAAATCATAAGATACGATATTTGAACTGATTGCTGCCGCCAGACTGATTTGGTGTCTTTTATTTTGACTAGACAAAACAGACGAGGTGTCTAACGTGATATCTGAGAGAGAATTGAAGTCCCCGCACACCACCACCTGACGTTCGTAAAGGGTTAGACATTTTACGGAACAGCGATTTGAGGAAGGGAGATTGATGTTGATTAGGCGCATATAGATTAAGAATTGCAAACCTCTGATTGTTAAGAAGACATATAAGGATAATGTACCGACCCTTGGGATCTATATCCACTTTGATCTCCTGAAAAGCTACACTGTTATGGATTAGGATGGATACCCCAACTTTCTTGTGTTTGGTGACGGCGTGGTATTGGAAAGGGTATAATTTAGGGTACAACAGCGGGTGGGCGTTCTTTTTAAAATGAGTCTCCTGATAAACAATTTGGGCTTTGTGTTTATTATTTTCTTGCAAGGCTCTGCTTCGCTTGTACGGGGAGTTGAGGCCTTTGACATTCATAGACATAAAATTCAAGGACATACACAATTACTATGAATCTTGCTATCAAAGCAACTATGACTACCTTCCACCCGTACTCCGCCCCATGGCAGTGGCATCTCCCCCGACTGAAAGGGAACATAAAATGGGGAACACCAGAAAAAATAGAAAAGAGAGAGAGTAGAGGGGGGAAAAAGGAAGGGGAACATTAAGGGGAAACACACATACACATTCAAACTGGAAAATACACAAGGGAGGGATCTTAGGTCTTCGAGGTCACTCCAAAGTGAACCTTCTCGGTATGCCAAGTACCTGGGTAGACCAAAACATGGGTCCCCAGGCCGTCCTCTTTTATTTGGCATAAACGGGTTAGGTGCACAGAGCTCGCTTTTCCAGGGTTCTGCAACAGGCACCAATACGGAGAATCTAACTTTTACTGAACTACCACCAGAATCATACGTAAGTCTGTGGGCTGTAAGATGTTTTTTTTATCTTTTTTTACTTTTAATAAAGGCTGTAAAGAAACTGTGATCTGTTGGAATAGACTTATGCCTGCAGGGGGACAGATTCTTTTGGTACTCTGTGATGAGACTTCACGCACCATACGTAAACACTGCAGGTTTCCATTGCTACCCCTCAGCACTTATTGTTAAAACAAGTTGTAAGCTTGTATACAGATTACAGAATAAAGAAACCAAGGCAGGGCTTGACAAATCTAATTTGATTTTAGGAGCCAGCAAAAAAAATTAGGAGCCAGACAATCACGCAAGCATACACGCAATTCATAAAACACACACGCCTACTTCACATATATACACACACACACACACCTACTTTATATATACACATATATACAAACCCCTCACACACACACCTACCGGTACTTTACATATACACATATATACAATCACCTCACACACACCTACTTTACCTATACACATATATACAAACACCTCACAGACACCTACTTTACATATACACATATATACAAACACCTCACACACACACCTACTTTACATATACACATATATACAAACACCTCACACACACACCTACTTTACATATACACATATATACAAACACCTCACACACCTACTTTACATATACACATATATACAAACACCTCACACACACCTACTTTACATATACACATATATACAAACACCTCACACACACCTACTTTATATATACCCATATATACAAACACCTCACACACACCTGCTTTACATATACACAAATATACAAACACCTCACACACACCTACTTTACATATAACACCTCACACACCTACTTTACATATACACACATATACAGACTCCTCACACACACACACACACACACCTACTTTACATATACACATATATCCAAACACCTCACACACCTGCTTTACATATACACATATATACAAACACCTCACACACACTTACTTTACATATCCCCATATATACAAACACCTCACACACACCTAGTACTTTACATACTTACATATATACAAACACCTCACACACACCTACTTTACATATACCCATATATCCAAACACAACACCTCACACACACCTACTTTACATACTTACATATATACAAACACACACCCACCTCACACAGTGTTTTCTTGGTTTCTTCTTAACGCTGCAGCATGTCTTCATTCATTGGCCTGCTGAGTGCCAGGATGTCATGTGACGACACCCGGCACTCATACACGCGTTGCGCGAGGGGGCGGAGCTTGCAGTCTGTGCAATCAGCACAGACTTTACCCCCTCGCGCTGCGAAATAATAAAAACAAATCGGATGGCAGCGGTAAGGGGACAGGGAGAGTAACTTCACCCAGGCGCCAGCTCTCATTTCCTGGTCGCCATGGCGACCTGGCGCCTGGGGTTTGTCGAGCCCTGAACCAAGGTATATACATCTTCTTAATCATGTTGCAAGAGCATAGAAAATAAAATAAATTGAAATAGGGCTAAGGCCTAGACAGTATCCCCATCAGTCACTTTCGCTTCAGCTGGGGGGGTTTAAGGGTGACGTATGGAGATAAGCTTGTATGGTGGTACAACAGATCCCACAGTCCCATTAATCCAATAAAAACTGTACCGATGTAGATCCCTTCATTAGAAATTTCCATCCAGTGTAAATCCTGAGGAGTGATTCCCGTTACCTACACTGCTACCGGTTGTGGGATATGTTGTGTCGCGACTATACTTCCTCTGCTCTGCTCTTTAAATTGTGAACAGTAAATAAGCGTAAAAGGGCTCTACATATTACACATTAATCAAAAAAGAGTTTCAATCAATCCATATCTCACCAGCTCTATTCTTATCTTGTGATTTAAGACGCTCCCCACTCGCAAAATACATATCCTCAGCCACTTTCCCATTCCAGTGAAAAGATTAAATTTATGAGCAGTCTGGATATGAGTAAGTGTTTGGAAAAACAGAACAGGACTAGAGATGGAAATGAAAGAGGAGATGGGGATGGAGGAACCTTAAATCAAGGGCGAGAACTCAGCTCGTAATAGTAAGCCCAGAATCTTCCATAGGCATTGGATTTAATAGGAGCTATATGAGGAGAGTTAGGGTGGCCAAGAAAGGAAATGCACATAGTAATAGAGAAAAAAGGGAGAAAAGAGACGGGTGGGATAGAAAAACATGTGGTCTAAATCTCAAAGTTAAGTAAATCAATGGTACAAAATATAACATGGCTTTCTAGCAGGGTTACAGCCCCACTGGAGCAATCTCACGTGTACTGCTCCTCCTGAATCACCGCTCGCCATAGGCAGCCAACAGGGCTTGTTACCATGGGTAATCAGCAATAATATTCATGGGGAAAAAAGAAAATAAAATGTGTCCCCTCAGTCCATTCATCAGTTCACGTCATGTTGGTTTCGTTTGTCCTGGGTCTTCCATTCCATGGGGATCATTGCTAGCGGCGGCTGGGATGGTGTCTTGGAGCCCCCGGGCATTGCAATCCCCACTTCTCCAACGCGATATGAGCGTCCTCCGGGGTATTGAAAACTTTGGTGAATCCATCTTTGAACACCAATAATTTCAGGGGATATCCCCAAGCATATTTAATAGAAGCGTCTCTCAGGGTGGTGGTGGCTTTTCCGAATTCCCTGCGGCGATTCATGGTCCATTGAGACAGATCATTGTAGAACTGCAGATGCACATGCTTATCCGGTACCGATTCTTTGCCCCTCGCTGCTTTCATAATGGCCTCTTTGGTCTCATAAAAGTGGATTCTTGCTATTACATCTCTCGGCTGGTTACCGGGTGCTTTCCTGGGTTTGGGCAATGTGTGCTCGATCAATAGTGAGCTCCAGGGCTGATAGTTCAGGCACCAGTTCCTGAAACAGGTCCATTAGGTAAATGGTGAGGTCTTCAGGCTGTATATCCTCCGTTATGCCTCGGATCTTTATGTTATTTCGACGCGACATGTCCTCTAGGTCCGCCAACTTAATTTCCAGTCGGTGATATTTGATGTCGAGAGATACATGGGCTTCTGTGAGGTCATTGTGGGCCCCGGAGAGAGCTTCCACCTTGCTAAGTGCGCAGTTCGCTCTCCTACGTCTTTAAGATCCGTGCGAATGACTTTCGACATTGTCTGCATCTCCGCCTAGATTGTAGTTTTCAGGTCTATAATTAGGCGTTTGAGCAAAGTGTTCTCGCCTGCTGCTCCTGTGTGCCCTTGTTCATCTGTTTCCGAGTCTGAGAGGTCTTCTCTTAGTGTCCTCGCGTCCGCGGAGGCGCCATCTTGGGCTTCAGGGCGCTTTCCCACTCTTGGAGTAAAAAACTCTGCAGGTTTGTCTTTTTTCCCCCTGTTCGTGTTAGGGTGGGCTTCCTTGGGTTTCCCCATAGCAGTGTGGAGCGGTAGCTGGTGCTTCTCCGAAAATTAGATTTATATTGTAGCTAAAGTAGCCTGTTGCGGCCTAGGAGCTCTGAGTCCACGCGTCTTACTCCATACACCAGCCCCCCATCCGCTAATTCTGCTGTTCTTCATTTTCTACAATGTGGCATATTAATGAGAAAACTAATAGTAGCATAGTAATTGGGCAAATTGGCTGTTTACCCATTACCATTAGTTTGCCCATAAATATGCCACAGCCAGTTTGCCCATTCATATGCTACTGTTTGCCAATTATCATGTTCCCCAAGCCAAGGGCACAATAAAACATTCTCCCTCCTACCTCCCTAGCAAGTTAACTTAACTTTTGTAACAGCCTTCTCAGACCTGTTCCCTCCCTCACTGCTGGAGATTTAATTGACTAAAATCTATTGGAGATACAGCCTCCTTATATATTTTACAAACCCCCCCCCTCCCCCCCTTTAATCCCACCTCATTGTTTCCTGAACGGAAGATAAACCTGAGTTCCCATACAACATATAAACATTGCCTGAACTCAATAGTTGTACATTTCTACTAAAGTACTACTGGAAAGTACTGAGTGGAACATAGCCCTTCCATATCTGGGGCCCGCAATTGAAACCCATTATGCATAACACACTTGATCTTAACATCTCCTCCATTAACGCAAAGGGATTCAATTCGCAAAAGGTTGTTTGGGGAGCTGAAAGCCAAACGCATTGATATAGCCCTCGTGCAAGAAACCCACTTCCGAAGGGGGAAAATCCCAAACATTCGAGACCCCACCTTTACCAAAATGTATCACTCTCACTCCCCATTCCAAAAAATCTTACATCACATGCAGCTCATAGACACATGGAGAATTCTCCTCCCAAACACCAAAGACTATACGTTCTTCTCCCACCCCCACAACAAATACACACGGCTTGATTACATCTTCATTACACACAGACATCTTGACTGACTGGTACAGGCCCACATAGACAACATCACCTGGAGTGACCATGCACCGACACAAGCCCAAATTAACTTCCCCACAACACCCAAAAAAATAACGCACTGGAGGCCTAGTGAGATGATTCTTAAAAACCCCACCCACGTACTTACACTGAAATCGGGAGGCCCACAATGCAGTAATGCAGGGACATCTTATCAACCTAGGCTCACATCTAAAGAAACAGAGAACGCAGGCAATGACTGATATTTTGACTAAAATCAAACAGATAGAAACCACACACAAATGGACCCTCTCCTCATCTACATTTCTCGAGCTAACTAAATTGAGAAGCGAATTTGCTTCCCTGTGTAACATTAAGATGCATCGATCCATGCAAAAACTACACGGCACATTCTATGCCCAGGGTGATAGACCAGGCAAGCTTCTAGCCAAAGCCTTACGAAATAAGCAGATGGCCTCGTACATACCTAAAATAAAGGACAAGTCAGGACAACTATGCTACCACACTAAACACATAGTGCAGGGCTCGACAAACCCCGGGTGCTGTTTGTCACAGGGTGCCCTTGCCGGCTGCCATCTGTTTTTCTTTTACATTCAGCGCAGCGCGAGGGGAGAAAGTCTGTGCGGTGTTTTTCTTTTACATTCAGCGCAGCTCGAGGGGAGAAAGTCTGTGCGGATCACACAGACTAAGCTCCGCCCCCTCGCGCAACACGCTGTAGTGCCGAGTGTCACGTGACAACATGGCACTTAGCAGGAACCGAAAGAAGATCGGGCTCCAGCATAAATGTCCCCCTCCCCTGCAATGAGGTAAGCAGCACGGAGGGAGGACACCGTAAGAAATACATTTTTGTTCTTTTGTTCTTTGGTCTGTGTGTATGTATGTGTGAATGTAACTGGCTGTGTATGTGGCGTGTGTGTATGTATGTATGTGTGAATGTAACTGGCTGTGTATGTGGCGTGTGTGTATGTATGTATGTGTGAATGTAACTGGCTGTGTATGTGGCGTGTGTGTATGTATGTATGTATGTGTGAATGTAACTGGCTGTGTATGTGGCGTGTGTGTATGTATGTATGTATGTGTGAATGTAACTGGCTGTGTATGTGGCGTGTGTATGTATGTATGTATGTGTGAATGTAACTGGCTGTGTATGTGGCGTGTGTATGTATGTATGTATGTGTGAATGTAACTGGCTGTGTATGTGGCGTGTGTATGTATGTATGTATGTGTGAATGTAACTGGCTGTGTATGTGGCGTGTGTATGTATGTATGTGTGAATGTAACTGGCTGTGTATGTGGCGTGTGTATGTATGTATGTATGTGTGAATGTAACTGGCTGTGTATGTGGCGTGTGTATGTATGTATGTATGTGTGAATGTAACTGGCTGTGTATGTGGCGTGTGTATGTATGTATGTATGTGTGAATGTAACTGGCTGTGTATGTGGTGTGTGTATGTATGTGGTGTGTGTGTACGTAACTGGCTGTGTATGTGGTGTGTGTATGTATGTGGTGTGTGTGTACGTAACTGGCTGTGTATGTGGTGTGTGTGTACGTAACTGGCTGTGTATGTGGTGTGTGTGTACGTAACTGGCTGTGTATGTGGTGTGTGTGTACGTAACTGGCTGTGTATGTGGTGTGTGTGTACGTAACTGGCTGTGTATGTGGTGTGTGTGTACGTAACTGGCTGTGTATGTGGTGTGTGTGTACGTAACTGGCTGTGTATGTGGTGTGTGTGTACGTAACTGGCTGTGTATGTGGTGTGTGTGTACGTAACTGGCTGTGTATGTGGTGTGTGTGTACGTAACTGGCTGTGTATGTGGTGTGTGTGTACGTAACTGGCTGTGTATGTGGTGTGTGTTTGTGTGTGTGTGTGTACGTATGTGTGAATGTGACTGGCTGTGTATGTGAGGTGGGTGTATGCGACTGTCTCTGTGCGTTTATGATTTTGTGATGTTCCGTTGTCTGGCTCCTAAATTTTTTAGCTGGCTCCTAAAACGAAATTAAATTTGTCAAGCCCTGACATAGCGGATGTTTTTAAACGCTATTATCAAGACCTATACAATCTACACCCCAAGGGTCATTTGCCCCCCAGATGCAACACTCCATCAGAATATTCAGAATTATCTGGATAAACACATGCAGGTCAAACTAAATGAAGCAAACCCCACAGAGGAAAAGCCCGGGCCCAGATGGACTAACCATCGCCTATTACAAAACTTTTGGAGACCTATTGACAGAGAGCTTGACATCTGTAGTGGGGAAATTATTTGAAGGATTGCTAAAGCTATACACTGAAGAATACATCTTGAATCAGAATAGAATTAGTAAAAGTCAACATGGTTTTGTGAAAGACAGGTCTTGTCAAACAAGCATTATAACATTCTATGAAGAAGTCAGTAAAAATATTGATCTAGGTGTGGCAGTTGATGTGATCCATTTGGTTTACTAAAGCATTTGATACAGTACCACACAAAAGGTTACTCTACAAATTGAGAGAAATAGGTTTGGGGGCAAATTTATGTATTTGGATTGAAAATTGGCTAAAAGATAGAACGTTGTAAAATGGAAAATCCTCAAATTGGACCAGGGTATTAAGCGGAGTACCTTGGGGGTCTGTTTTGATCCCTCTTCTTTTTAATTTGTTTATTAATGATCTCCCACGTTGTGGGAGACATGTCTGATGACACTAAATTAGGTAAGGTAATAAAGACTAATTTTGATGTTTTTTCTTTACAGGAAGATTTGGACAGAGGGGGGGGGGGGGGACGGGGACTGGGCAATAAAGTGACAAATGAGGTTTAATATAGACAAATGTAAAGTTATGCATTATGAGAAAAATAATAACAAAGCAACATATACTTTAAATGGTATTTCCCAGGTGGAAAATACTAATGAAAAGGATTTAGGAATAATTGTAGATAACAAACTTGGCAACAGTGCCCAATGCAAGTCAGCAGCTGCAAGGGCCAATAAGATATTGGCACCAGTCATTAAAAAGGATATTAAGGCAGGGCTTGACAAATTTATTTTGATTTTAGGAGCCAGACATTTTTTTTAGGAGCCAGACAATCACGCAAACATAAACACAATTCATAAACACACACGCCTACTTCACATATATACAAACACACATACTTTACATATACACATATACACAAACACCTCACACACACATATATACACAAACACCTCACACACACATATATACACAAACACCTCACACACACATATATACACAAACACCTCACACACACATATATACACAAACACCTCACACACACATATATACACAAACACCTCACACACACACATATATACACAAACACCTCACACACACATATATACACAAACACCTCACACACACATATATACAAACACACATATATACAAACACACATACTTTACATATACACATATATACAAACACACATACTTTACATATACACATATATACAAACACACATACTTTACATATACACATATATACAAACACACATACTTTACATATACACATATATACAAACACACATACTTTACATATACACATATATACAAACACACATACTTTACATATACACATATATACAAACACACATACTTTACATATACACATATATACAAACACCTCACACACACATATATACAAACACACATACTTTACATATACACATATATACAAACACACATACTTTACATATACACATATATACAAACACACATACTTTACATATACACATATATACAAACACACATACTTTACATATACACATATATACAAACACACATACTTTACATATACACATATATACAAACACACATACTTTACATATACACATATATACAAACACCTCACACACACATATATACAAACACCTCACACACACATATATACAAACACCTCACACACACATATATACAAACACACATACTTTACATATACACATATATACAAACACCTCACACACCCTTATATATAAACACCTCACACACCCATATATACAAACCCCTCACACACACCTACTTTACAATACATACAAACACACACCCACCTAACACAGTCTTTTCTTGGGGGTTTCTTCTTGATGTGTCCCCCTCCCTGCTGCTTTACCTCACTGCTGCTTTACCTCACTGCAGGGGAGGGGGACATTCATGCTGCAGCTTAACTCCGTTGGTCGGCGTGCTGAGTGCCAGGATGTCACGTGACGACACCCGGCACTCAGACACGCGTTGCGCGAGGGGGAGGAGCTTGCAGTCTGTGCCATCGGCCATCGGCACAGACTTTACCCCCTCGCGCTGCGGAAAAATCGGATGGCAGCGGCAAGGGGACCAGGAGGCTGACAGCACCCAGGCGCCAGGTCTAATTTCCTGGTCGCCATGGCGACCTGGCGCCTGGGGTTTGTCGAGCCCTGTATTAAGGAACTAGAAAAAGTGCAAAGGAGAGCTATAAAATTAATAAGGGGATTGGAGGATCAAAGTTATTAAGAGAGCAATATAAAATTCCATGTATTTACCTTAGAAAAAAGGCGTCTCAGAGGGGATATGATAACATTATATAAATATGTGCAGGGCCAATATAAAGAGCTCTCCAGGGACCTGTTCATTAACAGAAATGTACAAATAACAAGAGGTCACCCTCTGAGACTGGAAGAGCAAAGATTTCATAGACAGCAAAGGAAGAGATTCCTTATGGTAAGGACAATAAAGTTATGGAACTCACTGCCAAGAGAGGTAGTGCTATCAACCACAATAGATGCATTTAAAAATAGTCTGGATGTTTTTTTTTAGAAAAGCAGAACATACAGGGCTATTCATAGAATAAGCGTTAATAATAGAGCTTGTTGATCCAAGGAGAAATCTGATTGCCCCTTGGAGTCAAGAAGGAATTTTTCCCCCTAGGAGGAAAAATTCAAAATAGCTTCCTTAGGGGTTTTTGCCTTCTTTTGGATCAAAAGCTGGAATGATAGGTAGAAGGGTTGAACTAGATGGACTTGTGTCTTTTTTCAACCAAAATTATTATGTAACTATGTTACTATTGATACCGCACTTAAACGTTTACCACACGCTGGCCACAGGGGGCACCCTAGCCACACAAACGCAAGAAGCACATACAACGGTTTCCCACAAAACAGGAAAAGACCCTGAATCCTGCGGAAACTACCGCCCCATCTCACATCTCAACAATGATATCAAAATATTGGCTAAGACCCTTAAGCTCCCGAATTGGCCCATACATAACCAAATGAATACATCGAGACCAGGTCGGGTTTGTTCCTGGCCGTGAGGCCAGACACAACACGATCAAAGTACCGGTATTTGATCTCATACAACCCTTCCATACCAATGGTATACCCCCTAATGATTCTGTCTATGGACATAGAGAAAGCGTTTGACAGGGTGAGCTGGCAATTTCTAAGAGCAACACTCAGACATACTGGAATGGGTGACGCCATGCTCGGTTGGATAGATGCCTTGTATCATGCGCCATGTATCCGGGTCAATGGCATCCTATACGAGCTGCTCACCCTGTCAAACGGTACTAGGCAGGGATACCCCCTCTCACCCTGTTGTTCATACTCACTCTAGAACCCTTACTCTCTGCGATCCGAAACCAATACCTCCATACATGGCCTACAGATAGGCCCTCACCAACACACCATTGCCGCATATGCTGATGACCTCCTACTCACCCTGACCATGAGTCAACCCCACACGTTCTACAAGAGCTTGGCAAATATGGTACACTCTCAAATGTCAAAATGAACACAACCAAATTGATAGCCCTCAACATCTCCATCCCACATACAGACATCCCTGGAGGCAGCATTCCCTTTCCGCTGGGCACACCCCTCCATAACCTATTTGGGAATTAAAGTAACATCGAACCCCTGCTCTCTATATGAGTTAAACTATCTCCCTTTACTACACACTATTGAATGAGACCTGAACTCTTGGAACCAGAAACAGCTTTCCTGGTTCGGTAGAGTATTGACGGTCAAGATGAATAATCTCCCGCGTATTCTTTACATTCTACAGACAGTACCAATTGCAATCCCCAAATCATTCTTCCAGAAGTTGAAACAATCAGTTACCAAATTCATATGGAAATCCTCCCACCCCAGACAGGGATACAATTACCTTATACGACACAAAACTCAAGGGGGTCTGGGGCTTCCATACCGACTGCAGCGTGGGTTTCCAACACACGACAATTGACATACGACGTGCCTCACCCCACCATCTCTCCTACCCTCCACATGTGGAAGAAACTCAAGTCCCAAGAGGGTCTCCCCTCAATACCCCATCACCACTTATCTCCCTCTATGCGAATGACTACTTCCAACCAGGAAGGTACGAGACGCCTTTTGACTCCCTATTTACAGAAAACATACCCCAACCGAGAATGGCTTATGTACTTGCGTATAACGGTTCCTTCAAAGCCCTTATGGAACTCACCCCACTATAGCCAATGGAAAACATTACTATAGGCGCAACTCGCACATTACCATAGATCAGTCACGAAAGCATGCTCATTCAGTCCTACTTTTACACAGTTCGTGAGCCTTTGCGCTTCCAAAGACACCCCTCAAAAAATCTCCTCACTACACCAAATGCTCACCTCGCTCCGCCTACCATGGAAACCTTACTTCATACAACAATGGGAGAAAGAATGTAAAATAACGTTCCCAGACGCACAATGGAATAAGATTGCTACCTTAGCACACAAATGCTCCACATCCTCCAAGATTCAAGAGAATGCATATAAAATTGTACTCCTCCACAACTGAGATGTGCTGGAGATGTAAGAGTCAGAAGGGAACGTTCTTGCACATATGGTAGAATGCCCCATAATCAAATCTTATTGGGACACAATACACACAATCACCACAGTGGCGACGAATCACTACCATAACACACGCCTCAGGCAATGCTTTTACACCACACTACAATACCGATTCACAAGTACAAGAAATATCTCATAATATACCTCCTAAATGCTGCCAAAACACTACTATCCTGTCTGTGGAAGAAAACAACCCCTCCAACGATTAAGCAGTAAATTGCCTCGGTTGAGAAGATCCGCACCTCCAAGGACCTACTCCTTTCCTCTCAGGGGAAAAGCGAATCTCACCATTAACAATGGTAACGTTGGAAGGATGGAGGGGACTGTTCCGCTCTACTTCAAGAGAGCTATACATAATGCCGGTCATCCTCCCCTAGTCCTATTGAATTCTATCCCCTCACACCCGTCCCTGCCTAGAGTCTCATCCCCACCCTGGCCCTTTCCTTCCCCCCATGATCCCCCTTATCTTCTACAACAGCCATTCTATAAAAGCCATTTCACGTGTTTAACCCCTTCCCTGCCATTGATCACTGTGTTAGCAGTGATCATACACAGCAGCACATTTTTTGCTGTCTGTGCATTTTTTAGGGGTTTAATTTTTTTTACTGTAATTCATTACAGTATAACAAAGGCTCTTTTAAGAGCTATTAACCCCTTGCTTTCTGTAGATCACTGCGTAAGCAGCGATCTGACGCAAATGCAGCAATCTTGCTGCAGAAGCATTTTTACTTTTTTTAAAAACTTTTTTATTACACCCGTCACGGGTTAATTATACCAACTAGGGGATTGCGTTTAACGTAAACATTATTTTTTAGCTGTCTGAGCGCATGTATAGCGACCAGTAACAGCTGATCAGTGGCAAAGGCGGTTTTGGTGATTGCTCAGATGAGCATCACCAATCGCCTGGTTAGAACAATATTTGTGAATATTTGATCTGACCCGTGTAGATCTGCCTCCCTCTCACTTGAGTTTTAGTGAGGAAGACAGACAGAGCTGTATAATGTAAGTTTTTAATTATAATATATTTAATAAAATTGAGACCCAATAGCTTTTATAAAAGCCGTTTCCAGTGTTTAACCCCTTCCCTGCCATTGATCGCTGTGTACGCAGTGATCTTCCACAGCAGCACATTTTTTGCTGTCTGTGCATTTTTTAGGGGTTAATTTTTTTACTGTCATTTATTACAGTATATTGAAGGCTCTTTTAAGAGCCATTAACCCCTTGCTTGCCGTATATCACTGCCTAAGCAGCGCATATGGTCACTGCCTAAGCAGCGTATATGGAGCGATCTGGCTGCAGAAGGATTTTTGTTGCTATCTGCATTTTTTTTTTGTCACACTCACTATGGGTTAATTTTACCCACTAGGGGATTACGTGTATTCCTTTTGAAGCTGTCTGAATGCGTGTATAGCGATCAGTAACAGCCGATCAGTGGCAAAGATGGTTTGCTGAAATGAGCATGGTCAGATCACTATTGGTAAATATTGTTCTGACCCATATGGATCTGCCTTCCTCTCCTCACTTGAGTTTTAAGGGAGAAAGACAGATCTATAATATGTTTTTAATTGTAATAAATTAAATAAAATGTTACAAAATTGTGAGACCCAAGGGGTTTTATAAAAGCCATACCCTTTGTATTAACCCCTTCCTTGCCACTGATCACTGCACAGCAGAACATTTTTTCTTGTCTGTGCATTTTTAGGGGTTAATTTTTTTTGTACAGTACTACAAAGGCTCTTATAAGAGCTATTAACCCCTTCCTTGCCCTACATGTCAAAATTCCAAGTTGGAAAATCAAAAAGCACACATCTCAAAATGTGGCCTTTTAACCCCCAAACAAGCTGACAAACCTATGCATGGGTGGTATCCCTGTGCTCGGTAGATGTTGCTGAACACATATTGGGGTATTGTTTGGCAGTGACACTTACCAAAATCTGTGAAAGTACAATTTATGTGGGAAAAAATACACAATACAATTACTACCACAAACTTTGACAAAGGCTGGTGGTAGAATTGGTGAATGGAAAGTGTTAAAATACCACCATTTAAATAGCCTAGGGTGTCTACTTTTACAAAATATATACTTTTTTGGGTAAAATACACTGTCCGGCTTAAAAAAAAAGTCCCACATGAAAGATGGGCTCAGGCTGACTACATGTCAAAATTCCAAGTTGGAAAAGCGCACCTTCAAAATGTGGCCCTTTAGCCCCCAAACAACCCAACAAACCTATGCAACTTTGACAAAGGCCACCATTACCACCAAATACCACCATTTAAAATAGCCTAGGGTGTCTACTTTTACAAAATATATGCTTTTTGGGGGTAAAACACACCGTCTGGCTTCAAATGAAACATGGGGGCGCAGGCTGACAACACGTCAAAATTCGAAGTTGGAAATGCGCACCTTCAAAATGTGGCCTTTTAGCCCCCCCAAAAAACAAATATATGCATAGATGGTATCCCTGTACTCAGGATAAGTTGCTGAACACATATTGGGGTGTTATTTGGCAGTGACACGTACCAAAATCTGTGAATTTATGTCTGAAGTACGTTTGTGGAAAAAAACAAAAAAATTACTACCACAAATTTTGGCAAAGGCTGGTGGTAGAATTAGTGCATGGAAAGTGTTAAAATACCACCATTTGAAATAGCCTATGGTGTGTACTTTAAAAAAATATATGGGTTGAAGGGGTAAAATACACTAGCTGGCTTCAAATATGTGCCAAATGGGACATGGGCGCAGGTTGTCTGCATGTGAAAATTTCAAGTTGGAAAACCAACAAGAGCACCTCTCAAATGTGGCCATTTAACCCCCAAACAAGCAGACAAACCTATGCATGGGTGGTATCCCTGTACTGAGGAGACATGGTAGAATCTATTTAGCAGGGGTTTTTTTGTTCGCTTTTGTCGATGAGGAGAAGAGGTTTCAAATAAAAATCAGGAAATGTTTTTAAAAAAATTTTTGTGGGTACAGCAAATGACAAAGAAGAAAATTACAGCTAAACACAAACCGCACAGAAATGTTAAAATCGCCATTGTCCAGAATGGAAAAAAAATGCATTTCTTGTTTTTATTTGCCAATCTGCCCCCAAGACTTAGTCAATGGAAGCCCCCACACAGCCATCTGCCCCGAGACTTACCCAAAGCTCCCTGGTGGCTAGGGAGGGCAGCCGGTGGATGCCTGCGTGATGTGTGCAGACATCCTCCGATACTGCCCGACACTTCTGTCTTCTATTAAGTCATGTGACCTCCCGGATTCTGCCATAGAAGTCTCGACAGCAGTGCCAGCCAGCACTAGAGGATGTCTCCACCTATGTGCAGACATGACTGGCTGCTCCAATCTCTCTGGTGACTATTGGGGGCAGCCAGTGGATGACTGCGCGATTCGTGCAGACATCCTCCGATGCTGCCCGACACTTCCGTCTTCTGTGACGGACCACCAAAAGGTCACACGACAGCCCAGCTTCCATCATAGAAGTCCGAGCGGAAGTGCTGGGCAGCAGCGGAGGATATCAGCGTGCATCGCGCAGACTGTTTGTATATATATTACTGTGTGTGAGTGAGTGTGACTGACTGTGAGTGTATATCCGTGACTGACTGTGAGTGAGTGTATATCCATGACTGACTGTGTGTCTGTCTTTGATAAATGACACATGGACACAATGTAATATTTAGAAGATCAGTTTATAACCTAATAAATCCAAATAAATATATATAGTATAAAAAAAAGTATGTCTGTCTGCGACTACGTGTGATTGTGTTTATGTACCGTTCTGGCTCCTAGATTTTTTAGCTGGCTCCTAAAACTCTGCTAAGTGTGTCAAGCCCTGCCATACTGTAATATTTCATAGAGAGGTGTGTGTACAACACATCTGGATTGAAATCATATCGCTCCAATGGGAGATTTAAAATATATATTTAGCATAATTAGTGTCCGTTTGTAATCATTGGGCTGGCATTTGAAGCTCTATATCTTTAACATTTCACCGTAAAATAATACCATATTTTAAGATATTATAGAGGGGGGATGTATGACACATCTGCATAGACATCATATTGGTCCAATGCAAGATTATTTTTTTAATTATTTAGAATTATTAAAGTGTCCATTTCAAAGCTGTGGCTGGTATTTAAAGCACTAGATCTTAAAATTTCCACGGTAAATTCATACCATATTGTAATATATCACAGAGGGGGTTTTGTATGACACATCTGCAATGTAAATATATTGGTTCATATTTGCAAATGTCAATTGATTGCAATGGGCTTACATTTAAAGCGCTATACCTTTTACATTTTTATAGTAAAATCATAATATTGAAGATTTTATAGGGTGATGTATATGACACCTCTGCCAAGTCTAATCATTATTCAATTTATTGCTATATGTAGATTTTCTGTGTTGCATATATGAAAAAAAACCTGCCTGATAGCATGGCCACTGTTTTACAACTGTCTGATAACTTGACTTTTGGACGCACAGTATTTGTAAAGTGGTGGTGAGCAGGCATTCTGGTATTTTTTCTCAGCCTTACCAGACTGCGTGCTGCCCTATTTCTGCAGGTTCAGTTGTTATTTATTTTTATATACTTTTCTTTTATGTATTTGAGTAGTGTTATTGTATTTATGGTCTGTCTGTGTGACTTCTATTGTTATATGTACTATTTTTGTTATGATATGCTCTCACCCTGAGGTACCTGTTTGTTTGAGGACCTTTAATAAATTATACTATTTTTCACCAGTAATTTACTTATTAGTTATTGGTCGTGAGTGCCCTTCTGAACAGATCCCCTGTATGAACTGTGGGTTCCCCTCTCTTGAGGAATCCAAGTTCAGTTTTTGTTCTATATCTTTAGGGTTTTGTAGGCACCCGTCTCCCGCTGCCAACTTTGGGGCACTTAATTTTTTGGGAGGTGTCTGCACCTACTTAACTCTTCTATACATTATGGTTGATGCAGGGTGGCTAAATAGTTTTGTTTTGATAACTTGACTTCAGTTCACTTATCCCATGCAGAAACATATATTCCCTTACACAGTGATGTGCATTTGGCAATGTACATCTTTAAACAGATACCAATACTACCGTAACAAATATGTTTTATAGCTTGTGGCAAAGCTTTGACACTTCCCCGGCTATGGACTCGACTTCCCAGAATCTTCAGACGCTCGGCGAGCTCAAGGTTAGCTACAATTGTTACACACTATGGCCACAGTAAAAATATAAATAACATTACCTTCCCCAAAATAAAACTACACTAACTCTAATACATCTCATAAACCGATATGTCGCCAAATATCCTCCTCAATTAGCGAACTTTATATCAACCATTCCTTACCCAAAAATCTCCACCTGATCCCAGAAACCGGACCATCCTCCCCACTAGGCGATCTGACGCCAGTAGGCGGGTGATTTGTTTTCTGGCGTCGCGTTCTAGTGACGGCACGAAACGCCAAGGGGGGAGGGGAGAAATAGAATCTCGTCGGAGGTCAGTTTTAAGTTATCAATCGTAACATATTTTAGTAACATCTAGTGTGAATATGGCATGAGATGTTTTACAATTTTTAGTTATTATGAGACGTGATACACCATAGGAAACTAAATTGTAATACATGTGCAATGAAATCCAGTATAATGAGGTCTGACGCTGCAAAACGGATTAGATACTATGTAAACGTATGTGTGATAATGCCGGCAGTCGTTATGTACAATATGTTGTATGATGTCACATGTTTGGATAGTAAATTTGCTTGGAAAAGTGCAATAGAAATGTAAAATGTTTTTGTTGCTAGTTATTTACAAATGAGTTGCCACCTGTTTATCAGAAAAATACTGGCCTTCCTATGGCCTCCATAGATTTAGCATTGACTTCAAGCCAATTTTTTACTAGCCTGCAGGTAAAATACTGGCCAGGGCTGCCCTTGTGACTGTCTAGATCAGGAAGCAGCCGGCAGATTGGAACCAGCTTCTAGTAACAGCCACCGGAAATAACATCATGTCATATCTGGTGGCTGTATTTCCTGCTGAGGGGATGAGCTATGAGCAGGTAAGTACTGGGAAAGGATGGAGTAGGGGGGGATTGGCTATTAATGTACAAATTATCAGTGGGCTTATAATGGACATATTATCAGTGGCACATTATCAGTGGGCTATTAATGGACATATTATCAGTGGCCATTAATGGACAAATGATCAGTGGCATATTTTTTTTTTATTATTTCATTCTTTATTTAATTTTTGCATTAATTTCTTTCCAATACTCTAAACAAACAAGTAAATATACATAGAAATAATTCATCGGGTCAGAATACGCATTAGTTTGCAGAAACAAAAATATTTTAGCATCGGGGTTACTCCAATACATTTTCCAATTTTAAGACTTATGGGAGGGGAGAAGAGGTGGGAGGGAGAGGGAGAAAAAGTGGGAATGAAAAGAAAAACTGGACCTCGACTCCCCTGCCACCCAAGGTATTCCCCTAGATGCTCTCTCATACAAAACTGCATCATCATTCATCTAGCAGCCACCTGGGCGAGGAGGGGGGGAGAAAACAGTGCTTTAGGTTTAGTTAAAACCTGCGGGGAGTGACGGTCGAATAGTCAGACAAAAGCATCGAGAAAAGTCCTCACAGGGGGTAAATATCCCCAGAAGAGCATAGGAATCAGGAAGACAAACCCGACCATTGAGAGTTAGATAGCTCCGACCATTTTGACCAAATTCCCTCATAGGTTTCTTTACTATCTTTATTTTTGGCCCTCAAGAGGAAATGTTTTTCGGCCTCGGCCTGGAAGTTTATCTGCGACTTAATTTCGGGCCAGGACGGTATTTCTGACCTCCTCCAGTATCTCGATAGACATATTTTAACCCCTTAAGGACAGAGCCTTTGAAACATTTTTGTCCTTTCTGGACAATGGCTATTTTAACATTTCTGTGCTGTTTGTGTTTAGCAGTAATTTTCTTCTTTGTCATTTGCTGTACCCACACATATTATATATTGTTTTTATCGGGACAAAAAGGGCTTTCTATGGATGCCATATTTTTGATCATATCTTATCATATTATTAAAAAAAAATAATAAAATATGGTAAAAAAAAAAAAAAAATACACAAATGTCTTTGTTTTTATTTGAAACAACTTCTCCTCATCGACAATAGCGAACGAAAAAACATGCTAAATAGATTCTACTATTTCTCCTGAGTACAGGGATACCACCCATGCATAGGTTTGTTGGGTTGTTTGGGGGCTAAAATGCCAAATTTGTGAGGTGCAGTTTTTTGTTTTCCAACTTGAAATTTTTACATGCAGACAGCCTGCACCCATGTCCCATTTGGGACATATTTGAAACCAGCCAGTGTATTTTACCCCATCAACCCATATATTTTTTAAAAGTAGACACCCTAGGCTATCTCAAATGGTGGTATTTTAACACTTTCCATGCACTAATTCTACCACCAGCCTTTGTCAAAGTTTGTGGTAGTAATTTTTTTGTGTTTTTTTTTCACAAACCTTGTACTTCAGACATGAATTTACAGATGTTGGTATGTGTCACTGCCAAATAACACCCCAATAAGTGTTCAGCAACATCTCTTGAGTACAGGGATACCCCCCATGCATAGGTTTGTTGGATTGTTTGGGGGGTAAAAGGCCAAATTTGGGAGGTGAAGTTTTTGGTTTTCCAATTTGAAATTTTGACATGCAGACAGCCTGCACCCATGTCCCATTTGGGACATATTTGAAACCAGCCAGTGTATTTTACCACATCAACCCATATATTTTTTTAAAGTAGACACCCTAGGCTATCTCAAATGGTGGTATTTTTACACTTTCCATGCACTAATTCTACCACCAGCCTTTGTCAAAGTTTGTGGTAGTCATTTTTTTGTGTTTTTTTTTCACAAACCTTGTACTTCAGACATGAATTTACAGATTTTGGTATGTGTCACTGCCAAATAACACCCCAATAAGTGTTCAGCAACATCTCTTGAGTACAGGGATACCACCCATGCATAGGTTTGTTGGGTTGTTTGGGGGCTAAAAGGGCCACATTGTGAAGGTGCGCATTTTCAACTTGGAATATTGACGTGTAGCCAGCCTGAGCCCATCTTTCATTTGGGACTTTTTTTTAAAGTAGGACAGTGTATTTTACCCCAAAAAGTATATATTTTGTAAAAGTAGACACCCTAGGCTATTTTAAATGGTGTTATTTTAACACTTTCCATGCACCAATTCTACCACCAGCCTTTGTCAAAGTTTGTGGTAGTCATTTTATTGTGTATTTTTTCCCACATACATTGTACTTTAGACACAAATTCACATATTTCGGTATGTGTCACTGACAAACAATACCACAATATATGTTCAGCAACATCTCCCGAGCACAGGGATACCACCCATGCATAGCTTTGTCAGCTTTGTTGGGTGTTGAAAGGCTACATTTGAGAGGTGCGCTTTTTGATTTTCAAACTTGGAATTTGAACATGTAGAGCAAGGAAGGGGTTAATAGCTCTTATAAGAACCTTTGTAGTACTGTACAAAAAAATTAACCCCTAAAAATGCACAGACAAGAAAAAAAATTCTGCTGTGCAGTGATCAGTGGCAGGGAAGGGGTTAATACACTACACTATACAAAGGGTATGGCTTTTATAAAAGCCCTTGGGACTCACAATTTTTTTTAACATTTTATTTAATTTATTACATTTAAAAAATTATGTTATACAGATCTGTCTCTTTCCCTCACTAAAACTCAAGTGAGGAGAGGGAGGCAGATCCATATGGGTCAGAACAATATTTACCAATATTGATCGAACCAGACGAATGGTGATGCTCATCTGAGAAATCACCAAACCACCTTTGCCACTGATCGGCTGTTACTGATCGCTATACACGTGTTCAGACAGCTTCAAAAGGAATACACGTAATCCCCTAGTGGGTATAATTAACCCCTAGCGAGTCTGAAAAAAAAAATGCTGATAGCAAAAAAAAAATCCTTCTGCGACTAGATTGCTCCATATGCGCTGCTTAGGCAGTGACCATATGCACTGCTTAGGCAGTGACCATATGTGCTGCTTAGGAAGTGATATACGGCAAGGAAGGGGTTAATAGCTCTTATTTAAAAAAAAAAATACGTAAAAACGTAGTCCCCTAGCGGGTATAATTAACACGTGACGGGTGTAATAAAAAAGTTTTAAAAAAATTAAAAATGCTTCTGCAGCAAGATTGCTGCATTTGCGTCAGATCTCTGCTTAGGCAGTGATCTACAGCAAGAAAGGGGTTAATCTCTCTTAAAAGAGCTTTTTTTTATACTGTAATGAATTACAGTAAAAAAAATTAACCCCTAAAAAATGCACAGACAGCAAAAAATGTGCTGCTGTGTATGATCACTGCGTACACAGCGATCAATGGCAGGGAAGGGGTTAAATGGCTTTTATAAAAGCCCTTGGTGTTTAAAATTTTATTAAATATTTGTTTTATTATTTTATTTTATTTTTTTACTTTATCTGATCTGTCTCTCTCCCTTACTATAACTAGTAAGGTGAGGGAGGCAGATCAATACTTGTCAAAGGCAATATTTGCTAATATTGCCTTTGACAGTATGATAAGTGCTCATCAGAGCACTTACCATACATGCCTGCACACAGATCACATAGATCTGTTGTGCCGGCATCGATTGGCTCCCCCTAGAGCATCGGAAGTGAAATACTTTCACTTCCGATGCTCTTGCCATTAGAAGGGAAGCGCTGCCTGTACAGGCAGCGTTCCCTTCTACTGAGCCGATGGGGTCGCTCAGGAGAGCGACCACCATCGGCTCTGGGGAGCAGAACGGTGTTGTTAAGTGCCTCGCTGGCGAGGCACTTTAACAACACCGGAGATGCTTAGAAAGCGAACGATCGTTCGCTTTCTAAGCACATGTGTGCAGCCGGAGCAGCCATTTTTAAATGGCTGCTACGATCACTCCGTGGAGTGATCGTAGCGCGCCCCTGCACATTTGGGGGGTGTTGCACAATGCCTCTACCTAGAGGCATTGTAGCAACACCGTTAGAGTAAAGAAAGCGACCGCTGGTCGCTTTCTTTACTCAGTTTAGTGCATGACGTGCCAGGCACGTCACCTGTCGGCAAGTCCATGATTTGCCGTGACGTGCCTGGCACGTCATCTGTCGTTAAGGGGTTAAAAGCTGCGAGAATATTAATACAGAGGGCCTTCCGATATTTGTCAGTTTCCAATAGATCTAGATGGAACAGAAAGGCTTGTGGAGTAAGTTGCCCTTGATTGGGGGTCACCCCTTCTATTAAAGCGGATGCCTTCTGTCTTATCGCTAATAACTCATCGCAGTCCCACCATATGTGGCGGTGAGATCTAATTGCCTGATGGCAACGCCAACACAAATCGTTTTAGTTTACGTCAAATTTAGCCAGCCTTTTAGGAACTAGATACCATCTATGAGTGAGTTTATAGAATTGCTCGTGGATGTTAATACAGTGATTTGCTCCCCTAACTTTTTGCCTATACCTTGAACCAATCTTGGGGGGCAAATTACTTATCTAAATCGATCTCCCATTGCGTAATCGCCGACGACTTCCCGACCGTCACCCCCGTGTTGAGAAATCGTCGGGATTTTGCTATTACATTACTGGTCCCCACCGTGATCAAAAAATTCTCCCAGTCCGACACATCCGTGGGAGGATGTTCCCCAAGAAAGGATCTAAGTCTAAGATAGTTGTAAAATTCGATGCCCGGGAGATTATAGTTTTTAGTTAATATCTCAAAGGAGGTCAGGTTGTCATTTGTATATAAATCACCCAATATGTTGATCCCAGCCTCCCTCCATTTCTGTAATTTGATATCCCCTATACATAGCAAGACTATCTGCAGAGGAGCAGCTTTTGATAATATATCTCTTATATTATGTGATCTCTTTAATTTATAAAATGAGGTCATCCCGTCTGTTATTGTCCTAAGCGGGAAGCCCAGGTTTCGATAAAACTCACGGGGTAACCAAAGGAGGAAGGCCGGGTCGTTATTTTCACATGCCAACTTTTCTAACCTGTACCAACCTGGGCCGTATCTTTGGTTCTTCCAAGCTAATACGTGTGACAGTTGACACGCCTCATATATTCTACGCAGGTCTGTATATCCCAGTCCATCGTATTGTAAGGCACGTTTAAGTGTCTGACTAGGAATGCATGGCTTTTTAGATGCCCAAACAAATTTTGAAAACATTAAGTCGTATTCTCTCAAGATCTTAATCGGAACTTGTTCGGTATGGTTCGCAATAGATATATGAACTTCGGAAGGATGTAGGCTTTTAGTATGTTAATACGGCCCAGCCAAGATGTTTCCAATTTTGCCCAGTGTGAGATCTGTTTTTGTAGGCCTGTAAGTAACAACCTATGATTCACTGGGACAATTCTATCTAATTGCCTCAAAATTTTAATCCCTAAGTAGTCTATTGTCTCACATACCACCCCTTTCCCACCAAAAATCCGCCTTATCTGACAGTTGGATACTGGGAGATAGAGGGAGATAAACTGTGTTTTAAGGAGGTTAACCTTATAATTAGAGTAGGAGCCATACAGCTCAAGGGCTTCAAGGAGTGCCGGTATCGAGGTTAAGGGATTCGACAAGGTCAGCAAGACGTCGTCTGCATAGAGTGTAATAAGATGTTCATCCGAGCCAATCTGGATCCCCTCCACCTCTTGTGAATTTCTCAAATACTGGGCCAAGGGTTCTATAGTGAGTGCATATAAAAGGGGCACTAGAGGACAACCCTGTCTAGTTCCATTGCGGATGTCAAAAAACTCTGAAGCCAGGAAAGGACCCTTGATCCTGGCCCGTGGGTCTACATATAGTGCCATTGTTGCGTTATAAAACGAGCCCGTAAAACCAAAAGCCCGGAGAGTTTCAAACAAAAATCTCCAATCCACTCTGTCAAAGGCCTTCTCTGTATCGAGAGCGACCATGACAGAGGGTATTTTCCTTTGATGTATACTATCGATAATGTCGAGAACCCTCCTGGTATTCTCCGAACCCTCCCTACCCGGCATAAAGCCGGCTTGGTGAGGATGAATCAAGTTATGGATCACCAACTTTAAACGGTTAGCCAGGATCTTGGAGAATATCTTAACATCGATATTTATTAGTATCTCCGGGTCCTTGCCTGGCTTCGGAATAGGGGAAATAGAGGCCTTCAGCATCTCCTGTGGGAATCCCTCTCCTCTAGTAAGCGAATAATATAATCTGACCAGTATAGGAGAAATCACCGGGTCAAGTATCTGATAAAAGAAAGCTGGGAACCCATCTGGGCCTGGGGATTTGCCCTTCTTCATCTCTCTGATCGTTTTAGATACTTCCACTAGGGTAATCTGTGTATTAATAGATTCAATCTGGTCATCCGACAGGCGCGGCAAGCAGAGAGATCCAAGAAACGTGGTCAAGTCGAAGCTAGATGTCTCCAGCTGTGGCAAATTATATAATTTCTCATAATATGATTTAAAAGCCACAGCAATATGTTCCGGGGCGATGCAGGTCTTGCCATCTTTTACTATCTTATTTATTCTTGAATGTGCGTTCTGGGCTTTAAGTTTTTTTGTCAATTCTTTCCCCACTCTATTATTTCTGTAGTACCACTTGCTTTTTAAGCGAGTCATTGCGGTTTCTGCTCTAATCCGGAGAGCCCTCTTGATTTGCTCTTGAACAACCTGGATCTCTCTGCCTGTCTGCTCGGAAGGATCCGCTTTATTCCTGGCTTCAAGGGTTGTTATTACGGCGTGCAGCTCCGCCAGGTCCTTACCCCTTTTTTTCTTTAACCAGACGCCCTTCTTAATCAAGTAACCTCGCGTAACAAACTTTAAGGTGCACCATAGATTCTGATCTGACGTTTCTGCATTATCATTAGTTTCGACAAACGATTTAACATGTTCGATCAGTTCCTGGGCCCTCTCTTCTGACTCTATCAGCTGCTCGTTTAATCTCCAGCTGTTACGGGTTTGATAGTTAGGGTTATCTTTAATGTCTAAATATATTGGGGCGTGATCTGACCACGTAATATTACCCACACTGGATTTAGAACATCTTTGAAGCATAGGGCCCCTTACCAGAAAGTAATCAATTCTTGAATAAGTCATATGAACCCTAGAGAGAAAGCAATAATCCCTTTCCTCCGGATGGTGCACCCTCCATACGTCGTAGAGGTTTTGTCTAAACAGGCAGGCTGAAAAGGCATCTGCTCTTGCCTTTATACAAGCCTCCTGCTTCCTCGCGTCATCTGTCCGCCTATCAAGATCAAAATTATTTATCGCATTAAGATCACCTCCAATAATAAAAAAGCCTTGAGCAACCCTCTCAATAAGGTCCACTGATGAATTTACAAATCCTATGGTATGATCAGTGGCATATTAATGGACAAATCATCAATGGGCTATTAATGGATAAACTATCTAGGGGGGCCCTGAAATTTATGATGGCTGCCCTGCAGATAGCAACCAGTTAGAATAATTCCACGTGTTAATCAGATTCCTATGCCTTAATAATACAACATTCAAAAATTTGTAATAAATACGTAGTTCAATCAGTCTAACATTTGAAGACAAAAGAATGAAACAACTAAACATTTTGCATTCATTTATCTGGTTTTCTTCATCTGAAGTCAGAGTTGGAAAGACAATATGAAATAAGATCCTTCTTGGTTAGGGTGACCAATTATTCCAGGGCTACACTGGATAATTAACCCTATAGCGACATGATTTCTTGACTGTGTCTCCACTTGAAAAACATTGGCTGTTTTTACATTTCTACAGTGTTTGTGTAATTTTATTTTATAGCCATAAGAAGGGATTTCTTTAGATATCATTATTTTCATGATAATTTACTGAAAAATATGATGGGAAAAAATGAAAAAAAAAACTAAATTTTTCTAACTATGACCTGAAAAAGCTTTAAAACAATTAAAGATTGCAGACCAGTTTACATTTTACTGATTGCAGCCCTTAAGTATAAATTTTTTATAAATATCCCTGCAGAAAATGGCAATGTGATCACTGAATTCTTGTTTCTCCAGTGTTGTTTTAGAGAATATTTTCCATTTTAATCCAGGAACAGCCATGGCATTAAGATGTATGTGGAGAGCTCACCCTGTGCTTCTACAACTGAGATCATCGGGAATGGCAGAGTTATCTGTAGTAAGACAAGATCCTCAGTTTACCCTTCTGATCAGACACTTTGCAACCAAAAAAAGCAAAGGTGAGACTTACATTTTTCCAACCATTTTTTGTAAAACATTGGCATAATTTGTTTAATCCAGACTAATCTACATCTATATACGATATATAAAGCTATAAAATACATGACACTACATTGCACTACAAGGGAAGTATCCTAACTTCAATTCAGTATTATTTGCCACATTTATGCCTTGATTACACTTAAATAATTTGTCACAAAATGGATTTGAAGATCCACTGTGACGGGGGTTCTTGGAGGGGCCTGGCAGCCAGAAGACTCCCTGTGGACTATGGACCCTGTCTGTCAATATATTAGTTTGAGGGTACACACTTTGAGGGCAGTGTAAGTGGCAGAGTGTGTGTGGCAGAGTTATGAGTATGCATGTGTATGTATGTAAGTGGCAGAGTATAAGTGGGTGTGAGTGGCAGAGTGTGAGTGTTTGGAAGAGAGTAAGTGTGAGTGGCAGAATTCTGAGTGTGCATGTGTATGTATGTGAGTGGCAGAGTGTAAGTGGGTGTGAGTGTTTGGAAGAAAGTAAATGTGTGTGGCAGAGTTATGTGTGTGAGAGGCAGAGTGTGAGTGTTTGGAAGAGTGTAAGTGTGTGTGAGTGACAGATTTATGAGTGTGCGTGTGAGTGAGTAAGCATGAGCAGCAGAATTATGAGTATATGTGAGTGTCAAAGTGTAAGTGTGTGAGAGTGAAAGTGTGAGTCCCAGTGAGATTATTAGGAGAACATGTGATTAATTACTATTATGCATATTGAATGTGATAATCAAATGTGAAACAATGCTATCATCTCATATTATTTTTATTTTCTCACTTGATTATCACATTCAATATGAATAAGTGATTCATCTTTATATATAGTCTTTATATTGATGGCAATGAAAGTCCATACACATGGAATTAAAAATCCCATGTACCTCGTTATTGTATTAAAGCCACGTGCTGCTTGTCATTATATTATGGGCTTTACTCATGAAAGAGAGAATTGCAGGGAAGTGAGATGGGAATTTAAAAATTAAGGCTAAAGTTGCAGAGTTGGAAAAATTCCTCCATTCAGTTGAATCTCAATTCCCTGCACTTCTCTCTTTTATGAGGTTGGTAGAACGAGCATACCTCAGCCTATTCTCCCCAGGTTTTTGACCCTTTTTTATGAAAATAATATATATTTATGATGTGCGTGTGAGAGTTGCAGGTTTACAGATGTGTCTGCGTGGCAGAATATCTGTGTGGGAAAGGCAATCTGTGTGTATAAGGGTGTCTGTGTGTAAGGTTGTCTGGGTGTGTGTGAGTGTAAGGGTATCTATGTGGGGGGTGTAAGGGTGGGTGTCTGTGTGTGAGGGGGGTGTGATATCCCCTATATTATGGCATATTATGAGACTGTTGGTCTTTACTTACTTACTTTTTTTCTTAAAGTCTGGTAAATGGTGTATGCAAGGTACACAAAATTTTGTATGCTCAGTTATTTTGAAATCATGGGAATCATCGATCACAGGCAGACATACACACAGTCAGTCACATAAACACACAATCAGTCACACACACACACTTACACACAAGTCAGCAATGTTGTTGTTTACGATAAAAAAAAAGTGCATCTATCAATATGCCCCCCTCCTGGTGCTATACCTCATTCTAACCTGGTCTGTGCCCTGCTGTTGTTTCTAGCCTAGCTGAGGACACTATAAGACTGTGCAGCCGGTGAACACACTGCTCCCTCGCGCTTCGCTGGATAAATAAATAAAATTATCCCAGCAGCGAGGGCACCATGCAGGAGCAACAATAACTGGGCGTCAGGTATAATGTCCCGGTGCCAGGATTTGTTGAGCTCTGATATACTCATATATACCTATTGTTCATTGGCGTCAATTATATTAGTCAGTATGCCGCCTAAGCATGTGAGCTTATTTACTCCACTTCTATTAAATCTATAATGGGCTCCAGCCCCGGATCTTTTGGAGACCTAGCAATGCCCCTGCTGTAAACCCCTGTAATTATGTCACCTTACCCATTGTCTTCATGTAAGTAATTCAGTGTCCTGTTGTACAGTGATATCCTTCAATTAGCAAGTTATTTTATCTGAGTGCACTCTGTATGTATCTATCTGTATTTGACACCTTTGTATCCTGAAAGGTGTGAGGCAGGATTTCCCCATTGTATGTCCTTCTGTTAAACTGATTATATTGTGTTCATTATGTATCTTACTGTGTGTATTGTAATTAGGTTTAATCATGGTAATTCCTATCTGGTTTGCAGCCTGGAAGTATAATGTATTACTAGCCCCAGTTAGTTGGAGAACTATGCTTAGTTCCATCCCCCCAAGTATACTAATGTCTGTGATGTCATGTTTATGTGTTTATAAGTCTGTGCTGTTGTACAAATAAAAAGAGTTGTTTGTTCTTGCTGTACTTAACTGCTAGAAGTCTCCTGTCTGCTATTTGGGTACAAAGAGCAAGGGTCCAGGAAAGACTTGCTGGGTGAATGCTGAGCTTTAATCTAAGCTAAGGAGGCGATTTCACACAACGGGCAGAGGGTCTACTATGTCTGGTAAACAGTCCGTTACATAATTATTCTCAGCAGATAAATGGTACTGTGAAAAAAGTAGGAATGCTTTCAAAAATAGACATGTTAACAGTTTATTTTATCAGTTAACAAAAGCAAAGTGAGTGAACCGAAACATCTAAATAAAATCCATATTTTGGAGCACCCTTTCTTTAAAAATGGCATCAATTCCACTAGATAAACTTGCACACAGTTTAAGGAACTCAGCAGGTAGGTTGCTCCAAACATCTGTCGATTTAGTCAGCCTCAGTTGGTTCTCTCTCTTCGTGTGATCCCAGATAGACACACTGACGTTGAAATCAGGCTCTCTGTGGGCTATATCAACACTTTCAAGACGCCTTGGAAGTTATTCACGCTGTGGATTGTTCTTAATGATGTTGGGTGTATGTTTGGGGTTGTTGTCATGCTGCAGAATAAATTTGGGGCCAATCTGATACATCCCTGATGGTATGGATAATTATCTGCTTTTACTTCTAAGCATTGAAGAGACCATTAAATCTGACCAAATCCATAACTCCATTTGCAGAAATGCAGCACCAAGCTTTCAAGTAACCTCAGCCATGCCTTATTGTTGCCTGCTGACACTCATTCTTGTACTGCTCTCCAGCCCTTTGCAAACAAAGTGCCTTCTGCTATAGCCAAGTGTTTCAAATTTTAACTTATCAGTCTAGAGCACCTGCTACCATTTTCCTGTGCTTTAGTTCCTATGTTTTTGTGCATAGTTGAGTCGCCTGGGCTTTCTTCCACATGGAGGTATGTATTTTTGGCTGCAACTCTTCGACGAAGACCACTTCTGACCATACTTCTCAAATGTGGCATCCCAGGGGGGGGTTCGGACTGCACCAGGTGACATCCCCAGAGGTGACACCAGTGCTGCAGGCATACTGTTCGCAGCTTTTTTTATTTTGGAACTTTTTTTTTTTTTGCCAAACAAACTGGCTGTGGAGCAAATTGACACTGTGGCATGCCAAATCTGTTGGTGCAATATGAGTGCAAGACAAGTGCTGTGGGTGCAATATAGGTGTTTTTAATTACCAAATATATTTCCTTTCCTCTTTTTATTGACGGAGACTTTTGCCCTCCCACTTGATTACGTACATTATGTCCGTTACTATGGAAACACTTCTGAAGGACGCTATAAAAAACCGGATCATTTTATCTGGACGTCACCTCCTTGAAGAAGCCTGATTGGGCGAAAAGCGTCGCAAGATTAGTGTCGTCCTTTGAGAAGTGGATCCGGAAGACTCTCTGCCTGTCTAGTCCCATCGCTGCCGTTCGACCTGCAATATAGTGATATCGAAGGACTGGTGATGTTTTTATCGTTTTTACTGCTGTTTTACCCGTTTTCTTAGTAAGCCTCAGTATATTAGGGGGCCATTAAAATATACATTTGAGATATACTTCACTATATTCTGCACTCTCTATTTGTATTTCTTGGAATTTGTCATCCCCTTGACGAATGAGTTGAGATTTTTGCCCAAACGGACATCTACTACTATGCCTGTGGATTATAGGACCTTGACTCCATTCGCCTCTAACGCTCAGAGACGGTTATTTTGGGCTCTATACTGTGTGAGTGTATTTTCATTGGGGGTGTTATTACTTACATTTACCCTCCTATCTACAGTATTACACATTGTATTTGTATTGTGTTTTAGATAAGTATATTTATTATTATATTTTATATTTTTATTTAGTTTGCGCAACACTTCATTACTTTTTTATTCACTATCTTGTGTCCTTTTGGGGGAATTACACTAGTGTTTGCTGCATATTATTAATTTCACAGCTCCTATCATTTCAATCACTTTTTTGTATTAGACCCTAAAATATATCCTGGGTGTTTGCGCAACACTTCATTACTTTTTCATTCACTATTTTAGGGTCGACCTCAGGGGTGGTACACAACATATCTGGCACCGTGGGTCTAGGGCACTCTGCACATAGCTTATTTCTACTGAGATTATGTAGGGGTTTTGCCAATATGCTCTGATGGGAACCACACGGAGGACCGTGGGTTCTGGAGATCGTCAGGGTCAAACATGTGACATACTAACCAACTGACATGTAACTTACTAACATGTGACATACTAACCAACTGCCTACTGTTGTACCTTTTGAGCTGTAACCTACAGGGGAGTTCTACACCACGCCCCCACTGACGAATACATGCTTATGAAGTGCAATCTCTTTCTGGAAGTCTGAGTGAGAAATCAGAGGGGAGACAAAGTCCCCCTCAATCACAAAAAATTTTCACGGATCCTTTTCACAGATTTTTCACAGAACCATATAGTCACCCTAAAAGGTGTTTATATGTATGTATATATATATATATATATATATATATATATATATATATATATATATATACACTGTTTTTTCACCTACAGTTTGTTTTTTTTCCACTTTATGTTTATTTTACTGTGTGTGGTTTAGGGACACACTCCATCAGTGCTGCTATAACTAGAATTAAAGCGCTGGGTATATGTTTATATTTGTACTAAAAATGCGGGAAAGCCTCTAGAAAGGCCCAAATAACAGAGAAAAAGGAGGCGACACAACCGACCCCAGGGAAAGAAAAATGAGTAATGAATAGAAAAGAAGTAGTAAGTGATAAATTCAGCAGAGTAAAGGAATTACTTAACAATCAAAAACACAGTGCAAATCACAATAGCATATAATACAATGGAGGTACTTCGCTGTGAGGAAGCAGCAAAGAAAGAGGATGTGTTTATTGGATTACTGTTACATATAGAGGAGGGGAGGGAGTTCATAGGTTCTGATTGGTTCAAGTTTTTTCTCTTTGCTGCTGAGGAAAATAAAGAAAGATATGCATAATGTGTCTTTATAAATTAAGGGACTCTTTTGTGTGGCATAATTAAGGGACTCGTGTGTGGCATAATTAAGGGACTCTTGTGTGTGGCATAATTAAGGGACTCTTGTGTGTGGCATAATTAAGGGACTCTTGTGTTTGGCATAATTAATGGGACTCTTGTGTTTGGCATAATTAATGGGACTCTTGTGTTTGGCATAATTAATGGAACTCCTGTGTGAGGCATAATTAATGGGGCTTTTGTGCGTGTGGCATATTTATGAGGCGCCTGTGTGCAATTATTAATGGGGCTCTTGTGTGTGGCATAGTTAATACGCTCCTGTATGTGGCATCATTTATGGGGCCACTGTATGGCATATTCAATGGGCAATCTGACTGGCATTACAAAGGAATCTATTTGGCATAGTCTTGGAAATCCAGGAGGGTGACACCATGAGTTACCAACTGTAATGACTCCTCTGCTTTTCAAAAGAGTAGATGGTTGTACCAGAGGCCCACTATTTTCTCCCAATTCTGAGCTGAATGCACTGCTGGACATCTGCCAATTGCAAAGTGAAATAACCATGATGTCTTTCATTTGCTGCACTGTTTCCTTAGCCGACCACTGCATATCTGGTACGGTAATTATGGCCGTCTTTTCGTGCCTCTTCAAAAGAGCTTGGACAGCACATCTGGAAACGCCTGTTTACTTTAAAGATCCTTGTTGATGCAGGCTAACTAACTACCTTGTGTCTTGTTGCTGTACTCAGCCTTTCCATGGTGTATCACTTTTGACATTAAACAGTCTTCAGCAACGTCAACTTGTTAGCTGACTTTCGATGTTCCTCCTCAGGGCCGCCACCAGGAATTTCAGGGCCCCTTACTGAACAAATTTTCTTTCCCTCCCCCCCCGACAATATCTCCCACTCACCCCACCTACCCTCACAAGCTTGTTATCCCGGTCTAGTGTAATATGGAGGGTGGTTGGGAGCAGTTGGTCCATATGCCAGTAATATTTTGCCACTCAATAAGTCAGTATTTAGCCATTCAAAATGCCATTTTTTTTGCCATTTAATATGCCGGTGTTTTGCCCCTCAATATGGAATTCTTTTGCCCCTCAATATGCCATTCTTTCCCCATTTAATTTGCCAGTATTTTCCCCACTCAAAATGCCATTTAATATGCCAGGATTCAGCCCCTCAATATGCCATTCTTTTGCCCCTCAATATGCCAGGATATTGCCTCTCAATATGCCAGGAGATTGCCTCTCAATATGCCAGGAGATTGCCCCTCAATATGCCAGGATTTTGCCAATTAATATGCCATTCTTTTTGCCCTCAATATGCTAGGATTTTGCCAATTAATATGCCATTCTTTTTGCCCTCAATATGCCAGGATTTTGCCCCTCAATATGCCAGAATTTTTCCCCTCAATATGCCAGGATTCTGCCCCTCAATATGCCAGGATTTTGCCATTTAATATGCCAGGATTTTGCCCCTCAGTATGCTCAGCGTTATGCTCGTTTGCCTCTCCTCCCCCCTTCCCCAGTACTTACCTCCTTCCTGCTCTGTCCCCCCGTTTAAGCCGGTCCTCAGCTGAGAGGGAAGTGTTGCGCACTGATATGTCGCATTGTGGGCTTTCAGCTCAAGGAAGCCACCTCCAAGTTCGTCCTACTATTCTGACTTAACGGCTTTCCTGGAAGAATTGGAGCTTCCAGACATGGATATACCAAACTGGGATTGCCCGGAGCTCCAACAGAGGTGCATCCCGGCTCTTAGGCCTCTGAGACAAAGGTCACGAGCCACACCAAGATGCCCACACCTGAGGCAGGCACCAACATCCAGCTGGCCGGTTCCTACAGACCCTGCAAGAGCCCGAGAGGAATAACCACTCCTGAGCCTGACCCACAGGGCCAACGCAGGTTATTGGTGAATACTGCCTAAATGTGTGGGTGCTCTGGCACCGCAACGTCCCCCCCCCCCCCCTTTTTTTTTTGGAACTTGAAGCCCCACACTGAGTGTCTAGTTTAGTGTTCTAATCCTAACCGGGAGGGGATGTTTGTTTTTTTAAATTTTTTATTTATATTCTTTATTTCATTGTATCAAAATTCCAATTTATAAAAATCACATATATATATACATATACAAAAAATACATACTGTCCTCTTCTTTCTTTAAGGAACCAATAAATACAAATAATAATGCTTATGAACCCAGTATGTACATTCATTCCCGTTCAACATCCATTCCCAATTCATCCGAGGAGGGGGAGGAGGTACGTCCACATCACGGCCCACTGCCAGGTCCCATGGAGACCCACTTCTGATGTGCATTCTGTTATTCGGGTTATCCTTTACTTAGGATCCATGGGGTCCATATTTCACTATGTAATTTACTTAAACCCTTTCATCTATAGAACCCCACTTCCATCTCTTTTTGATATTCTATTTGATTGACTATTACTGTCCAAGGGACGGGGTCTGGGTTCTTCCTTCATCTTGCTATTTCAATCTTAACTGCCATGAATATGTTTATCAAAAGTCTTTTCTGTTCCATCCCACAAGTCTCAAGATTCATGTTGAACAAAAACATCTTCGGGGATATGTCGGAGATAAATGGAAATATACTCGTTATCTTATCTTTCATCTTCGTTTTTAGTAAAGTTAAATGTCTGCAATCCCACCAAATGTGCAGAAAATTTCCTACTTCATTTCCACATCTCCAACATAAATCCGAGATTTGAAGAGAAATCTTGTGTAGCCTTGATGGGACCAGGTACCACTGGTATACCAGTTTGTACTTTAGTGTGAATTGTCTGCCTGACCAAAGTCAGAGCCTGTATCCAGTCTTTCGATGAAAATGAGACCTGCAGTAATGCTTCCCATTTTATCATTGAATTTGTTTTATCTAGTATCTCAACGCTTTTTAATAGTTTAATTGTACAAGAAATTTGTTTTGGTTTATGTACATTCTTCAAATAATCATCAACTGGGTGTTCAATCAGGACCTCTTTTTTGTTTATATAACTTTTTATTCTTTAAAAGGTGAATACGTCTTTACCAAGCAAGTCAAACCTCTGTTGAAGCAGTGGAAATGGGCTTACTTCATGTCCCAGCATAATATTGTTCAATGTTTTAATCTCTTTGTTGAGCCAGCCCGATATTACTAAATCGTTTATGTCATATGTTAAAACCTCTAAAGGAGTATTAAGGGATAATATATTCAAAATTCCGATTCTTTTTTTAAATTTATGGATAGAGATCAATCCATCTGTCAGTATTGGGTTTTTCGGCCCCATTTTACTTATATGTTTTATGTCACTCCAAAAATTTTTATCTAATCCATAAGGGTGAGAATCCTCCCGTTCAATCTTGAACCAGTCTAAGTCAGCTGACCTCTTATTCAATCATTCCATACAATGAGAAATCATACAAGCTTCATGTAATTCCGCGATATCAGGAAATGCCACTGCACCTTCTTGTATTGTTCTTTTAAGAATTGTCTGGGAGATCCTGGGTCTACGTCCCATCCAGATAAAATCAACAAACATGAGAACATGAGGTGCAATTGGGTCAGAACTTTTTGATTCAGCCTAAATGGGATAGTTCTAAATAAGTACAGTATTTTAGGGATAATATAAGAGATTACTATATTTATTCTTCCTAGCCAAGATGTCTCTAAGCCTTTCCAATGTATTAGTTTCTGCCTCAGGTCTTTCAGTAGTTCTAGGTAGTTATTTACATTGGAACTATTATAGTCAAAATCTAATCCTATGCCTAGATAATCAATCCTTTTTTTAGCCCAATCAAACTGATGTTGTAATCTGAGCGAATCTAAATTTACTTTCTCCATATTAGCTGTTATAATTTGTGTTTTCCCCAGATTTATTTTATAATTTGAGAATCTGGAATAAAGATCTATTGTTTTTAACACTTCTGATATAGAGATCTCTGGTCTGGACAGGGACAGAAGAACATTGTCAGCATATAATGTTTTTTTACATTCACCATTCTTTATTTGCATTCCATGTATCTTATTGTTATCTCTAATCATGGTGGCTAAAGGTTCTATTGAAAGGATATATAAAAGCGGCGCCATAGGACAACCTTGCCTTGTGCCGTTTCCAACCGAAAAGTAATCCGATAGAAACCAGCCACTCTTGCAAGTGGTTCAGAATATAACAACATGACATTGTTTTTAAATGGTCCTATTATACTAAATCTTTCCAGTACTCTATCCAAGAATCTCCAGCTTACTCTGTCAAACGCCTTCTCGGCGTCAATAGCTAACAGAGCAGCTGGAGTCCCCTGGATATTGACTTTGTGTAATATATTAAATATCTTCCTTGTATTATCTGATGCTCTTCTGCCCTGTTCAAACCCAGACTGGTCTAGATCTGGTATGATTCTCTTTAATCGGTCTGCCAATATCTTTGAGTAGATCTTTAAATCGATGTTAATAAGAGATATTGGTCTATAATTACCTGGATACTGAGGATCTTTCCCTTGTTTTAGAATATGGGTAATTGATGCAACCAACATCTCCTTTGGGATTTTTGCTATTTACGACATGTTATGGAAAGTTTTTAAAAGAAATGGGGCAATTACCTTAATAAGTTTTTTATAAAATGGAGCCGAAAATCCGTCCGGGCCTGGATCTTTAGTAGATTTTAAATTATTTATAGTTTCTGTAATTTCCCTAAATGTAATTGGATTGTTTAAGTATACCAATTTTTCTGCAGGTATTGTGGGAATTTTCAGACTACTCATAAATCTATCAATTTCCAGTTTTTTATTAAGCATTTTGCCTGTTCTGTTTTTCCCACAATACCTTTTTTGTTTTATGAATGTTATTGTCCTATTAATCTGCTCAAAAGTTTGAGTTTTTATTTTCTCTCTAATTTCTTGTATTTCTGCTATTACTTTACAATCCAGGAATTTTTTATTCAGTTTTTCTAACTTAGCAATGGCGATGTGCAATTCAGCTAGAGACTTCCCCCCCTCTCACTTTATTTGTGCACCCAACTTCATGATCAGACCCCGCATGTAGCATTTAAATGTGCACCAGACTGTTGTTTGCGTTACTTCCCAATTATCATTTGCTTTCAAAAAGGCCTCTGCTTCTGTAGCTAGATATGTTAAATTAGGGGCAGAGTCCAGCATTTTTTCTAGTCTCCATTTGCTCTTAATCCTATATTCAAGGTTCTTTTTAAGATCTATAATTACTGGTGCATGGTCTGACCATGTAATTGACCCAATCTCTGTTTTAACTACTTGGTCAGATCCCGCGGGTACATTAATATCAAGTCTATTCTAGTATAGGGTTTTTCCACACAAAAAAAACCTTATAGCGTTGGTCCCCCTCCCTGCTAAATTACCTTTGTTTGCAGGGAGGAGGACGTTTCCGATGGGACACTTTCTTCTGCCTGATGTCACATCCGGCACGCAGCCAGACTCACAGAGTGACGGGGGCAGAGCTTGCACCCGTCGTGCTGTCAGTATGGCCAGGAGGTGCGGTCACCGCAGGCACTTGCTTGTGGGGCGCACCTCCAGGAGGAGGGGCTTGCCGCAGCGCCTCTCCTCCTCACCCCTGCACGAGCATAAACCTCCGATGTCCCAGACGGGGGAAAGCTCAGCGGGGGAGATTTTTTATTTTTAACAGTGAAAGCCCTGGAGTCTCGGGGCTAAATACTTTAGCCCCAGAGTCTCCATTCGAGGCTACGCACTGGGGGTTCGGGGCTATAGCCCCAGTAGCCCCCCCCCCTAGCGACGCCTCTGCTTCTTATTGTTAAATTAGTTTCCCCCTTATCTAACAAATCTTGTGTTTTGTCAATTCAGTGCTTTGTTAGTTCTAATTACTAATACCTATTTCTTAACTATCACCTTATTTACTTCCCAGGATCGGTCATTTCATTGTTTCTTATTAGCAAAAAAGAGAAAGAAAAAAAAGAGGAGATTAGGAAAGAAGGGAAGTCCAATTCTGAATCACTCGGAGAGTATATTCCATTCAATAAGCCTCTCTTTCAGAGCTTCTGGTTTTTTTTTATGATGTTTGTAGTATCATTGTAGGGAATGTTCAAAGCTGTTGGAAACATCCATTTGTATTTAATATCGTTGTCTCTCAAAGCCGGAGTTAAGTCATTAAATTTCCCCCTCGCCTGTCTGGTAGTGAAGGACATGTCGGGAAATAATTTTATATCTGTATAACCCTCCAATTCCAAGGGTTTAGTCCTTATTGCTTGCATCAATGTGTCTTTCACAAAGCCTAATGAAATAGTGGTTAGTGATTCTGCCAGATGGGCCACCTCCTCTTTCAAATCTATTACATTTTTTTCAAGGTCTTGTTTATTTTTTGTATATAAAGTGTCTAACATCTCTGTCATCCCTTGGTATGTTATTGATTGTCCATTGCCTTCATCTTCAGAGATTCTTGAGGTGTTGATATCCCATAGGTCTTTTGATTCTAATGAAATTGATTTCCTTTGTTTTAGGTATTCTAGTGCCATCGATTTAGGGGAATAAAATTAATAAATTGGTTTGTTTTTCTCTTGTATCTTACTCTTCTCCTTTTCTTTCTCTCTTTGGATCTTTGTTAGCGGTATTTCTCCACAATTGGCTTATTATTTAGTTATGTCCTCTCCGGATGTCATCAGAAATGATATAGTATCAATTAGATCAAAGGCAGATTTTAAAGTTTATGATATAGTTCAGTTGTTATGAATGTATTGCAGATTATGGTAATAATGGGATTATGACTCGTTTGTCCCACTGATCCACCAATTTTTACTCAATTAGTTAGTATTCAACCGTTTCAAGGTAGTCCACCCTTGAAATTGTAATATCAGACCAAGTATGATGTAAATATCTGCTTATTTGAAATTATAGTAAGTGGACATCCACCTGATTCTTATTAGAGTCTGGCCACGGGATTTGCAGACTCTAGAGTTTTCTATCTCACTAGACTGAAGTTGGATCTGCGAGATGTTTGTGAATTAATCACTTTCTTATCATCGGAAAGTGTACATAAATGGAATCAATTTATAGTTTAATGCATGGGTGCATTATGAGGATAATATGAGAGTACCATAGATGTCAAGCAGATTGCTTAAATGATTTCTGACCTTTGTCAAGTTTGCCTCAGCTAACGCTTCCCAGCAAATTAGGATCAGTTTGTTGATTAGATATCCCCAAAACATTCTGCTTAATGTTTATAAATCAATCACTTCCTTATCCAATTCCCCCTGAGGTTTCAGAGCTTATGGAAAGAGGCCCTTCAGATCGCGTTGGACCCGGTAGAATGGGAGAAAATACACACACTTACTCATAAATGCTCCTTAAGCACTAAAATTCAGGAGAACTCATACAAACTCCTTACCCATTGGTAATATACCCCTTCACGTTTACACTATGTTTCCTGATGTTTCAGAGTGTGGGGCAGAGAGGGACACTGTTTTGCATATCTGGTGGGAATGTAAGGGCATCGTGCCTTTCTGGAAACAAATCCATGACACTATGCATAATTTCACCGATGTACCCCTCCCATTTCTGCGGGCCCATACCTGATTCACCAAACCGGAGGGTCAATAGCGAGTTACAAAAAGTCTGTGGTCCGACATTTGATTAATGCAGTCTTTTAAGGATATGATATCACAGGTGGAGAGGATTCGAATTCTCGAAGAGATAGTTATGTTTTCAGATGCCCAATGCACCAAATACCAGCATACATGGTTTTATTGGTTGATGTTTTTAGATAGCCCGGAGATTCGCCAGTTACTAAAGAGTGCTGTGGCTACTGCTGACTGATTCACATTTCAATTCCACCATTCCCGTTTCTCCCATCCATGTCTCCTGTATGTTTAGATGATATGACTCCCCCCCATCCCCTTTTTTTTTAATTTTAAATTTTATTATTTTCATTTTATGTATATTTGTCCCAGATTACCTACAATATGTTTTATTAAATGTCCCCAAGGCAGTTTATGGTATATTATTGAGATGTGCAGATTTGTTGGACTGTCTGTCTATTTTTGTGTTAAACCCCGCTGCATCGGGTGTTCCATGTTGTTTCCCCTCCCCCGTCTTGTTTCCTTGTCCCCTTCCCCACACAATTGTTCTCCTGATATTCTAAAAAAGAATAAAAAACTTTATTTACAAAAAAAAAGTTCATGGGAAAAGTAGAGTGAATTTAGCTGAAAGCTGGAGAGAACAGGCACTTTTTAAAGACTTTCAAAATTATGACCAAATCTGGCAGAGTTCCAGAGTGTGAAAGCAACATGTAATCTTAAAGAAATGACAGATTTGCTGATTGAAGGACGTGATTTGGGATGTAAGAGACTTTGAAAGTCAACAAACGTATTTAAAAAAAAGACTCTCTATTTGATGAGATGGAAAATAGGTGTTATAATGACACAAGCTGGCCTGATTTGTTAATAGTAGTCTAGCTACTGCGTTTTGAACCATGTATGGGTAATTACATTGTACAGTGCATTGCAGTGATCCAGAAGAGATTTCAGAAAATGCATCTTTGCAAATCTGCTGTTTTGACATTTCTGGGATGTTTGTGTTTAGCTGCAATTTTCTTCTTTCTCACATACTGTACCCACACAAATTATATGTTGTTTTTAACGTCATAAGAAGGGCTTTCACTAGATACCATTATGTTCATCATATCTTATAATTTACTACAAAAAAAAATCATAAAATATGATGAAAAATTTAAAAGAAAATACTTTTTCTAACTTTGACCTAAAATATAATTTACACAAATACAATCATTAAAAAAGACCCCGTCTAAATAGTTTCTGAATGTTGTCCCGAGTTCAGAAAGATGCATGTTTCCATATTTTTTGGTATTTTTTTTGCAAGTTATGGGGCAAAAACCAAAAAAAGAAAAATTCCCATATTGACCCCAACCCGAACCCAAAATGTAACCCTAACACTAAATGTAACCCCAACTCTAACCCTTATGCTATCCCTTAATATATTTTAATTTAATTTTAACCCTATCCCTTATGCTAAAAATATTTAATTTTAACCCTATAGGCTAATCTAACTATAAAACTAGTTTTTAGCTAATTAAATATTTATTTTTATTTTTTTAAATTGCTATGCTACTTAGCTACCTCTAGGGGCAGTCAAGTAGCATTTTCAGAGCGACGGAAGTGAATTTACTTTCACTTCCGAAGCTCAGACCTCAGCTTCTCCGTCAATATGGCTCCCACGATCACTCCATGGGGCGATCGTGGGTGCCCCAGATTGGAAATTTCGGTGCTGGCTATTTCCTTGACATCGAGGCAATAGACGAGCACCGTTAAAGAGGTTTTTCGCAATTATTGATCGCGAAAACCGCTTGATTCAACGCAGGACATGCCAAGCACTTCCAGTGTCAGCAACGGAGATCCCATCACGTCTGACACGTCCATTGTCGCGAAGGGGTTAATTTGTATTTTTTAAATCCCTTTGTTTATTGGTACATATACTGGATACTTTTCTATATACAATGTAAATAACTATGTAAAGAAACTAAAGTATGCAACACCTTTCTCCTTGTTGCCAGAAAATTTGTGACGTGCCTATGTATCTTTGTTTGCAGAAATATTGTAATCTTTTTTCCTAATATAATACAATATTAACTTATATTACTATAATATATTTTTTTATTTTCAGCCAAAAGTAAAGCACAATCTCAAACTAGAATAAATATAAATTCTGCATTAGTTGAGGACATTATCAGCTTGGAAGATGTTCAACAAGAAATGAAAAATGTGCTGGAAACTCTCAAAGATGATTTTAACAAAAGTCTTGGTATTAGAACAAACCCAGGTTAGTAATTGTACTACTTTTCCTCTATATTTTGTACCCTAAGCAGTCATCCCTCTCAACCACATGTTTTTAATTGTTACAGTTGTCTTGTTATTATTTGGGGAAAAAAAACCTTCAGATGCATACTTTACATTTTCCTGCACAATGTATGTATACTCAACCTATAGTATAGCTGACATTGAGATACTTTATTGCATTTTTGTAAACACCATAAAATGCTACTTTTTTTTCCCCTCCAATGGGCAAGCCAAATGGTAGAAGCTGCAAAACTGATATTTGTGAGTGAATTACACATATTAAGAGTACAGATATTACAATTTTAATAAATACATACATAAATATTTTAATTTAATATGAATAAAAAAGGTAGGTTGTTTTCAACTTTTATTTGTATATGCACATGTTTACAATCCTCTCCATTTCTCCAATTCTAGCCTATAGAGGGAGCATATTTAACATAACATTTCTGGGTTCCTTACTTTGAAGTTCTCTCTCCCCCATAGGAAAGGCAAAAACGGTGGCCATCTTGAATTTTGTCTTATCCCTAGCGAAAGGCGTGCTGAGTTCTCCTGCTCATCGTCACATGCTTTTAGCCCTCCTCTTCTGTCACAGCAGAATCATGGGAAATGTACTTTGTATAACATCTTGTCAAAGTGAATTGAATGTAGTACTGAAGGAGCAGGTCTGTCACCCGCTATCACTCTCTTCTGATACACCAACATCAGATTCCTGTCTCCCTCCTACACTCATTACAGCATTAACTCTGTCACTACCAGATACCCTGCCCCCCTCATTACAGCAATAACCCTGTCACATTCACTGCCCCCACTCATTAAAGCATTAACCCTGTCACATACCCTGATTCCACTCATTAGAGCATTAATCCTGTCACTGCTAGATACCACCCCCCCTCATTACATAATTAACCCTGTCACTGCCAGGTACTCTGCGCCTCTCCAGTCATTACAGCATTAACCCTGTCACTGCCAGATACTCTGCCCCCCTCATTATAGCATGAACCAACTCACACAATTCTGAGGCTGCCTCAAATGCATAGTCAGTTAATTTAACAGGAAAATGAAAACCAAGGAAATATGTATTATTAAATCATTGCCATTTGATCTCGGCACAGAAACGTGCATCACTGATGTCCTGATGCATACCCTGTCCTCCTGATATAGACTCTTTACCCGCATTCTGTACACCTGCAATGCACTACGCAGCCTAAGCTCTGAACAGCTCCTTCCACAATAAACAGCGGTGCATGCTGTGCAATAATGCATAGTTGCCAACTGTCCAGGATTCGCCGGGACAGTCCCAGCAACTATGCAAATGTCCCGCGTATACTGCGATCCCGGGACAGTCCCGGGAAACTGGGCTGTCTCGCGATCGCGGCGGGTCACGTGACATCGCGCGATGATGTCACGTGATCCCACCGCGCGATGTCATGTGACCCGCCACGATCACGAGACAGCCCAGTTTCCCGGGATTGTCTCGCAATCGCAGTATACGAGGGACCAGTAATTTTTTGACAGCTAGTCATATCCGGCTAATGTACTTCCCTCCTCCGTGCAGCACGGAAGCCTGTAGCATGGAGGACGCTACGGGACACGGAGGTGAGTACTGGGGAAGCCGGGGTGGAGGGTGACATTATGGGCAAAATAACACTGAGAAATGAATTGGCATGAGAAGACTCACAGATGATGATGGACATGATAAGACTCACAGATGATGATGGGCATGATAAGACTCACAGATGATGATGGGCATGATAAGGCTCACAGATGATGATGATGATGATGATGATGGGCATGATAAGACTCACAGATGATGATGGGCATGATAAGACTCACAGATGATGATGGGCATGATAAGACTCACAGATTATGATGGGCATGATAAGGCTCACAGATGATGATGATGATGGGCATGATAAGACTCACAGATGATGATGGGCATGATAAGACTCACAGATGATGATGGGCATGATAAGACTCACAGATGATGATGGGCATGATAAGGCTCACAGATGATGATGGGCATGATAAGGCTCACAGATGATGATGGGCATGATAAGACTCACAGATGATGATGGGCATGATAAGACTCACAGATGATGATGGGCATGATAAGACTCACAAATGATGGGCATGTAGATGATGAATGGCATGATAAGACTCACAAATGATAATGGGCATGATAAGACTCACAAATGATGATGGGCATGATAAGACTCACAAATGATGATGGGCATGATAGGACTCACAGATGATGATGGGCATGATAAGACTCACAAATGATGATGGGCATGATAAGACTCACAGATGATGATGGGCATGATAAGGCTCACAGATGATGATGGGCATGTAGATGATGAATGGCATGATAAGACTCACAAATTATAATGGGCATGATAAGACTCACAAATGATGATGGGCATGATAAGACTCACAAATGATGATGGGCATGATAGGACTCACAGATGATGATGGGCATGATAAGACTCACAAATGATGATGGGCATGATAAGACTCACAGATGATGATGGGCATGATAAGACTCACAGATGATGATGGGCATCAATGTATGTGTGTATGTATGAGTGTATGTGACAGACTAAATGTATGAGTGTGGGACAGACTGTATGTATGTATAAGTGTATGTGGCAGACTATGAGTGTGTGTCTATGTGAAAGACTGTATGTATGTATGAGTGTATGTGTCTATGTGACTGACTGTATGTATGAGTGTGTATGTGACTTATGTGTGTCTGTATATGACTGCATGTGATTGTGTGTATGTGCTGTTGTCTGGCTCCTAGATTTTTTTGCTGGCTCCTAAAAATCAGTTAAGTTTGTCAAGTCCTGGTGCAACTAGCTGGAAATATTTAATATTTTACAGGTTTTTTTGTGGTCAGAGACTTAATATTTGTTTGCTGAGAGGGTGGTGGGTGCATGGAATAGTCTTCCAGTAGAAGTGGTAGAGTTTAATACAGTAAAGGAGTATAAGCATGTGTGGGATAGATATAAGGCTACCCTAGATATAAGATAAGGCCAGGGACTAATGAAAGTATTACTGTACGGAGAGGGTAGTGGATGTATTGAATAGTCTTCCAGTAGAAGTGGTAGAGGTTAATACAGTAAAGGAGTATAAGCATAAGGCTATTTTAGATATAAGATCAAGAATAGTCTTCCAGTAGAAGTGGTAGAGTTTAATACAGTGAAGGAGTTAAAGCATGCATTTAAATGTGCATTTAATGTATCATTTGGATAGGTATAAGGCTATCCTAGATATAAAGTAAGGCCAGGGACTAATGAAAGTAATACTTGTGGATGCATGGAATAGTCTTCCAGCAGAAGTGGTAGAGGTTAATACAGTGAAGGAGTTTAAGCATGCATGTAAATGTGCATTTAATGTATCATTTCGATATCACTCACAAATGATGATGGGCATGATAAGACTCACAAATGATGATGGGCATGATAAGACTCGCAAATGATGATGGGCATGATAAGACTCACAAATGATGATGGGCATGATAAGACTCACAAATGATGATGGGCATGATAAGACTCACAGATGATGATGGGCATGATACGACTAACAGATGATGATGGGCATGATAAGACTTACAAATGATGATGGGCATGATAGGACTCACAAATGATGATGGGCATGATAAGACTCACAAATGATGATGGGCATGATAAGACTCACAGATGATGATGGGCATGATAAGACTCACAGATGATGATGGGCATGATAAGGACTCACAGATGATGATGGGCATGATAAGACTCACAGATGGTGATGGGCATGATAAGACTCACAAATGATGATGGGCATGATAAGACTCACAAATGAATGGGTGCAAGAAATATAGGGTAACTTTAATTTCTTACATGGGCAAAATAATGTAATTAATAAGTAATGATGGTCTGTGCCTTTTGTAAGAGGCACAGACAAACCTGGAACGCAAATGCCCCCCATCCTTGCAATTAGATATAGCAGCAGGGAAGGGGGACATATTGATCTACATTTTTTTTTGTTTTGTTTTTAAGATTAAAAAAAACGCTCACTTGTATGTGTGTATGTATGAGTGTATGTGACAGACTATATGTATGAGTGTGTGACAGACTGTATGTATGTATAAGTGTATGTGTCTATGTGACTGACTGTATGTATGAGTGTGTATGTGACTTATGTGTGTCTGTATATGACTGCATGTGATTGTGTGTATGTGCTGTTGTCTGGCTCCTAGATTTTTTTGCTGGCTCCTAAAAATCAGTTAAGTTTGTCAAGCCCTGGTGCAACTAGCTGGAAATATTTAATATTTTACAGGTTTTTTTTTGTGGTCAGAGACTTAATATTTGTTTGCTGAGAGGGTGGTGGGTGCATGGAATTGTCTTCCAGTAGAAGTGGTAGAGGTAAATACAGTAAAGGAGTATAAGCATGTGTGGGATAGATATAAGGCTACCCTAGATATAAGATAAGGCCAGGGACTAATGAAAGTATTACTGTACGGAGAGGATAGTGGATGTATTGAATAGTCTTCCAGTAGAAGTTGTAGAGGTTAATACAGTAAAGGAGTATAAGCATAAGGCTATTTTAGATATAAGATCAAGAATAGTCTTCCAGTAGAAGTGGTAGAGTTTAATACAGTGAAGGAGTTAAAGCATGCATTTTAATGTGCATTTAATGCATCATTTGGATAGGTATAAGGCTATCCTAGATATAAAATAAGGCCAGGGACTAATGAAAGTAATATTTGTGGATGCATGGAATAGTCTTCCAGCAGAAGTGGTAGAGTTTAATACAGTGAAGCAGTTTAAGCATGCATGTAAATGTGCATTTAATGTATCATTTCGATAGGTATAAGGCTATCCTAGATATAAAATAAGGCCAGGGACTAATGAAAGTAATACTTTACTGAGAGGGTAGTGGATGCATGGAATAGTCTTCCAGTAGAAGTGGTAGAGGTTAATACAGTGAAGGAGTTTAAGCATGCATGGGATAGGTATAAGGCTATCCTAGATATAAGATAAGGCCAGGGACTAATGAAAGTATTACTTTACTGAGAGGGTAGTGGATACATGGAATGGCCTTGCAGCAGAAGTGGTAGGGTTATACTAAAGTATCAGATATTATGCAAAGGGAAGAACAAAAACAATAATAGTGTATTATAGAAAATAAAAATTTAGTCTCATAGAAAAGGGTAATGCTCTTTTTTCTCTAGTGTTGGTCACTAGCGCACATGTTCACTTTATTGTATTTGTTTTCACTGGTTTGCTAGGAGTGCACAAGTGCTAGCTTACTCCATCACAGTTATTGGCGCAGTATACTGTATTGTTTGTTTATTATACTAAAGTATGTTTTAAGCTGTCCACACAGCTCTCTGACTATATTTCATGTAAAAGGGATAAAACGCACATGCCTGATGTAGATGTATGTATCTGTTGTATACCAAGTATTGGTGATATAAGCTACACTGTGACAATAAGGTGGAGTTACATTATGCTAATTATGTTGAGTGGGTGGAGCTTTGAACAGTAGGTGTGGTCAGTATTAAAGTAAGTAATTGTAAGCTGAGCTGCAAAGTGTCCCTGGAAATTTTTTTCAAATGTTGGCAACTATGATAATGTTGAATGGTGTAAGCACATGCTCACGGCTGTTTCACAGCCAACTTGGGGCCAACCAATACATTGAGCAAAAGCGCATCCATCCACACACCAGGGCACAAAACAATATCCGTACTGTCGGCGACAGCCACAACCCCAACTATGTGTTAACAGGTAAGCCAGGTAAACTGGAATGGGCAGGGCACTTAGTATCACATTTAGTAACTATTACTATTTCATATTGCTTCAATCTTGGAAAGGGGTGGTTCTGGTGTAATAAATGACTTAGTCTTTACCAAGACTAAGTCAGAACAAAAGTTTAGTTCCACTTTAAGGATCCTTTGATTTACAACTAACAAATAAGATGCTTATTCTCTGGTGGCTCCTTTGTTTTCTATATCTCCAGTACGTGCTCTGTGCTATGTATTAATTTATAGAGTCACATTTTTCGTAATATAGTTTTATTAATCTCAGTTTTTTGCTATGTGGGCTATGGAGCAACATAAGCAATTTATTTAATTACATTAAAGGGACATGTAGTGTATAAGTTTCATTGTACAATTTTGCAGAGAAATCTCTGTTTCCTGTGTTAACCCTCATTTGTATAGAATTGATTTTGTTTACATTGCAAGAGAATCAGTCCATCTCTATTAGAGATATATGATTTAGCTGCTAAATTAACATTTGTTACATAGAACATAAGATTTCATGTTGGATGTCTTAATTAATGGCACCTTTTCATGTTAAGCATAGGAAAAGCAAAAAACAACCATTTAAATACATATTTATCTAAATGTATGGATGTATGCATTTTAAGGTATTGAAAATGCTAGTATATGAATATCTCTTACAAAATTAAGTTAAATGTACAGCATACATTACAACATCAAGATGCACATTGGTCATATTTTTGCTTTTATTATGTTTCCTTATATTTACGTTCGGCTACTTGATGTTTTATATTTGGTTCCAGGTGCATTCGATCATATCATCGTCACAACCAAAGATGGAAAATTCCCATTAAATCAACTTGGGCAAATTTCCTTGAAATCTCCTCAGCTATTTATCGTTAACATGACAAGTTTTCCAGAGGTGAGAATAATTCTATTCTAATAGGGATATACTATTTTGATAAACTGTTTGCATATTTTATTTTTTTCACACTACTCCCTTCAGACTAATTCTTTGCTTCTCAGCAGATCTGTAATTCATATGATTGCCATTATTACCGTATTTGCTCAAATATTAGACAAGGCTTTTTTCAGAGGGGCTTCTATGAAGAAGCCGGGTACTTCCGGCTTCGTCATAAAAGTCCCGGCAGTCCCTAGCCACCAGGGAGAATCGGGCAGCTGGGGGATGTCTGCACGATACTTGCAGACATCCTCCATGCTGCCCGACACGGCAGTCTATTATGACGGACTAGCCACCAGGGAACGAAACCGGGGGAGGGGGCAGGACATAGACAGACAAGGGGAGGGGGGGTAGAGAAAAGGGGAGGGGGGGATAGAGAGAGACAAAGGGAGAGGGGAGGACACAGACAGACAAGGGGAGGGGGGGACACAGACAGACAAGGGGAGGGAGGGGGGAGACACAGACAAGGGGAGGGAGGAGGACAGAGAGAAAAGGGGAGGGGGGATAGATAGAGACAAGGGGAAGAGAGAGAAGTTTTGGGGGGAGAGAGAGACAACGCTGGGGGGGGGGGGAGACAGCTGGGGGGGGGGAGAGACAGCTGGGGGAGGGGGAGAGAGGCCACATTGGCACATAAAAGGAAATAAAACCAAGAAATGCATTTGTATAATATAAATTTTTCATTAAATATTAAAAAGCAATTTACATATATAAAAGTTAAACTTTTTTCCTATAGGGTAGTCTTATAATCAGGCTTTTAGTTTTTTTCCTAAAGGAATGTACAAATTTGGGGAGGTCGTCTTATAATCAGGGTCGTCTTATAATCGAGCAAATACGGTATATACCTACAGGTTCCAGATGTTCTATAACAGTAATGTGAAATTCTCCAGTTGATTAATTTCAGTTATTGTTTTTTTCTAGAGTACATCTGCAGCTTTGAATGCATTACAAGATAGTTGTATGAATCTTAATCCAGAACTTGTTGGAACAATAATCCATGTACCTGTTCCTCAGTAAGTATCCCTAAGGACTTTATTTAACAGACTTTTAAAATGGCTGGATATCTATCTGACATTTTTCTAGTATTATTTGTTCCATCAATATGTTTCTTTGTTATGTCTGTACGGCAAGATGTATTTATTGTTAATTTACCTACATATAAATATATTGATTATTTGAATATACATTTATATGTATTTATTTTATGATGTTAGTTTTCACTAACTCAATTTCATATAAAAAAAACTATTTATTTTTGTGCGCAATAATAATATTTCCTGGCTATGCATGGCAGCATTACATATGGGTAGCTCCTCTCCTCTCAGATGATAGGACAGGAAGCAAACGCACATGATACAAATAGGCCCCTAATCACTTCAACCCTTAGTCTTTTTTTCCTATTCCCCTCAGACTGACAGAATGAACTCCTTTTGTTAAGGTTATATTTATCTTTTTGGTTTACCTGTGCCCTCTTCCCTGGAAGCTCTCAGAACACAGCTCGTAGGAGCAATAGTGCAGTGGATCCTGTAGCAGTTCTGCCCTCTTCAGTATGTTAGATGAATGATAGGAAAATGTATTTTAATGGCAGGATATCTTATCTGTAGCCTATCAGATCCTGGTCTCTGCCCCATAAAGTAGATGCGGCTGTGGCACGGATGGACGCACAGTGCGCACAGTGATTCCAATGGATGATGGTCTTTTCAAGCATATTTAACATCTGCTACAGGTTGTCATCTGGCGGTGGGTATTGCTGTGGCTGTTAGCATGCATTATAGATTTGGAGGAGCAATCTATAAGCAGCACTGGAGCCAGGCATTAGCCGGTCTAGGATTACAGACATGTCTGAGTTCAAAATTGCTGGAGATGTAATGGTGGTGGCTTTAGTGAACTGTATTCAGGCTCACTCCATAGCTCTGTCTGTTGCAGCCAGATGGGCTCTTTGGTTCAGGTTAGGTTTAATCTCTGTAGCTTTTCTTTCCAGAGTTACAGACATTTGAGGTCAGACCTTCTGAAGGTGGCTTTGATGCAAGTGTCAGTTATCGACTTCTCCTCTTCTCAGACACCTGGGTTGCTCACATTCAAGACCAATGGGTCATTTCAATGGTGAGAATAGGGTACATATTGTAGTTTCAAGACTGTCCTCCTGTGATGTCTCCATCTGGGAGATTGTACCTATTTCCATATCCCCATTTTTACAGCTCAACATACATTTCTGAGATTCGACATGAGCTATTCCAATTCAGGGCCATTTGGGCTCAGTATTACTCAGTCATCACTTACCCCAGACTCTTGGGAATCTCCATTTTCCATTACTTGGAAGACATCTGATTGTTGCCGATTCTCCCATGCTAGTTGCCATTCACAGAGGCAAAGTCTATCAAGGACGTTCCTCGGATGGATGTGGACTTGCAATTGGTGACCACAGATGACAGTTCTTGGGGAGTCCCTTTGTCCGTAGATCTTCAAGATCAGTTTACTCACCATATGAGTTGTCAACCCTCCAATATCCTTTAGCCAGTTTGTCTGCAATGAGTACTCTAGCAGACTTCTTGAGAAGGGTAACAATGGACCAAGCGGTTGGACAGCTGGTGCCACAATTCTTTAAGTGCCTTATAAAGAGATGGAGACTTCCACACAAAGATAAGATGGCAACCAAGTCAAACTACCCCTTCCAACTCCTGGAGTTGCAGTCTGGGTTATGTTTTTCCTCCAATCCCGTTGATGCCAGCCAAGCTTCGGGAAAATTTGCAAGGATCAGGTGGAGGTGATCATTCCATTCTGACCCAGATACTACTGAAGAGATTGGCAATGGCACTACCTTGGGAACATCCTCTGTCAGCTACCCTGCTATTCCAAGGACCGGAGTGGCAACAAGCCCTGGAATCCCTAGCATTGATGGCTTTGAGACTAAGCAGAATATCCTGCTAGCCATGGGCTTCTAGTTATTAGTGGACACCCCTTCTTCAAGCAAGAAAGCGGTCTACCTTAGCCACTTATTACAGGATCTGATCTGTATTCTGCGCATGGGTATCTAATCAAGCTATTCCCTTGGATCCTTATTTTTCTAAAGGTCTGAAGTTCAGTTCCTTGAGGGTCCAGGTTTTGTATATTTCAGCTCTGACTGGGGTTAGATGGGCATTGGATCAAGATGTTACCAGATTCTTTAAGGCAGTTCTCAAGACCTCCTATTCGGTCTTCTGCACCTCCATGGCATCTCCTTTTTTTCTTTGGGTCTTGTTCCTTTAATACACTACAGGTAGCTTATGTGTTTCTGCTGACACTGAAGACTATTCTCCTGGTGGAAATTAGCTTGGCTAGAACGTCAAAGCCAGATAGCTTTTCAGGCCTTTCCGATTTTTCATTTGAACCAGGAAGTTATTCTACCTTCCCTTTAAAACTCATCAAATGAGGAAGATCCTATACTTCATTCTCTGGATCCAGTCAGAAGCCTCAACTCATGGCAGACTGGAGGAGGCTCTTTGTTCTTCCTTCAGGATACCGTAAGGGGCATATGGCCTCCTCATTAGAGTTGAGCGGACACCTGGATGTTCGGGTTTGGCCGAACTTTGGAAAAAAGTCCGGGTTCGGGCTCGAACTTGACCCCGAACCCAATTGAAGTCAATGGGGACACGAACTTTTGACCACTAAAAATAACTTATTTCCCCATCCACATTTGCTTGCAGGGCACTTGTCCTACTCTTACCCACATTTTACTTCCTTTTGCAGCCCTCTAGCCCTTTCCATGACTTTTTTAGAGGCATTTTAGTGCCTCTAAAAATAATAATGATGAGTGGGGGACCTAGTGTCCCGTCCCCACCCATTGCCGGCGGGTGGGGACCCTAATAATGAGGGGGGACATAGTGTGTCCCCCCCGGTCCCCACCCATTGCCGACGGGTGGGGACCCTAATAATGAGGGGGGACCTAGTGTCCCCCCCTGGTCCCTACCCATTACCAGCGGATGGGGACCCTAATAATAATGAGAGGGACCTAGTGCCCCCCCCCCCCCCTGGTCCCCACCCATTGCCGGCGGGTGGGGACCCTAATAATAATGAGGGGGGGACTGGACCCTAAAAAGAAAGAATGAGAGGGAGGGAGCGAGCCCCCCCAAAAAAATCCACGGGTGAAAAATAATCCATCTTCTTTCTTCCACGGGTGAAAAAAAAAAATCCAACTTCGCCCATGGAGGGCGCCTTCCCCCGCCCTGCAATTAATCTCAGAGCACTCTGATTGGTTGGATGGAAATCCAACCAATCAGAGTGCTCTGAGCTTAATTGCAGGGCGAGGGAAGGCTTTATAAGCACTGGGCCCTCCATGGGCGAAGTTGGATTTTTTTTTTCCACCGTGGATTATTATTATTTTTGCGCTCTGGTTTTTTTTTGTAACAGTTGCGGCGCGTATTATGGTTTTTATTTGGCCATTTTTGGGGCTGTAGAAAGAAGAATGAAGACCTCAAATGGTAAGTATAAAATAGTTTTGTTTTTTTTACAGGTTAGCTTATTGCCTACCCCCTCACTATTATTATGGTGACGGGGGGTAGGTAGGAATTTTTTATTTTATTGGGGTGGGTAAGTGACTAGGGGTTGGGCACCCCTAGTCACTTTATTTGTGGTCCCCACCCGCCGCTTATGGGGGGGGACACTAGGTCCCCCCCCTCATTCTTTCTTTTTAGGGTCCCCACCCACCGGCCATGGGTGGGGACCGGGGGGACACTAGGTCCCCCCCTCATTCTTATTAGGGTCCCCACCCGCCAGCCTCATTCTTTCTTATTAGGGTCCCCACCCACCGGCAATGGGTGGGGACCAGGGGGGGACCTACCCCCCCTCATTATTTTTAGGGTCCCCACCTGCCGGCCATGGGTGGGGACTGGGGGGTGGGCACTAGGTCCCGCCCCTCATTCTTTTTAGGGTCCCCACCGCCAGGCAATGGGTGGGGACCAGGGCAGAGGGGGGAGGGTATTTTACTAGTGACTGGGCAGCAATAGCTGTCCAGTCACTAGTAATTTAAAATTTAAGGCGATATTAATCGCCGAACCCCGAACTCCAACCCGGACATACAGTGGAATGTCCGTGTTCGCGTCTGGGGTCAAAAAATCTTAATGTTTGGTACATTACATTAACATTTATTTGTACAGCGCCACCAATTCTCGTAGCGCTTGGTACAGAGCATAGAAGGGAACTACATACTAAGTTAGACAAACTAGAACAGACTGGTACATGAAGTAGAGAACCCTTCTCGTAAGCTTACAATCTAGAGGGAATGGGGTCCATGAGACAATTAAGTGATTGAAGAGGTCAGAGGGATTGAAGTTGTAGTAACAGTAGAGTGGATGGGAGGCACTAGGTGGGATAAGTCAAAGAGGGAGTGTGTGTTCCAGCTAGGTGGGATCGGCTAGAGGCAAAGTGACTGGTAACTAATGGGTTGGGTAGTAAGCCTCTCTAAAGAGATGAGTTTTGAGGGACTTTTTAAAGTTTGAAAAGGAGGGAGAGAGCTGGATGCTCCGGGGAAGGGAGTTCCAGAGAGAGAGGGCAGCTCGGGCGAAATCTTGGAGACGCTAGTGAGAAGTAGTGATGAGATTAGAAGAGAGTGTTAACCCCTTTGAGGAGCGCAAAGGTTGTGCAGGGAGGTAACGGTTAACAAGGGAGGAAATGTACGTAGGAGCAGAGGAGTGGTGGGCTTTGTAGGTTAAAGACAGAATTTTAAATTGTATCCTCGAGCAGACGGGAAGCCAGTGGAGGGCGTTGCAGAGACGAGCCGCCGAATCAGACCGACGTGCAAGAAAGATGAGTCTGGCAGCCGCATTTTGGATACACTGTAGGGGAGCCAGACGAGCCAGAGGTAGTCCAGTCAGAAGACCGTTACAGTAGTCCAGGCGAGAGATCACAAGCGAGTGCACTATAATTTTGGCGGTCTCTTCGCTGAGGAACGGGCGAATGCGTGCAATGTTCCTTAGGTGCAGCCGACAGGATTTGGCCAAGGACTGAATTTGAGGAACAAAGGAGAGAGCAGAGTCAAAAGTGACCCCAAGACATCGAACACGGTCAGCTGGTACGATTGTAGCATTATCAACGGTGACTGTGAACCTAGGTGTAGGGACAGCAGTTGAGAGAGGGAATATAATCAGTTCTGTTTTGGAGAGGTTACGTTTCAGGTAGCGATCAGACATCCCAGCGGAGATGGCTGACAGACACTCAGCTACACGTGACACTAGAGAGGGAGTGAGGTCAGGGGAGGAAAAGTAGAGCTAACGTACAAGTGGTAGTGAAAGCCAAAAGAGTGGATGAGTTCTCCCAGAGAGGTAGTGTAGAGGGAAAACAACAGCGGGTGAAGGACCGATCCTTGCGGAACACCAACAGAGAGCGGAACAGGCGACGATGTCGCTCCAGCAAATGACACTGAATAGGAGCGCTCAGATAAGTACGACTCGATCCAAGAGAGTGCCACACCACCTAAGCCAAGCGAGGATAATCTATGAAGAAGGAGGCGGTGGTCAACGGTGTCAAAGGCAGCAGAGAGATCTAAGAGGATCATCACCGAGAAGTGGCCTTTAGATTTGGCAGCAAGGAGGTCATTTGATACTCTAGTAAGGGCTGTTTAAGTAGAGTGTAAGGGTCTAAAGCCAGATTGAAAAGGGTCAAGTAGGTAATTGTGAGTCAGAAAGTCTGTCAGTCGCGAGTGCACCGTTTTCTTCAGCAACTTGGACACGAAGGGGAGAAGGGATATAGGACGGTAGTTAGATGGAAGAGTAGGGTTGAGGGAAGATTTTTTCAATACAGGTACGATTTGGGCTTGCTTAAAGGTTGACGGTACTATTCCAGAGGACAGGGAGAGGTTGATGAGATGGGTTAGAGTTGGACAAAGTAGAGGGGAAAGAGAGGATACAAGGTGAGACGGGATGGAATCAAGCGCACAAGTAGTAGATTTTGAGCAGGAGAGCAGATCATCAACCTCTTTCTCAGCTACAGGGGAGAAGCCGAACAGTGCGGTTCAGGTTCGCTCAACACTACTCCTCATCTTCTCTGATCAGGTAGTTGGTGTAGACCATTTCTAAAACCTATGACTCTCCAGGAGTTCAAGGTTCTTTCTGGTTTGCTGCACATTGAACAGGGGCCTTATCATCTTCATAGGCAGTAGCAGCGCAGGAGGTTTCCTTGACTCTAATCTGCAGAGCAGCAACTTGGCTGTCAATTTCCACCTATTGTGAAATTTTGTAAGATGGATAAGCTCAGGAAGTGAGTCCTGGAAGCGGCTTCTTAATGTCTCTGTCTCAATACTTTTTTTGAAATGTTTTGCAGTATTGATGTTGTCTTTGTGGTTTCTTTTTTGAGGGCCCACCCTTTGTTTGTATTGCTTGAGTATTACCCATATGTAATGCTGCCATGGATAGCCAGGAAATGGAAATTGATTTTATACTTAACTTACTGTAATTTTCTTTTCTTGGCAAAGATGGCTGCATGGAATTCCTTCCCTTGCATTTGATTGCTTGTTACAAGGCTAATGGTTGAGGTGATTAGGGGCCTATTTGTATCATGTGAGTTTGTTTCCTGTCCTATCAGGAAGAGGGGTGGGAGCTACCTGTATGTAATGCTGCCATGGATCTTAGCTAGGAAAAGGAAATTATGGTAAGTATGAAAACAATTTTCCCTTTTGTTGTACCTGAAATTGCTATTATAATTTATGTAAAAATGTTTACTAGACCTATAACCTAAATTCATCCCTGCATATATTCTAGTCTTGCCAATTTCATTGCAAATAAAAGTAAAGCAGATAGAGCGCTTAAAACAAACTGTGGAACATAATATTCAGTGATACATCGTGAGAAACTGTTCCCAAAAGAGATCAGGAAGGATCTTTGAGCAGGGAGTCCAGACGCCAAGTTGAAGCCAATGAATAGGCGAAACGCGTAGCGTTCTGGACTCACCCTGCTATCTTCATTTTAATCCTGTATTTGAATCCTGTTGTTATATCTTTGAGAGCTACACACCTGCTGGAAGGACACTGTTGACGGCCGTGTGGCGCTCACTTTGCCTGTTTCAGTAAACCTCCATGTAAACAGATATGTCCCTTCATTAAATGTATTGTTTCCACTTACTGGAAACTGCTTTACTTTTATATGCCTTGTTTTTTTTTGTGTGGTATAGGGACACACTGCCTAAGTGCTGCTAAAAGCTAAGAATACAGCGCTGGGAACACCCCCTTTTTTTCTTGCCAATTTCATTGAAATGCTTGTAAACTAGAACATTATAGTTAAAATAATGAAAATGTTATAATAATGAATAATTCATGTTGTTTTGATTATTACCCCTTAGCATTTGAAGGTATAAAACAACCAAATAGTTAATTTTGTCCTCCCATTTTACTACTGTTTTTCACTAAAATGCTTGATAGTATTTAAATGCTTTATATACTAAAATGTTCCTATTTTGACACCAATTTCTGTCTGTCATAGTTGGCTCCAATCTGCTAATTAGATGTATCTGGTAAACTGAAGCTTTTCAACCATGAAAAGGGAATTAGCTACCATTTTGTATTGTGTGCTTCTCCTAAATATACTAATATTTACATGGGATCTGTACGTGAGCTCAGCGAAAAATTAGCAAATCACATCAAACTGTTATGTCATGTCTCATATGTAACCACTAAGCAATTTCTTAATATTGTAAATACAGAGTTTCTATAAACCTTCTATACTAACCCTAATTTTTCTTAAAGGGTAACACGGGAACACAGGGAAAATTTAGCAAAATTGGCAAAGCAACTAACTAATAAGTCAAAAGATTCCCTTCGCAAGGTTCGAACGAATTCTGTTGTAGAGGTCAAAAAATCCAAGGGTGAGGTCTCAGAAGATACCATAAAACTACTCGAAAAGCAGGTAAAGTCGTAGTAAAATAGTAGAGATTCATGATCACTTTTATGGATTATACTAACCATTTTTGCTTTGATTATACTAACCATTTTTTCACCATCATATTGTAAAATAAATGAGACTGAAAAATTTAATTTTCTTGAATATCATTTGAAAACATAAAAATTGGTTTAGTATTGCTGCTAACAGACAGTAAATTAAATGCTAATTAATGCAAGGCATCATGCCTGACTCACTTGTAGTAACATGATGGTTTCCCATTAAAACCTTAGACAATTCAAGGTTTGTAGTAAACAATATTGTTTGTATTACATTATCATTTATATACTGCTGCCAACATGTATGATACAGAATATTTGAATGGCTTTATGTATCTTTTATCAAAATGTATTAATCAAATTGTTTAATCCCTTAGTGACAGAGTTCTATGCTGCATTTGATATGCCTTGAAGACCATAATTCCATTATTTTTGTCATACGTTTGCTTAACTGTGATTTCTTTCTTCGTGTTCAGTACACCCACACAAATTATATATCATTTTTTAAAGGACAGATGGGGCTTTCTTTTGATTATATTATTTTCATCATATGATATAATTTACTATTAAAAAATATATAAAATATGCCCAAAAAAAACACTATTCCAAACTTTAACCTTTTTTTTTTTTTTTTACACAATTACAAATGGTAAAAAAGAACCCATCTATATTTGTCCTGAGTTTAGAAATTCCAATGTTTCCTTGTCTTTCTGTTTTTTTTTCTCTCAAGTAATAGGGCAATAAACGATAGTAGAGTTTTTTTGTTTCCTAACCATTTTCTCCTACAGTGACCGTTTGACCCTAAATTTAACCCTAAATCTACCCCTTAATCTATCCCTTGTACTAACCCTAATTGTAGTTAAGCAACAGATTCAGAGAAATGGGAATATATATATTTTTTTTTTAGCACTTCCGTCGCTGTCAACTGGGCACTCCATATTAGAGGAGCATACTCCATTTAAATATGGCACCAGCAATCACCAAGTGATCGTGGTGCCCTGGGGGGCAGAGACTGGTGTTACAGGATGTCACGATCGAGGCATCATTGTAACACTTTAACACATAAACAGTGAACGCTGATCACTTTCACGGTGATCGTATACACATGGATGGGTGCTGGCATCTAGAATTACGCTAAGGAGCGCAACGCTACATTAAAACTTAGGACGTATATATACTTCCTCATGGTCCTAAAGGACCATGCTTTGCAGTACATATATATACATCCAAACGGGTTAAGGGGTTAAAAAAAGATTCACCAGTCCCTGGTTCCTCACCATGATACATGATATACACATGAACAACTTGAACGCAATTTCCTATTGCACTCTCTCAAATGCTAAAGTATACAGATAAAATGGGAGGGGGGGGGGGGGTCAGGAAGGCGTAGTGACAAGTTGAACCTTAATAAAAATATAACTACAATATACAAATACAGTATGAAAACAATGTTATTTCTCAGTGAAAGGGAAGTATTGCACTCACAGCCTGATGTGAATAATTGAGCATTCAGGATAATGGCTGGAAGGAAAACAGGCTTTAACCCCTTCCTGACTCTAGTACGGTCTGTGCTGTCCTAATTTTAGTGGACCTAAAAGACGCTAGGACAGCATAAGAACTTCCAGCTTTAAACAGCTCATCACGGCTTCCCGTGCAGCTGGATCGTACTTGTCAGGTGAGGCCTCTTTGAGTGGCCTCAATTGTTATTAGTGACTACATCCAGAAGCCTTCGCGAGTTAACATCCAAGAAACCGGAAGTGACGCGATGGAAAGTGTGAATGCGGAATTCCATCTCTGCCACACTATTTAAATTCAATCTCTGTCATTCCTGGGTACACATGTTTATCTCCTGAGGAAGCTGTGACTGCTATTCCAGCGAAATGCGTCAAGTTATTTTATCCTGTTTTTGTCCTCCAGTGCTAGCTGCCGTACACATCCATCCAGCTGAGCACCCTTGTTTGTGAACTCTTTATATGCGCACTGATTACCTGCACATTGTAAGTGTTAATCGAGCATGGGTCCAGTCTATGATTCATCTGGTCCTGCCTATGTCTGTTTTCATCTTTCCAACAGATTAAAGCCTGTTTTACTTCCAGCCATTATCCTGAATGCTCCATTATTCATATCTGTTTGTGAGTGCAATAGTTACCTTTCACTGAGAAATCACATTGTTTTCATACGGTATTACACTATTAGTATTTGTATTTATATTTTTATTAAGGTTACAAATCGCATGTCACCTAAGTTACTTTTCTACTCTTGTGAGCAGTAATAAATTATTTATTTGCTGTTTTGATACTGCAGACGTGATTTTCATGAATGGCATTCTAATGTAATTGTGCACAATTTTATTCATGAATGCAGAGTTCATAGCATTTTCATCTGGCATGGTGTCAAACTCTATTTCTTTGTTCTAAATTAACTCATTAGCATCCCATAGCTTTAATGTGCTTTTACCAACAAAAGGCCATAGCTTAAAACTAAGACATCACCTGTTTCCATATATAGAATATTTTCAGGGCGGGAAAAAACAGATCTTTAATTTGAGCTTCAGTGTCAAGTTACTTTTTTTTTGTATTACGACTACACTTTTTTTTCCATGGGGAAAAACTGATAATGTCGGGTTTTTAACATCTAGAGAAGAAGCATCACTGCAATAGCATGAGTTAACAAATAAACAAAATTAAACCATTTCCATTATTTGTAAGATGAAGTTCAAATGTGTTGTTTTATCACCACTCTCTGTAGATCCAGCAGATGGCAGATAACATGGCAGCAGAAATCGACAAACAGTTGGTGACAAAGACCAAAGAACTTTTGGATTAGGGGATCTGACATTAACGACAACGGTATTAAAATTTGGTCATTAACTGACACTTACAGAATACTAACGTGGTTTGTGGACCTCCCACTTTTTTGGGGAGAAGAGTACATCATCTATGACATGAAAAGTGTCATGGAAAAGCTGTGAAATAAAAATTTGTTGCATCTTAAACAATACTGGTTTGTCTTATTACAGTGATATAATAAAATGGAGCTTACAATTACATCAAGCTTACAAATAATTAATAATTACATCAAGCTTACAAATAATTAATGCCCGTCCACACGTCATCTACTTGATTGTATATGGAAATATGTCTTAGTTCTGTAATGTTAATAAAGCAGATTATTTTTCTTGAATTTCCATTTCATATTCCTGTGGCATGAACTGAAAGGTTATGCAGACTAATAAACATTTGTCTCCTTTATGCCAGTAATCAAATGTTACTGCTCCTTTAAGAGGCTTCATTCTTATTATTTTCCAGGAGTCTTAGGTTTCTTTCAGTCAATTTGTTAACACCTGTTTTGTGACCGTTATATTGGCAGTGTAAATTGCAGGAATGAAGTTATAAATAGGCTAAAATCTACATTTTGTACATGTATTTCTAGGTGGGCAGATCTTTTCTGGGAAAAAGTACTATTTAACCCTTTAGGGGCGAGACTATTTAACTCATGAATCCACCAGGATTCCTGTTTTCTGTCTTCATTTTCAGAACCCACTCAATCACTTGAAATTTTAAATCTGATACTGCATGACCATTCTCATAAAAATGGACTGGGAGATCAACTTTTTCCATGCGGATGGTGGATTTGTGCTTTTAGAACCTTGCTTTCATTGTTTGTGTGGTTTTACCCACATATATTATTTCACATGGGAATTTCAAAATATATATTACATGTGATGACTCAAGATATGACCCAATATCGTACCATTGTTCACGTAATGGATGTTTAAAACGTTCACTCCTTATGATATGAGCACAAGCCACACGTCCCATACAGGGAAAATTCTCCTTATGTCTGGAGCTTAGGAATCCCCCTACAGGTGTAGAAATAGACGAATATTCAGCATGTGCCAGTTTGTTATGTAGTGTCTCACCTCGGCAGAATGCCATCATAGGAGGTGTTTGAAATTCCCTAATGTTAGCAGGCTCAGGATTTTACATGGCAGCAAGTGAAAGAGCAGTTAATTTATCAACTTAAGATGAAGAAGGTAATAAGTTATTTCAGTGCAATTTGCAGCAAAGAATAGACCGGACTGGGATAAATGTTTGAATATGCTGGGGTAAGGGGTGATTAACCCCAGGGCAAAAGACTAATGACTATATCATTAAATGTAAAAGGGATGATTCTTCCTTCTCAATACATAATAGTGTAAAGTATGGCTTAGTTAGAATGGCAATAAGTGGGTGTATATTTGTTTGTACATTAGATTAGTTTTGTGTATTTTCAACATGATTAGTCTCTGAAAGACATAAATGCAAGAAAAATATGATAATGAGACTACGAAATAGCTATGTTTGATTTTTTTTTATGTTTTGTATTTTTTCTATCAAATAAACGTAAAAGAAAAAAAAGTGCACAATATAATATTACAAATACAAAATAATATTTACAGGTGCATTCTGTATTTAGGTATGCAGACTCTTAAGAGATTTTAGACTGGTGGAAAACGTGATGGTGTCTATGAGGTTATTCCATAATTTCAGTGCTCTGTAGGAAAATGAGGGCTGAGCCACTTAATTTTTGTATTGTGGTATAGTAAATAAAGTGCTGGTACTGGATCGGAGATTGTAGGAAGTGGGAATAACTGCTGAGAGCATTCTACTCGGGTTGGGACCCAAAGAGAAGGCTGAGTAGCACATATAATCAGCCTCATTTTCAGGAACAAAATATCAGTGTACTGTTGGGGGGGCGTGGCCGACACTCCATGGAGTAAGACGTGTCTGTGAACAGCTCCCGGCCATACAAAGCATAACACTTGCAAACCACGCTTGATAACCCAATAATCATGGGTAAGATGAGCAAGAAGTGCCTGCAGACGCCAGGGAAACCTAAAAATCCAAAACCGAGGACTCCGGGAACGTTAAATAACTTTCTCTTACCGCGCACGGACCAGCAGGGTGAGGAGATGAAAATGGCGCCAGACCCAAATGATGCGGAAACCAGTTCAGAAGAAGAGGCAGAAGACACGGGATCTGAGGTAGCGGACAACATTCGCCTACAACTCAGGGATATCCCCACAAAGTCGGATTTCAACTCCTTCACCAACCAAATAAAAATAACTTTTACCTCAGTGGTGGATCAGTTCAGAAGCGCGGTACGAGATGAATTGGCGGAACTGAAAGACTATATAAAACAACAGGGTTCCAGGATTCTGGCAGTGGAACAAGCGCAGAGCTCGGCCTCCGACTTGATAAGAGGTATAGATACAAAATTGAGAGAGCAACAACTTATTACTACCCAATTGTCTATGCACCTGATTGATGTAGACAACAGAGGTAGGCGATAAAACCTCAGGGTGCGTGGGATTCCTGAGGCCGAAGGCCTAGAAGACACTATGAAACTGGCGGTGGAAATGTTTAACTTGGTGCTGGGCACAGGGGAAATTACTATCGAGAACCTGGACAGGGCCCACAGAGCCCTTAGACCTAAAGACAGATCGAACGCGGTGCCTAGAGACATACCGTATTTGCTCGATTATAAGACAAGGTTTTTCACATTTTCAGACCTCAGATCAGCCCCACTTACCTCCAATGACCCTTGCTTGCCTGCCTCCTTGCCTGTCAGCTAGCCAGCTGCCGCCTCCGGAGCTCCGTGGAAGCGGATGCATAAAACGGTATAAAAAAAAGAAACGGAATCACGTGAGCGCTACGTGACCCGCGGTAGGAGCTGAACTTTATCTGTAGTGAGCTCGAAGGCTCCCTGCAGATAAAGTCTCAGCCCCTAACAGAGTCACGTGGGTCACGCAGCGCTCACGTGACTCTGCTTCTTTTACCAAGTGAATGCTGCATGATGCAGCATGCCATCATATAGCCCTGCCTACCAGTTTGTAGTTCTGAACTACATTTACCATGATTCTCAGACTGCCTTAAGGGTGACTGAGAATCATGGGAGATGTGGTTCCTACAGATGTGCTACTCATCTCTGAGCCACTGACGGATAAGCAGGTCTGTCATTTTAAAGTAAAAAAATAAATAAAGCACTTTACACATTTACACATACATTACTACCCCTAGCCCTACCCCCCCCCCCCCCCCCAGTACTACCCCTACATTAGTGTTCACACATCTGTCTGAGTGTAAAATTTTAAGTGTGCATATGAGTGTAAGTGTGCATATGAGTGAGTAGCAGATTTTACTGTAAGTGTGCATATGAGTGAATGTCAGAGTAGTTGGGCATATGAGTGCGTGTCATAGTGTAAGTGTGCAGGTGAGTGCATGTTAGAGTGTGAGTGTGCAAATATCATAAGTGCTTGTCAGAGTGTAAGTGCGCTTATGAGTGAGTGTCAGTTTCACTCATATGGCCCATTTAATTCAACAGTACACCGTATGTACATTACTCCAAAAAAGTACAGTAATGCTGGTAGTTTTTAAAGGTACTGGTACGTAACGTACCATATGTTTATTTGGAATAAAAATAACATTACCGTAAAAAAAACACTTTAGAGATACACATGATATACAGTAACAGAATAGCATGACTAGTGTCTTCTTGTTGTGTTGGTTTTACAGTACCAGACAGCAAACCTGCCATCCCCTATCATACTGGTACTTTATACTACACTTTAAATTGTCATCATGTCTTCCACTCCGTCCACATCCAGAGGAGAGTGTCCAAGCGACCATGCAACTCCTTCAACATCTAGAGGAGACTGTTCAAGTGGCCTGGCAACTCCCACATCCAGCGGAGAGTGTTCAAGAGAGGCACTGGTAGAGAAATCAAAAAGAAAAGCTACTGGTAGCAAATTCATGCGTAGAAGCTACAATACCAATTTTAAAATTATGGTCATCAATGAGGCAGAAGAAACCAACAACTGTGTAGCTGCCAGAAAGTACGACGTCACTGAGTGTAATGTCAGGCGATGGAGGGCACAGAAGACGGAACTCCTGAATGCGCATTCCACCAGAAAAGGTTTTCGAGGCCCTAAAGTTGGGAGACATGAAGAAGTTGACAAACAGGTGGCTGAGTTTGTCACTGAAATGCGTAGCAAAGGTTACCAGAGAAGCTATGCAAATAAAAGCTCTGGAGATTGCAAGAGAGCTAAAAATAACAGAATTTAAAGCTAGCATGGGATGGTGCAGAAGGATGATGATGAGAAATGGTTTGGCTTTGAGGCGATGCACAACCTTAGCACAAAGGTTGCCAAATTACTTCAGTGAAAAACTCCTCTCTTTCCAACGCTTTGTGATCACTCTGAGGAAAAAGCATGCATATGCAGATCTGTAATGCTGATCAAACACCAGTGTTTTTTTTTTTTTTTCCCTTTTTTTTTTTTTTTCTCTTTTTCAGACATACAAACAATCTATATTCTCATCCAAACTGACCAAGAATTTGCCTATGATCTTCCTTGTTCTAAACATTGTAGGCACTTTTCCCACTTAACTATGTTTCTCATACCATTATCACTACGTTTGCATACTCCCCTCTCCATCTTAAGCTGATATTCCAATTGGTTTATTATTTGAGTCTTAGTGAACTTCTGCGGTTGTTTCCAGGTCCTGGCTATCAACTTTTTGGCTGCTAAGAAGCTATGGATCGTGAGGGCCAATTGGCTTGCGTCAAGAGTAGGCCAGTCTAGGTGGAGTAGTGCTACCACTGGGCTTTTGGGGATATTTATAGCTATCACCTTATTCAAAAATTCAAATACCCAATCCCATAATGGTTTCACTACGTCACACTCCCACCACATGTGTAAATATGTGCCCTCCTTTTTTCCGCATTTCCAGCAGTTTTTACTGAGGTGAGGATACATTTTTGATAATTGGGTGGGAAACCGATACCACCTTTGTATAACTTTAAATTGTGTCTCTAACAGTCTATAACATTTCTATTAACTTTTTCATAGGCTTTAATAACACCTTCTTGAGATATTAAGTTTTGCTGAAAATCTTTTTGCCATTTTTGAATAACTGGCCACCCAGACTGGCTTTCCATAGCCCTAATACCGTCCAGACATCTAGAAAAAAACTTTTTTGTGTTACTGCATGCAAAGATCTTCGAAACTATTTTTATCGGGATTGTCTTTTCGGAAAGCAAGTGTTCATTTAAGCAATTTTTTACCCGTAAATATTTGAAAATGTTGTTGTTCGGTATATTATATTCCTGGGTCAGTTGCGGAAATGTTTTTATTTTACTATTACGGATGAGATCAGCCAAGGTCCTGATGCCTTTATCCTGCCAGTCTCTTGAGTCAAAATCTGTCATACAATAATCTAGGACTTTTAATGGGAGGCTATCTACTAATTTATCCGCTAAGCCTAATCTTTTTCTTATTATATACCATGCAGAGATCAGATTCCTAAGCATCGTACTTCGACTATTTCTTAGGAGGCCTAGACCCTGTTTATTATTTGTACACCAAATCAGGGAGTTTAGATTTTTAACCCTAAGGTTGTCTACTTCCAGTGTGTACCAACCTTCCCGTTCTGACATCTCCCATGCTGATCTCTGAATATGGTATATAATACTTGCTTCATATTGGTGGGTAATTACTGGAAATCCGATCCCCCCATCTTTAACCTTTTTAGACATAATCTTCTGACTCACCTGTGGCTGCTTTGCTTTCCAAATAAAGTTATTAAAGCTTCTCTGTATCATTTGCAGCCAACTTGGGGAGACCTTAAGTGGAAGCATCCTAAATAGATAAACCCACTTGGGGAGTATGTAGGCTCTTATTACATTCGCTCTTACCCACCACGATAGTCCTCCCTGTCCCTAGTCTCTGAGTAATTTGGCAGTGGTTTTTAGTATGTTTAGAACATTAGCTTCCATGGTACTGTCTGAGTTGGCTGTTATGATTGTCCCGAGATAGGTAAATTCTGTCTGACCTTTTTTAAACCCATAATTTTTTTGAATTCTATCAAGCTCATCTTTTTGGATATTATGCGCCATTGTCACTGTCTTTTGAACATTTAATTTGTAGTTTGAAACTTTACTAGACATCAAATTTTCTACCGATTTTTCTGGGTCTGTCAATGTGATAAGGATATCGTCTGCATATAGAGATATAGTTAGTTCCACTTTCCCTTTACTATACCCTTTGATTTGGGGGTTATTTCTTATGTTAATCGCTAAGGGTTCTAGGGCTAGAATATATAAAATCGGAGACAATGGGCAACCCTGGCGGGTTCCATTTTTCAGTTCAAACCACTCTGAGGTTATATTTACACCCACTACCCTAGCTGTAGGTCCCTTATATAGAGCGGCTATTGCCCCTTTCATCCATCCCTTGATTCCATAGGAGTCCAGTGCACCCCACATGTACCCCCACCCGACCCTGTCGAAGGCCTTCTCAGCATCTAAAGACAGGGTCAGGAGAGGGGTACCATTACAGCCTACCTCCTCAAAAAGATCGATCAACCTTCTGGTATTGTTACCCGGATCTCTACCTGGGACAAATCCAATTTGGTCGTGATGTATCAAACAGTGGAGAACCTCCTTAAGGCGGTTAGCTAATATTGCGGAATAGAGTTTAATATCCACATTGATAAGTGAGATCAGGCGATATGCCGAGATATATTCAGGGTTTTTATCTTGTTTTAAAATTGGGGCAATATTAGCTTGCAACATCTCAGTTGGGCAATGACCTGAGAGTGCAATTGCATTAAAAGTGTGGACCAGATGATCTATTATTTGTATTTTGAATGTCTTATAAAAAAAGTTGCCAAACCCATCTGGGCCCGGAGTTATATATTTTACCAACATATCCATTGCTATATTTAGTTCACTTTTTTCAATAGGGCGATTAATAATAAGCTCCTGTTCACTATTTATTTTAGGAATATTGATTTTACCCAGATAGGCTGAAATATCCTCGTCTGATATTGCAACTGGAAGACTATAGAGGGAGTGATAATATGCTGCAATCTCCTTACCTATCTCGTTAGGGGATAGTAGTGTCTTTCCCCCCTCTACAATCTTGCAGATCCTGTTGCTCGCTCTTTGTTTTTTTAATCTATTGGTCATCATTTTATTCACTCTGTTACCTCTAGCATAGTATCTGATCCTTAGCTTCTCCATATTTTTTAAGACATTTTCCATTTCCAATGACTCTATTTTCTTCCTTATTTCCCCCACTTTGTTCAAGAGAGGTGGGTTTGGTTGGTTTTTATGTATTGTTGATATTCTATTAAGGGCGACATAGAGTTTGGGAAGGGAAGAGTCTTTATTTCTTCTTAAGTTTTTTTTTTCATTTTTATGAGATAGCCTCTCATCGTGGCCTTATAGGCACACCATACAGTAATTGGACAGATTTGATCTATATTGTTTTCTTTAAAAAAAAGAGCAGACATTTTTTCCAAATATTGCCTGTTTTCCTCTATATAACATGGAATTTGGAGTCAGACGGAACTTATCTTTGATATCAAAATAAACAATACTATGGTCTGACCAAACATTATCCTTAATATTGATATTAGCTATCGCCTCACATAATATTGGATCCCCCAATACCAAATCAATTCTCGAGTATGAATGTTGCACCCTGGAAAAGTGGGTGTAATCTCTCTCAAGGGGGTGAAACGTTCTCCAAAAATCCAGAAGATTTGCCCTTTCTACCACTGCTCTAAAAGCTCTTGCACTTTTGATTACATTTTTATTAATTGTGGTTGGTCTAGTGAGCTTCTTATCCATAACCGGATCCATTATACAATTAAAGTCCCCGGCAATTAAAAGCCGGCCTATTTTTATCTTATCAATTATATGTATAATGTCGGACACGAGAGAAATTGGAGATATATTCGGGATATACACATTTACTAGTGTGAAATATTCATCATTTACTTTGCCAACCCAAATAATATACCTTCCATCCTTATCAACCTCCACCCAGCTAGTATCCAGACTGAGCCGGTTGGAAAGTATGATTGCTACCCCTCTTTTTTTTTTGTCGTATATATGGAGGAGTGAAACAGGTGGGGATACAGCCTACCTCCCCATCCGATTTTATCACAATCTCTCCAATGAGTCTCTTGGAGGAAAGCAATGTCTATCTTCTGACTATTTAGAAGACCATATATTTGGTTCCTTTTGTGAGGGGAGTTCAAACCCTGAACATTGACTGATAAACACTTAATCATCAAGACCTCCAAAAAAATTATTTACCTCCCCCTCCCCTAACCCCACCCCCAGTCCCCCCGCGCCACAAAAAGATAGACAAATGTATACATAAATGGGGGTATAACATCCATCCAAAAACACATAAATAAACCAGCGCAAGCATTCAGACCAATCGAGGTCATGAGATTCAAAGCTGGCTACTGAGTTCATATGAACACATATGAACACAAAGCGGGCCACAGCTTGAGCAGGTGGATCTACAATATACTTTCCAAAAACACAGCAAAAAAAAAAAAAAAGGGAAAGAAAAAAAACATACAAAAGTTTGCCAATTGGGGAGAGAGGGGAGGGGGAAAAACAGGATCTCCCCTCTACACCCCCCCCCCCCCGGCAAGTCCAGAACAAGCACAAATCTCCACAGAATAACAACATACCCAAGAGAATATCAAAAATGTTTAGGACCTCCATATATCTGGATTTTTATCTCATATTCTGAATTGAATTGTGAGGTCTCCCTCCCCTTCTCCCTCTACCATCTTCCCCCTACCCCATCTTTAGATCAACCCCTATCCCATATGTTTTACCCTTACTTTGGTGTCCTTATCTTTATATCACTAAAAACGATACAAAAAAAAATAATAATAATTCTCCTTCTTTCCCCTTCTTTTTGCTTCCTCCTTCCCCACCCCCTCTTCTCCCTCCCCTCTCCCTTTCCTCTGTCCGTACATTCTACTATTAATACTTTTGTATAAATTGTATTATAGCAATTCAAAATCATGTAGCAAATGACTTTTAAAACATATATAATGAAAAAAAACAAAAAAAAAAACATATATATATATATACTTTCCTCTTCTCTCCTTATTATCCATACATTTCATTATTAATACTTTTGTAAAAAATTGTGTTGTAGCAATGCAGATCATGTGACAAATAACTTTTAAAACATATATATTGAAGAGAAAAAAAAAATTCAATACGAGTTCCATTGGTGTTCAGTGAATTAACCCTTAATTGGTGCCTATGTCTCTATCTTTAGTAAACCAATTACCTTATAGCAAAAAAATCCCTATCCAGTTAATAATTAATACATTTTGTGAGTAACCTTATCATAGTATGAAAATTCCATTAGCATTAAGTGGATTTACGCTTTGTTAGTGACTTTATCGCTATCTTATATAGACCTTATAACAAAAACCCCGATCAATTTAATAATCAATACGTTTTGTGAATAACCTTCTCATAATATCCTAATTTAATTAATATTAAGTGAGTTTACCCTTCACTGGTGCCTTTATCACTGCCTTATTTAAACCCACACCTTATAACAGAAAAGAGACCCCCTATCCAGTTAGTAATTAATACATTTGTGAAAAACCTTGGGCCACCCCAAGATAGACAAGAGAGAGAAAAGAAAAGAGAAAAAATATTTGTAGTAATTAGGGATCACATTGTTGATTATTGTCCTTGACCGCTGAGGAGACCTTTAGGCGAAGGGGACGGTTAGTAAATATACTCAGGACGTTAACGTATGAAAAAGTCTTCGCCTCTTCATTGGTAATTTTATGCAAACCCTGTATTTGGGCACGAGATCTTTTGTGTTACCGGCTACCCCTGAATAGGGGATTAACCTCTGTGGAGCCATGTACAGGACTATTAAGTTATATGAGGTCTTTAGTTTGTAGCCAGTTTCTGACCTTCTCTGGATCCTCAAATGACAGTGAGCTGTCCTCGTAGGAGATAATGATTTTCCCCGGGTAGCCCCATCGGAACCTGATATTAAATTTACGCAGTGTTATAACAACTGTAGAAAAACGTCTGGTAGTATATAATAGGTCCGGCAGAGCAAAAACGTCCTTATAGGGACCCTCCAAAAATGTCTTATCTCTACTAAGTTTCAAGACTTGTTCTTTTATTCGAATTGAGTGAAAACAGGCTATTATGTCCCTAGGCGAGTCTCCAGCAATATTTTCTGGTCTTGGGAGTCTATGGCAGCGATCCAATGTGACTTCTTGGTTTGCGGTTTCAATCCCCAGATGCGAAAAGTACTGCTTTAGAGTCTGTGCAGGATCTTCATCAGCTGAATTTTCCTGGAAGTTTTTAAATCTTAAATTTGATCTGCGAGATCTGTCCTCCAGATCACCAATTTTATGTTCCAGTAATTGCACCTTCGCCTCTAATGAGGCTTTTTCTTCTGCATAAGTCTTCAGTTGGAACTGTAGATTTTCCTGTTTCTCCTCTATAATTTGCATTTTTTGCAGAACAACAGAGAATTCTTTTTTAATGTCTTCTGAAGATTTTATCATTTCCTGTTTAATTTCATCTGCGATGTCTCTCAGACTATTTTTTAGTAGATTAGGAGTAATCAGATCTTCATCTTGTTTGGAGTTAAGATCTGTCCCCTCAGGATTAGTTGACAGCTCCATTGATGACCTATCCATATGGGGAGGGGAAAAGAAGGAAGGCATTCTCTTCTGTCTCTCTCCCTTTTCCACCTTTTTTTCTCTCCTGGGTTGGGTCTTTCCTTCCTGGGGTCTTTTTGAAGCCATGATAACTCCGGCCCCTTAGTGTTGCCCTTTGTATCTCTCCTCCACGTTTCACCTGATTTGACAACTGTAGATAACTTCAAGTGTCAGCTTGTGGGTCTTAAGAAGCATCAAACTCTAGGTCAAATAATCATTCTGTGCCGAGTGCTTCCTTATCCCCACATTATATACTTAAGCAGGTATTTGTGAATTACTTCAGTTATTCACTTACTGTAATGTAATTGGAGAGGTAGAACTAAAATTGAATAGATAGTCCGTGGCAAGTTTGTGATTTGGAAGAGGTCACAGCCAGTTATGCAGTGCAAAATATCTCAGCTGGTCAATCAAAGCTGGGAGGCTCCTTATTAACTCTTTTACTTTCAGATTCAAAGCTCAAACAGACTGGACTAACTTCCAGGTTAGGCCAGTAACTGAAAAGTAAGTGAATTGATCCAATCCTTTACTTAACAGTATAACAAAAAAAAATCTTTCACTGGAGACAAAATATCCCAGCAATATTTTATATCTTTTTAAATTCCCCAGTAGGGATCATATGAAAATAAGGAACAGTCTTACCAGTTTAGTGAAAGCCAGTAATATAGTGCTTAGAAGCCTCCTTGTCTTCATGAGATTGTTGTTAATAGTTGTTAATAGATATTTGCTGAAGGGAGTACCTTCCAGATCACTTTGCGCCTTTGAAACTTCTCTTCCTTTGAGCCCCTGTGACGTTCAGAACCCAATTGCGTGCAATATAATGCAGGCATTCGGCATGTTAAAAAAACAAAAAAACGCCAGTCGTTGGATCAAAATTCTCCATTTTCAGATACGGAGAGGATCCATTGTTGCATCTCCCTAGCTGTGTTCTCCGCCGACCCGCCTGTGGAGCCCTGCCTCTTGGAGCGCGTGCGTATCACGTCATCACGCTCCCCCCCCCCATCTGGATTCTAACACAGACTTCTCCTGAGCTGAGGTCATCCCACACCAGTGTTTTTTGACATGCCAAGCAATGTAACAGTGCACAAGAAGGGAGAGAAGTCAGTCCTCATTAAATCCACTGGCAATGAGAAATCCAGAATAACAGTTATGCTGGCAGCACTTGCAGATGGAACAAAACTTCCACCATACATTATCCTGAAAAGGAAAACCATGCCGAAAGAAACCCTGCCATCAGGAGTGATAGTCAGAGTTCAAGAGAAGGGGTGGATGGAAGAAAGCCTAGTTCTAGACTGGCTTAAAGTTGTTTGGGGAAGACAGCAAGGAATCCACTGCAAGACAAGAGGAATGCTTATCCTTGATGCATTCAGAGGACATTTAACCCCAAATGTTAAAAAGCAGCTTTCAGAGATGAACACTGATTTGGTCATCATCCCTGGAGGTATGACCTCACAGTTACAAGTGCTGGATGTTGTGGTTAACAAGCCATTTAAAGACCATTTAAGAAGGCAGTACAACGCATGGCTCCTTTCTGATGATCACGCTCTGACTCCAACAGGAAAAATTATGAAGCCTTCCATCAGTCTTTTATGCGAATGGGTACTTCCTGCCTGGAGCCTGATTTCTGCTGACAGCATTGTTCTGGGCTTCAAGAAATGCTGCAATACTAATGCCACAGATGGCACAGAGGATGATATCTTGTGGGACAAACCACAGAGCAGCACTGCTAACACAGGAGACGATGAGGAGGAGGAAGATGATGATGATGACGATATCATTCCAGTTATCATTGATTAAAAAAAGAAGAAAACTGTTGTTTTTCCCTCTGATAGTTTTTATTTAAACATGTTTTTATGTTATATGTTGCAGATAATCTAGTTTTTACATGTTTTAAAGATTAAACAATGCTTTATGGCAAAAAAAAAGTGGTTTTGAATTTTTGCCCCATATGGTAGTCTTATATTCAGGCCTTAACTTTTTTTTTTCCTAATAAGATCCAAAATGTGGGGGTCGTCTTATAATCAGGGTCGTCTTATAATCGAGCAAATACGGTAATATGCTGCCTCCATAACTTCAGGGTTAAAGAAAATATTCTTAGAAATGTGAGGAAGATGCCAGAGATTAAATATGGGGAAACTCGTATACAGATCATGCCAGATATTGCCTGGGCCACCTTGCAAATGCGCAAAATGCTGAAACCATTAACGGACATACTGAGACATGAGAACATTCTCTATAGCTGGGGATTCCCGCTGGCTCTGAATATCCGAAGGGATTCCAATTTCTACAAGATCAAAAATCCAGAGGATGCGAGAGAGTTCTGCCATGCCCTCAAACTCCCGCAAGCTAACCTACCGGAATGGCAGGCATTTTGCAAGGGGAGTCCACCCCACCGCTAAAAGCACAACCCTGGCTGGCGAGGCCGCAACGCAACAGGCGGCGGAGAAATAGGCCAGAAGAAGAAAGAGTGGGAGTGATTAGAGCGGAGATATCCCCCATGAATGAAAATCAGGACACATGACCCCGGACAATGGCTCTGACAGGTTTTTAATACTTTTAATATTTTAACTATGACCATGGTTACCCGAGATGGAGACAAGACTGTATAAAAGAGAATTTAAGTCACGAATCTGAGGGGCAATTTCATGTCTTGCCCTCATGGGTCTGGAGATCTGTACGCCTACAAAGGACTTGTGGAAGATTGATTTAACGAAGGGGAATCCCCCTGGGGACGCACACAGATACGATTTCAACGAGAATGTGTTCTGTTTAATGTTTTTGTTTATTGAGACGCTGTAAACACACCAGGGCACCATACGGGTCCACATGGGACATAAATGCTGTAGTATCCTGCATATATAGGGCTATATATGAAAACATCTCTCCGAAGGATAGATTGCAGGTATAGAAAGGTGATACGTACCCAACAACCTCCCCAGGGGATTTTCCCAGGGACGCAAGACCACGGATCAGGGGGCTAGATTAAGCCTAATTAATCGATGGAGAAGGGAAACGACCCAGAATCACTATGCTACTAGAGGAACTAGCACCTACAGTACCCCAGGGAGAGACGTAGCGTGCCAGAATACAAGGACATAGGGAAAGTTTCACCAGCCAAAGAGGGGTCAAATTAACAGTTCTACAAAGTTCCTATGCAAAGGAATTAGTTCCTTTTCACCAGCCAAAGAGGGGTCAAATTAACAGTTCTAAAAAGTTCCTATGCAAAGGTTCCAGGGTTTGGGAAGCCTTTGCACTTTAAAGGTTCACAGATTTTCTAATAATAAGTGTTGGTTTGCACTTTAACATGTTTTACGGTTTATATACATGAATAGTTTGTGTTAGATGATAAATACTGTATTTGATATTCAGATGTACTAAGCGGTGGGTCGGGGGCGGCTGTTAGCTGTATACACCTGATATATGAGTCGAAAGGGCTGGCTTTGTGGAGGAGGCCTTTTTCCCCCTGCAGGAACATGTACTGCTCTATATAGATCTAGTCACCGGCTGGTTTCACCGGCCCAGGTGGAGATCTTAAACATGCCTCCCTGCTCCATGTTGGAGAAGGCGTCCCCATCTTGGGTGCAGTAAATGTTTTCTCACGTACTGGGGACAGCACTCATTTTTCTCTACTATTTTCATACAATCTTCCCCGCACCCCACCCCCTTTTTTTTTTGTATGTATGTATCCCTTATTCCCGGGAGCATGGCTTGCAGACAGAACTCACAAGCATAATAACAAGGATTATCTTATGGCTGATATAACTGCTATTTGTGTTTAATTCAGGCTGTTGATTCGTTTTTCATTCTTAAACAATAAACTAAAGAGATTACATTGTTTTGCATAAACTACCATGTATATTACGCAGATATCTTGTAATGATTTTAATCTCAGGGCCTAAAGCATTAACGCAAAGGGATTAAACTCCCCAAATCAACAGGCCAGGATGTTTAGGGAACAAAAAGCACATAACACAGACGTAATAATGGTGCAAGAGACTCATTTTATATGTACTAAGACGTCTAGACATTATGATCCGTTTTACACGCAGGCTTATTTTTCTCATTCGCCATTTCAGAAGACAAAAGGGGTGGCCATATACAGTTAGGTCCATAAATATTGGGACATTGACACAATTCTAGAGGCACATATACAAACTGTTGTAATTCCTACACTGTTCACCTGATTTGGATGTAAAAACCCTCAAATGAAAGCTGAAAGTCTGCAGTTAAAGCACATCTTGTTTGTTTCCTTTCAAATCCATTGTGTTGGTGTATAGAGCCAAAAAGATTAGAATTGTGTCGATGTCCCAATATTCATGGACCTGACTGTATATTTCCAGATCTCTCCCCTTCACGGTGCTGGACACCTGGGCGGACAGTGATGGAAGAGCAATATTTGTCAAGGGCACACTAGGCAGGGAAAAGCTCACGTTTGCTTGTATTTACACTCCCAACATGAGCCAACATCTGTTTATTTGTTCTATTTTAAAAGATTTGGAACTTTTCGGAGAAGGCATTGTCCTTCTGGGAGGGGACTTTAATATGATTATGGACCCCCTGCTTGATGCTTCCACTGGATCCTCCCCCCTAAACAAACACAAGACACGGAAAGTCAGACAGGGTCTACTGAAAGCTCAACTATCAGATGCCTGGCGCATTCAGCACAATATGACCAGAGACTACACATTTTATTCGTCTCCTCATAATAGATACTCCAGGATAGATCATATTTTCCTGTCACACAGACACCTACATCTCCTTACCAATACTTTTATAGGGAAAATAAAGTGGAGCGATCATGCTCCTGTATATATATCGTTGGTAATCCCCTCCCTGACCAAGCGGGCCCCCACATGGAGATTAAATGACACACTCTTAAAGGACAAAGAGACGGTCCAGACACTCACGACAGACATAAGGGATTATTTCCAAACAAATAGTACCCCCGATATTACCCAACCTGTATTATGGGAAGCACACAAGGCTGTGATAAGAGGGCGTCTGATTAGTATTGGAGCCCAGCGCAAAAAGGAAAGGGCTGCTGAGACGTTAAAGCTTATCACACAAATAGCTGAAATTGAAACCACTCATAAAAGGCAACTCTCTACAGAACTCCATCAGAAACTTTTGAAACTTAGAGCAGACCAGTCCATACTCTGTTATAATAAATTGCAATATTCTATTCAGAAATTGCAGAGCACCCTATATGCAACAAAGGGATAAGCCAGGTAGAATGATGGCACGCGCGCTAAAACAAAAGCAAGCACTATCACATATCCCCAAGATAAGGGCTACAGATAGGACTCTCCTTCATCAGACAGATCAGATAGCAGAAGCATTCCGGAGCTACTACACTAATCTATATAATATTTCTGACAGTGCCAAGGGCAAGGGAGACCCGAGGGACACTCAGAGATTAACTGATATTGGGGAATATCTCCACAAACATATGCCACACAGACTGAATGAGGATTTTGTGGCGTCTGTTGAGGCCCCAATATCGGAAGATGAGATCAAGGACGCCATCAAACAATCCCCGACTGGGAAGAGTCCTGGCTCTGATGGATATACAATACTATATTATAAGCTTTTTAGCGATGTACTTACACCGAGAATGGCAGAGATGTTTAATGATCTGAGTATGAACTGTAAATTTACACGACAATCTCAAGAGGACCATATAACAATTATTCCCAAAGAGGGTAAGGACCCAGAACTGTGCTCCAATTACCGCCCTATTTCTTTGCTCAACCTTGACATTAAATTGTTTGCAAAAATTCTGAGTACGAGGTTAAAACACGCTTTGTCTGAGCTGATTCATAGGCACCAGGTGGGCTTTGTCCCCTCACGAGAAGCGAGAGATAACACGACAAAGGCTTTAAATCTCATACATTATCTAACACACACGAATACCCCGGCGATACTCCTATCAACCGATGCCGAAAAGGCATTTGATAGGATGAGCTGGGCATTCCTCAGAGAGACCCTAGAACACATAGGGCTGGGCCCATCTATGCTAGCCCGGATTTCCGCCCTATATGACAACCCCTCGGCTAAGATTTGCAATAATGATAATTTATCGAACCCAGTCACCCTGTCAAATAAGACCAGGCAAGGGTGCCCCCTCTCCCCACTGCTATTCGTGTTAACATTCGAGCCCATGCTGGAGGTGATTCGGAACAATCCCTCCATACATGGAGTAGTAATTGGGCCCCACCATCATAAAATAGCAGCATATGCAGATGACCTTCTCTTTGTAGTCACTCAACCACACATCTCACTGCCCAACATAATGAAAGAACTCACCGACTACGGCTCTTTAGCCAATTTAAAAATTAATATGTCCAAGTCAACAGCCATGAATATCTCTTTGCCTACAATGGAGATACAATCTCTCCAGAATGCATTCCCTTTTAAGTGGGCACCCTCGTCAATCACCTATTTAGGTATACAACTTTCGGGCACGATGGGACAGCTGTTTGACCTAAACTATAATGCTATCTTAAGCAAAATTAAACTGGATATTGATAGATGGAAACTGCAGCGTCTGTCCTGGTCTGGTAGGGCTGCGGTTACAAAGATGAATATTCTACCGAGGCTACTATATATTATTCAGGCACTCCCGATCCAGGTCCCAGGCTCTTATTTTAAGGAGGTGAACTGATTGATTGTAAAATTTGTATGGAACTCCAGACCCCCAAGGCTGGCATACCAATACCTCATACGCCATAAAGATCATGGGGAATTGGGATTGCCCGATATTGAAACTTACTACAAGGCGACAGCCCTGGCAAGAGTAGTGGAATGGTAAATTTCCGCAAAGAAACTGAGGATTTCTATTGAGCAGAGGGCATTGAACGTTCCAATCCCAACGGCAGTTTGGTGAAATCCTAGACATAATAAAGTGGAGGATAGAACCCGACTGTGGTCCCAACGATGAGAATTTGGAAGCAGGTAGCAGGGCAACAGGGATTCATTGGGAGACTGTCCCTATTTCACTCATTGATAGCAAATGCAGACTTCCCACCAGGACTGGACTGTTCCCTTTTACAACAGCTGTTTCAGACGAAATTCGTTCATTATTTTCGTTTTGTTTCGTTTTATTTGTTCGTTTTATAGAATACGTGTAATACTATTGGCTTTCTATAAACCGAACGAGAGCCCCATTCATAAGAAATTCTTATGAATGGGGCTCTCGTTCGGTTCATAGAAAAGAATAGTACTACACGTTTTCTATAAGCCGAAAGTCTATAAGCCGAAGGTCGTTCGGTTTATAGACTTTCGGTTTATAGAATACATAGAATTACATGTAATTCTATGCATTCTATAAACCGAACGACCTTCGGTTTATAGACTTTCTGCTTATAGAAAACGTATAGTAGTATTGCCTTTCTATGAACCGAACGAGAGCCCCATTCATGAGAATTATGAATGGGGCTCTCGTTTGGTTCATAGAAAGGCAATACTACTATACGTTTTCTATAAGCAGAAAGTCTATAAACCGAAGGTCGTTCGGTTTATAAACTTTCGGTTTATAGAATACATAGAATTACAACAATAGTTACGAATTATAGATAAGTATTTCAAAAATATTTCAAATACTATATATGTATTAAAATGTCAGGTGGATCAGTTTTTTTGTGACTATTGTTTTCAAGGTTGCACCTAATTGTTGTGATTATGGAATGGGCACATGGTCAGCATACATTGCATACACCATTCCACACATTATTTTCTTAACAAACTAGGTTGAACTTTTAGATTACATTTTGTTTGCACATTAGTGATATGTAGAATAGGAGGAGATGTATTCTGGACATTATTATTTGTCCTATTTTAGCTAGATACAATAGCTTAAAATATAAAATTCTGGGGTCATCATCTGTATGTACATTATTTTACATTTGGATACAATTCAAAATCATCTCTGCCACTAAAAGGATAAGAGTAAAAAAGCTTGCAGATTGGACAAACATATATGTATATATTTTTTTTATGGATAACAGTCACACAAGCCCAGGGATGTTAAAAATGTGCAGAGCCAAAACTTCAAACCTCACCCTATCCTGCAGGGTTCGGAATCAATCTGAGTTGATTCCCATCAACTTATTTATGTATTTTACAGTACACACTGTAGACATGTATAATGAAATATTCCAGGGCCTTGAGAGAAGCCAAGTAGCTAATGCATCTCCATGTTTAACATGTTTTCTGCCATAGTGACCTGAAAAAAAATCTGTACTTTTCATTCTTTATTTTTCAGGAAGAGGATTTAAAGTTACAGTAAAAGCTAGCCAGTAAACACTTTTAAGTTCAAGAAATAGTTTTAAAAGATGTTTACTTTTTTAGTTGGTTGGCTATTCACCATTCGTGGTTGTCAACTGCATGCAGAATCCTCTCATGGGAATTGGAATGTTTCTCCCACATAGGTTAAACCTAACAAGTCAATAATCAAGTACCACAATAAACAATCAACTTGCAATTTACAGCATAAATCCCTCATTCTACCCCATGCAAACTGGGATCCCAGGGGCGGAGATTGGGAATTTGAGTATAAGAGAACTGGCAGCACTACTGCGCATGCGCACAATTATTTAATCAAAAAAATTGAATGCATGGGCAGATGGGTCACAAGGGTAGGTGTCACTCGGTGCAATAACTTATGGGGTCACCCACCAGGATTTCCTCCCATGCCCTACAGAATCCTTAGTAATGGCAGTCAGAAGGCCCATTAAAATATGCCACATACAGGAGCCCTTTAAATATGTCACATACAGGAGCCCCACAAATTAGGCCTCACACAGGAGCCCAATAAATATGCCACACACAGGAGCCAATTAAATATGCTGCATAATAAGAGCCCATTAAATCACTCCTGCTGTCATGTTGCAGGAGACTGATCTGTCCAGCACCTTGTGATGCCTCTGCACAATCCTTAAAAGAACATATTCACATATATAAAATCCAATATTACGAACATGATGCTGAAAACACATTACATAAAATACCATACAAGTTCTTAATATTGGACAGCAATAAAATTGGTGACAATGCCCATAAATGTATGGGCTGCCTTTAAAATAACGCAGCTTAACTGGAAGACTTACAAGTGAAGGAAAAGAAGCAAAGAAAAAAAATGGCCGCTGGGACAGCCCATGGGCGATCTTAAAGTGACAGGCCAGTGACAAAAGTCACTGACCTGTCAATCACACATAGGGTGAGGGGTGTTTGAGGCTGCATCTGATTCTGACCCAGAAAAGAGGCTGTCTAAGCCTACAATAGCTGAGACAGTCTGTAATAAAACAAAAACAAACAAACTGCCTCAATGAATATTTTTGTTCAGTGTTTACAGATGAAAATGAAGTAAAGGGAACTCAATAAGGAAAAAAAAATTTGAATGGGTCATTAGATACATGTGAATTTACAGAGTAAGACCTTCTACTTTAGTTGTCTAAATTAATGCCAAATAAGTCAATGGGGCCTGATGGGATACACCCAAAGTCATTAAAAGAACATAGTGTTATACTAGCAAAATCATGTTAAAGGATAGGATTGTTGTACATCTAAAATCACATGGATTTCAAGATCAGAAACAACATGGGTTTACTTCATGGAGATCATGCCGAACTAATCTTATTGATTTTTTTTGATTGGGTGACTAAATTAATAGATCTGGGTGGTGCAGTAGACATTGCTTACCTAGATTTCAGTAAGGCTTTAACACTGTCGCACATAGAAGGCTTATCAATAAACTGCAATCTTAGGCAACTTTACAGGCTTGTTGGGTCTCCCTCGCCCCTCCTCTCACTGTTGGCTAACATTGACTTCCCCCCAGGCCTCTTAGGCAGGCCTTTTGATGCATTTTTTCAGGAGAAGAGACCCTTCTCTAGATTAGGCCATTTTCTGAAGGATGGAACCTACAAATCCTTGAATGACCTACAGTGGGGAGGGGGCACACGGGCCCAACCTGGACACATACCCAACTTACCCACTTCTTTCACAGGCTACCAAAAACTGTGATGGACAACCCCTCACTGACTCCTCTGGAAAAACTTTGTATGACAAAGGTACAACCGGCCAAACTGATATCCACCATCCATTCCGCTCTTAATGACATACTGGCCTCCCACAAACTACACTATATTTTAGGCTGGGAAACAGACTTACACTGCCAGTTCTCAGAACAACTATGGCAAAAAGTAGCAACTCTAGAGCACACTTGTTCACAAATGACTAACGTACAGGAAAACGCTTACAAAATATTAATGCTGCTACAAAGTCTCCCCACCTTACTTCACAAGCTGTTCCCTGCAGTTTCCAATGTATGCTGGAGGTGCCAAAACCACCGGGGCACCTTCATCCACATATGGTGGGACTGCCCTGCCATACAGCCCTTCTGGACAGTTGTAGGGGCAACCATAGAAGCCACGCAGACATGCCGATTACATTCACCCCACAAGCGTACTTGCTACATCACTACCCATACACATTCATAAATAGCGGAAGTCTCTGTCTATTAGATTATTGAATGCTGTGAAACTGCTAATACCCAGACACTGGAAAACCACCCGCACACGATCAATAAGGGAATGGTTCTCCCCAGTTGAAGACGTCAAGACCACAGAAAATCTTTTAATGGCAAACCTAGGTAAGGGACTTATCCATCCAAAATTCTGGCTTTCTTAGACTCAATACCTGGAAACCCAGTAATGGATGACTCTCCTGCATAATGATGTCTCCTAAAAAAGGTTTTATTGGTAATATGCACTTTAGCCAAATGACAGTCTGCTCCCCCACATGTTTCTCCCCTAACTTCCCCGATGCTCCCTCCCCAGTATTTGAAATGTGAATAGTTCAATGTACCAATGTACAATGTTTAAGAGATAATGAGTTCCACTACTCTGAGTTAATCCTATATACAAATGTATTCTTCTGGTGCAAATGCTTATCTCTCATTGCCACCCTATGTAACTTTCCTTTATTTCAATATCAATAAAAAAAATGATTAAACAAAAAAAAACTGCAATCTTTGATTTGGATTCCAATATTGTTGAATGCAGTTCAGTATTTACCTAGGACGGCAAATTCACTAGGAGCAGCAGAAACACCCCCCCCCCCCCCAACGCTGGACCAGCGCCCCTCCATCCACCCCAGCAATATCAACCTGATCAGCCTCCAGTGCCACATATCCATTGGCTTATGTATTACTAAGTGAACATATATGGGTCAGTTTGGAATATTTTTTCCCATTGTGAGTGTGATTTACATGGAGTGCTGTTTCCCATTTCACAATGTAGAGTAGTATCTATACTGGACAATGTTTTATACAGAAGGGAAATGCCGTGTGGAGGGATGGATTCACCTCGACATAGGTCTTCAAATATCATTAGTGTCTAGAGAGATTATGTTTAAAAGGTGTCAATTGAAGAAAGTGGCGTAGTTGTGAGGTGAACTGGTTAATTTTGAGGTGCTCAAGTGATTTCAGGACACCATTATCTATTGTATCCACTAACATAGTAGAGTCATCTAAAGGTCATTAAAGAAACAGTCAGTCATGCCCCTCTTACCCTTACCTGCAATCCCAGTACTTTCCTGTCTCCATTCATTATTCCAGTTCCTCCGCAATTGCAGAGTAGGTTGAAGCCGGGGCCTGTAGTAGTGCCTTCTATCCGCGATTGCGGTAGCGAGGTAGGCCAAGACCAGGGCCTAAAGTTTGTACAAATCCAGAACACAGCATCCAGAGTTTACCCCAATCAAAGGGGATCTATTTGCACCTGTAAGGGGGAGGCAAACTTCGGTTTATAGACTTTAATCTTTAATTAAGTAACTTTGAAAGATACATTTAAACCTTCAGGTTACACGAATGTAACCATTCCTATTACAACAGTGCCATCTACTGGCCAAATGTAACATTAACTGTCATTGAACATACTTTCGTTTTATAGAATGCATGTAATGCTATGGGCTTTCTATAATCCGAAAGTCTATAAACCGAAAGAGATTCTGTTTATAGACTTTCGGTTTATAGAAAGCCCATAGCATTACATGCATTCTATAAAACGAAAGTCTATAAACCGAAAGAGATTCGGTTTATAGACTTTTAGTTTATCGAAAGCCCATAGCACTACATACAATGTATATGTATGTAATGCTATGGGCTGTCTGATTGGCTGCCCTGCAGCCTTTCAAAACGTGCCATTAAATCGCCGAAGCCTGAACTCCAACCCGAACATACAGTGAAATGTCATTGTTCGGGTCCGGGGTCCAAAAACCATAATGTTCAGTACGAACCCGAACAGTGCGGTTCGGGTTCACTCAACACTACTTGTGACTGGTAACCTGCACTTTAATAAAAGTGTTACACTATGCAATCCCCTTTCCTGCTAACACAGGAATGCAAACAAATGTGTTTTTAAATGTGTCTGTGGTGTCTCCTGTTTATGACATCACCTGTGTCTCATCACATGTAAATAGGGTTGCTACCTGGCTGGGGTTTTACCAGCAGGATGGTAAAAAAAATGGGTTGCTATTTTTTTGTGGAAAAGGTGCAACCCTATGTGCAAAGCTACTGGGAAAGTCATAAACAGGAAACACCACAGACACATTTAACAAATATTTTTTTTAAATTATACTCTCAATAAATCAAAGAGTGACTGCCAGCTTATAAGACCATTTAAGTCTCTTCATCAGACTGGTAAGCTCATCAATATATTTCAAAATAAAATTCCCAAACACAGTGATGGAGGAATATCTTTATTGACAAAATAGTGTACAATGGTATAGTTTATCTGTGAGGGACTAAATGTTATCTGTGAGGGACTAAATGTTTTTTTTTTTAAACCTAATATGAATATGGTATAGCAGGTGGTGGGAGAGAGTTAAGTATAAAGAACATGGCCATAACAATCTGGCAATAAAATCTCAACATTTTAAAGAACAAAACAATTCAGAATGATCATGATTAAGGCTACTGGATGAAAAAAAGACAAAGGTAAAATTGCTTTTGAAAAGTATCTGCCTAGATTTTTTCATTCTGTATCACAGATCGGGGCTGGCATGTCAAAGTTTACTGTGTGCATTTATTTCACCATCTTCTCAGCAGAATGTCACTCTAATCGCTACCTCCCACATTCACTGCTGATTAGACACGATTTCTGCTGCCATTTTCAAAAAGCTCAAGTGTTTTTTTAATCACTACAGAAGCTCATTATGGTTTCCCAGTGACTCTTATGTCCTTCAGTTTTCCTGCAAGATTAGATTCCATACTCCGATGAATATTGAATGATTTCATTACATACAAATGCAATCAACACTTTTGCATAAATTTTCCCCTCTTTTCTTGAGTTCCAATTGACCTTAGCACCCATCCATGCAGTGGTACAATACAAATGCAAATGAGCAAATACAAGAACATATAGAAGCAGGAATGAAATATATTATGAACTGGGGGATGACAGCATGTTTTTCAATATATTGAAATATTACACTTTTCAAATATCATACATAATTTCTTTAGAGAGAGGGCATTATATTGTCGTGCAAACCTTAATCTACCTTTGAAATATGTCACTAGATGCAATTCAAACAAAAAAAGCTTATACCTGCTGATTTTGCAGGTATTATCTGAGAAGCAATGTTCTCAGATACCAATAACTGCCACAATATGTGCCACAGTTAATACAAGGAACACAGAATGCTGGCTATGAGGTACAATTGCATTTAACAATGTTTATTTAGACAGAACTGGAAGGGATAGCAGCAGTGTAGCACAAGTGTGATACAAATTCACAGAGTCTACTCTAATTGCACCGATCTGTTATGAATTGGATTTGGATCAGGCATATTAGCTGAACCGAAGGGATCCCCGAAGTGCGGCTACTTAATATGCTGAAATTCTAATTCAAATCTGCAGTTCAGGCTGTTTGGAAAACAAAGCATTGGAGGACTTCAGATTGGAACACATTGAGATTTCTCTAGTTTTCAAGTATATCCTGGGGACCCAGTCCAGAATGGAGTTCCACAGAGTTCCACATTTAACAGTAGATTAAAAATAAATACATACATACATACATATATTAAACAAGTCGGAAGGAGAACATACAGGGTAAATAATTATTGATACAAAAAAGGAACAACATGTACAGTATACAAAGGAGTTTGTAAACTAATAACAGGTACAATCTGTTTTGAGGATTTGGGAGACACTTATTTTCAGGGATTTTAGACTAGATGATGTTTTGACAGAAACAGGGAGTCTATTCCACATATGAGGAGCTCTGAAAGAGAACGCACCTCGGCCTGCTTCCTTTTTGAAGTGAGAGATCGCTAGTGAAGGGTTGGTGCAGGATGAGTTTGTAGGATGTGCAGGGAGTAAGAGTGAGCATGCTGCTCACTTAGGGGGGAGCATTCCAGAGAAGTGGTTATGCACTAAGCAAGCTAGGTGGAGAGTGCGCCTGGAGGCAAGCATCAGGCAGTTTAACTCTTTTAACATTTTACAGTGATGTGTGTTATAATCACACTGTAGTGCAAAACGACACAATGTATGGAGAAAGGTACCCAGATGTGGGGTGCATCGCCAGCAAAGGTTGAAAGTCTACAGTATGGGAATATGTTGTGTAGAATGACAGTGGTTCTGTACCATCGTGAGAGTAGTTTGTAGGATGCTTCCCGGAGTTTACTGCTTATGGAACAGTGGGCTGTTACATCAAAACCTTTTCCCCATTGGGCCAGTGTTAGAGGTTTGGGTAGTTCTCTATTCCAGGCTATGGCAATATGGGTAGGTATTCTCATGGTGGGGTGTTCAACATTTTATAGATAACAGAATCTATTCAGGGGAGGGGGTCAGTCTTGGAACAAATTTCTTGAATTGCGTTTTATCTCTAAGGGCAGGGACTAGGTCTGATAGAGATAAGATCAAGTGTATCTGGAGATACAGTGTCATGGGGGATAATCCGAGTGGAGTTCAGTCCATGATTTCACTCCCGTTGTAGTGAGGTATGCTGATATAAGATTGGGGTGTCTTTGAAAGAGCTGAGTAGTTGTCAGGCTTATTGTGCCAGGTGGGAAGTCAGGATTGTCAGGCTTTACTGAGAGGGTAGTGGATGTATGGAATAGCCTTCCAGCAGAAGTGGTAGAGGTAAACACAGTCAAGGATTTTAAGAATGCGTGGGATAGACACAAGGCTATCCTAGCTATAAGACCAGGAACTGGGGACTAATAAAAGTATTTAGAAAAATTGGGCAGACTAGATGGACCGAATGGTTCTTATCTGCCGACACATTCTATGTTTCTATGTTGTTGCTTAATGGTGTCATTGGAGAGGGATATATTCTGTTTCTGTAGGATGAAATATCTCCGTCTGGCTGGGGTGTTTATCCAGACAAATATAGATATCACGGCTTTATGGAGGAGAATAGTTATTTGGGTATGTGGATGGGGAGTGGCTGTAGAGGGTAGAGGGTCTGGGAGTATGTTCATTTTTATAATTTTAACCATTGTGATAGGTCTTTTTTTTATCTTGTTTAGAAGGGGAGGGAAGTTTAATTTGTAGAGTTCATGGAGGTGAGGGGAGATCAGGGTTCCGAGATATTTAATGTGGTCATGACACCAACGGAAATCAAAGTTGTCCTTAAGGATAGCTACTACTTGGGGGTAAGGGGAGAGATACATTTAGTATTTCAGATTTAGAGTATTTCATTTTGAGGTTCGACAGTATCCCATAGTCAAAGAAGTGCTTCATAAGGTTAGGTAGGGCTATTGTTGGGTTGGAGATGACTCACTTGTATTGTGTGTGCTTCCAACTTCTGAACTTTTTAAGTTGCTGTCTGTTCTAACAGATGTGAGGAAGAGTTCTAGGGTGAGGGCGAATAGGAGTGGGGCTAGGGGACAGCCCTGTCTAGTCCTATTAGATATTGTGAAGGGATCGGAAAGTGAGCCATTTACAATTATGCGGGCTGTCGGTTTATCATATAGTGCTTGTATCCAGGTACACATATATGTGCTCCAAGGCCCATTTTCTCCAAATCGGTCTCTAGATCAAAGGCCTTTTAGTAGGAGTTTAGAGTGAAATCAGTTAGCTAGGTGTAAGTTCAATACTTTTGTTGCATTGTCTCGGGCTTTGTGACCAGGTATGAAACCCATTTGATCCAGGTGTATCAGTTGGGGGAGGAGGCCGCTGAGCCTATTCACCAGGGACTGCACAAAGATATTGAGGTAATGGGTAAGAAGGGATATGGGTCTATAGCTGGAGCACATATCAGGAGAGGTGGGGGATAAGTTTATAGTAAGTAGACATGTGCAAAACTAAAATTTTTGTTTCGTTTTCGTCCATTCGGACGAAAATGTTATTTATTTCGTCTAAAACGAATTTCGTTCATTCATGCATTCGTTTCAGATGAAATTCGTTCATTATTTTCGTTTCGTTCATTTTTATTAGTTCGTTTTATAGAATACAATGTAATACTATTGGCTTTCTATAAACCGAACGAGAGCCCCATTCATATGAATGGGGCTCTCGTTCGGTTCATAGAAAGGCAATAGTACTACATGTTTTCTATAAGCCGAAAGTCTATAAACCGAACAACTTTCGGTTTATAGACTTTCGGCTTATGGAATACATGTAATCCTATTGCTATTCTTCATATATTATATTATATAATATATAATATATTATTCATATGAATGGGAACTCAATTTCGGTTTATAGAAAGCCAATAGCATTACATGCATTCCATAAACCGAAAGTCATTCATGTCGGTTTATGGAATGTACAATGCTATTGGTATTGTATAAACCGACTCTATTTCGGTTTAGAATGCCAATAGCACGAATGGACGAATGGACGAATGAACGAATGATTTTCGTTTATTAACCATTCGTTCATTCAGATTTTGTTAGTTAATATTTTCGTTATTCGTTTTTCGGACGAATGGACGAAAATGCTATTTTCGTCCGAAAACGAATGAACATGTCTAATAGTAAGTATGGCTCAGCCCGTCTGGGCCTGGGCATTTGCCACTTGGGAGGTCTTTAATAATCCTGTAAATTTCATCTTGGTTTACCTAGGTTTTCCAATTAGGTTTTTTTTGTTGATCAGTGAGTACTTTGGTGACATCAGTGTTTAGGTAGTGTTTAGTTTTCTTCTGCCTGTTATGTGTTGTGTGTTAATCTGTGGGCTGTATATTGTACAAGTCAGTGTAGTATTCTTGGAAACATTGTGTTATGAGGTCAAATTCTGTTCGTGTTTGTCCCTTGTTGTCTGTCATTTTTGGTGTATATGTGGTGGTTCTATTTTGTTTCAATGCCCTCTCTAACAATTTCCCACATTTGTTGCCATATACATGGTAGGTTTTTATTTGGTAAAAGTTGGAGCTATGTATTTTATTATAGACCAGATCTTTGAATTAATTTCTAAGATTAGTAAGGAGGTGAAAAAAAGGTAGAATGTGTATCACCAAAAAATAAAACAGTTACAAAATAACAATAAATACCCTTTTGTACAACCGTTGCCACTCTTAGCACTCCTCAATGTGCTATATATATGATAGAGTTTGGTGAAAGGATGAGGGTGCTGGGAGTTACGCAGGGAACATGTAAAAAATAAAAATATAAATAGTGCAACAGAGTACAAGTGTGTATTGTGTGGAGTGGTACATATATCTGAGTGCACTCACAAGCGACCATGTAAAACAGGCATCAAATGGGATTTAGGTAAAAGCTTCTGTTTTTAATCTGTAGAAATGGAATAAAACGAGAACATACATAGAGAAGTACAGTAAAAACAATGGGGGTCTGCGCGTGGCACTGCACTTACAGAATCCAAATGTAAAAAAATGTCTAAGATAAGGTCCACAGGGGTTACTGGCTGAAGTCCCAGTCTGGTGAATAGATTCTTAACGCGTTTCTCCGGGGAAAGAATTATAAGTCCCGGCTTCCTCAGGAGTAGAAATGATAAGCTTATCATCATAATAAAGTGAAACACGCCAGTTTATCCTCTGACCGACAGCTGCCATGCTTCATAGATTGTTGACCGCCTCTCTCTGCTAGTGCAGAGAGAGACCCTCATTTTTGCATGGGCTCAGTTGGGGGGGCCTTAACTTGGTCCCCCTTGCTGAACCCATGCAACAATGAGGGTCTCTCTCAGCACATGCAGCGAGAGACCCTCGCATTCGGCAGTCAGAGCGGGGCAAGCCCTTGTTCTGATTGGCAGTGCGTGCATGCGAACCACCAGGAACTGCTGTATCTCACATGCGAGACACAGCAGATAGTAAACTCACATGTATCTTTTAAGATACACGTTGCGTTTACTTTCAAAGTCCAGGATATGTTTTGTTTAATCCTTGCTTCCTTTTATAGTAAATTTGCAATTGGAAACCAGTGTGGCATTTTTTTTAGTGATACAAATCTCTTTTCATGTAATTACTGTGGAGGATGAAATTTCCCTGGAAGCCATTTTGTCCTACTGACTCCATTTTGTATGCCTTCTTCCATGTTTGTCCTCTGTGATACCCAAAGAGAGTGAGAGGTTTAAGTGGAGTTGAAAGGGCGTATTAATGTGATAAAATTGCTCTTAGTGTTGAAAGATTACAAAAGAAACTAAGCTTGCTCAAACTTTAGCTGAAAAGTACAGAATGAAGCAAGGGTACAACCACAATGGTCAGATGGTCAAACTGTAATTTTCCAGTAAGTTTAGCTGGTAAACAATGTGGTTTTATAAAGATAATACGTAGCACTGCATAACCAATCATCTGCTTTTATATGCTATGAATTATGAAATTATGAGCATTTTACTATAAATTTGTGTAAATTTAGGGTGCGGCAGGGCAATCTGTGCAGACGCCACCCTACGTATACGTTTGTATTAAACTTAATTATTAAACTTATTCAACTCAGAATCTGGGCCTGGTCTCATTTCTTTGATTCTTTATTCCTGTGTGAAATATCCAGGGAAAAAGTGACCTTTCACATTACATTCTGGGATATTTATCTGGAGGCTCAAGGAGGTAATTAATTAGAAATATAAGTATTTCTGTGTGATGTTTTATGGGAATACTTTGGTGTTTGGTGACATTTAACGGCACAAGGAAGTGCTTTACATCTTTAGGAACACAAGATAAAGGTGTAAAAACAATTAAATGGTGTTAATGAGAAGGCTCCAGGGCCACATAGTATACACCTTTCGGGTGGTGCAGTGAATGTGATATATTTAGACTTTGCTAAAGCATTTGATACGGTTTCACTAAAACGGTTACTGTACAAATTGACTGAAAGAGGCTTAGGGCCAAATGTTTGTTTTTGTGTTGGCAGTTAGTTGAAAGATAGATTGCAAATGGTGGTGGTAAATGGAAAGTTCTCAAATTGGACAGATGTGACAAGTGGAGTGTCACGGAAGCCCCTGGAAGACTAGACACGGATGGAGCAGCGGTACCACAGACGAAAGCAAAATACCTTAAAAGATCTGCTTAAAGCTAGGGGACATACTGCCAGTAAGAAGTCCAAAGCTCTCCTGATAGCTGAAACGTTGGAAGGTGACTTGACCAGCAACCCCCCTCAGAGGCCACCGACATGTCGGAGGTGTAGAGAGAGGTCCAGTGGCGCCTGGCCCTCTATGGGTCGAATCTGCCCCAGGAGGTGATAGCGCAAATCTTGTATCAGTGTCCCCAATTGCAGTTACAAAAGAGCCATGGGGAGCCCACCACAAATATTCACAGATATTTGCGGAGTGCACCAGAGGAAACTACCCTACTGTTCTTTTTAACCTTTTAATGAAGCAGAGAAGGTGATCAATTAATTCTTACAAGTCTTTGAAAGACAATGTGAAAGAGTCTGACTGGGTAATCCCCCTGGTGAGCAATTTGTCCGGGTGAGCTGCTGAGGCATACCAAGCCATACCAGCAGAGGACTGTAATAACTATGAGCGGGTTAAAGAACGGCTGCTGACCCGCTATGCCATCAAGCCGGATGCTCACCGTATTAGATTCCGCAACCTGCAGCGGAAGGAGGGACAACTGTTTACTAAGTGGGTCCACCGAATGACCCGAACGATGGTCCACTGGATGTCTGGGTGCCAATCCACCACTTTAGTGGATGCCCAGCAGCTGATTTTGCTGGAACAGTTTTACGAACATTCCCCCGGCAGCTATCCGGGACTGGATGAGGGACAGGCAGCCTGTGATACTAGCAGGACTGCAAAGAGCTTGGAACCAGTGTGCAACTGGTCCTCCCCAAGCGGCTGCTCACCTTCATCAAAACGTAGACCACGATACCTAGTGGAGCCTGGTGTGTGGAGTGCTACATGAGGCCAACCCTGTACATGCAGCACCCGAGGACAACAGACTTCACCAACGTCAGGACATGTGGGAAAAGTGCCATCCTACTAAAGGGCTCCAAGACAGTGGGGCCACCATCACCTTGGTTCAGCCCCAGGTTGTTACTCCAATGGAACGCACTGGACAGTCTATTGCTGTCTGGGTGGCAGACAGATCTGTCATGCGAATAACCACCGGCCAGATCTGCCTCAACTGGGGCACTGGAGCTAAGAGTTTGGAAGTGGGAGTTATGCCTAACCTTCCAGCTGACGTCCTACTGGGGAATTATTTGGGTCAATTGACCTCTGTGTTTTTATCGGAGCCCACCACAGAAGCTGTTTCATGTGGTGTAAATAAAGACACTACAAGAAATTAGTGTATAGCAGCCATGTTCAGAAGATACAGGATGGAAGAACAAACCCAAACAGGAAACAAGTGCAATCTGAAAATAAACCATAACGTTAGTTGCATGTAAACCAATTATAACATCCACAACATCTCCCTTTTTTAGTATTAATAAATCAATATTGTGAAAGTTGGATGAGTACAATTCAATGTCCTTGTAGTAACATATTTTACAGGTTAAGTCTCTCAGGTGGTTGTGAGTGTCTGCCACTACGAGTGAAGACTGGTCCAGGTTGGGCAAATAGTTTTGTATCCCTTTCTGAGGTTACTGGTCCCCTATACTTGATGGCATGCTTTGAGCTGGACTGCTATCAGGTCCTGCTTGCTCAGGACTGTCATTAGTACTAGTCTGTGGTATGACATTTGTACACTCCATACTGCCGACATATGAGTGTGTCCTTGTAATACCAGATGTGTCTGGCCTGTCAGCTGGATATTGTGAATCAGGCTTCTCTGCCACTCAATTGCAGTAGTAGAGAGTTCCTTCGATGTCCACAAGATAAGAGTGTGGTGCAACCTTTTGCAGACAGGTACCTATTCTCCACCAGACAGCGGTTTCTGGTGGATTTGTTCTCCAATATTCAGTTCAGGTCAAATCCCTAGCAGATGTGTCATATGTTGCCTTGAACAGTTGCCTTTAAAGTCATAACTTTCCTGGTACACAGTATATTACACAGGGTTCAAGTAGCTTGTTGACTACTGGTAAGGAGCTCTTCAGTCTACTTGACATCAGTCTCTGTTCCTGATTACTATCCATACCCTCAGTTGGAGTATTGCTGCATCTTTTTCCAATGTAAGATGGCCTTTACCATCACTTAGCTTTTTTTTTTAGTTCTTCACTATTTTCACAGTGGATTCAGCTTTGCCATTACCTTGTGGATGACATGGTGAAGAAGTCACATGTTTATGACTCTTGGACCTTTGTACAAAGCCAATGCCAAACTGCATCTTTGTCTAGAAGTCTTCTCAATGGCTCACACACCTCAGACAAGTGTGACATGAATTTTGTTAGATATGTGACAAAGCCAATAAAACCCCGTACCGCTTTGGTGTCACCAGGCTGTGGCATGCTCACAATGGCTCTAATCTTATCTGAGTCATCTTTTAAACCTTTTGAAGACAGGATATGTCCATGGAAGTTACCTCTGGGGCTACAGACACTCCAAATGGCAGTTTGAGTCCAGAAGGTGGTAAAAATGTGTGCTTTGGGTAGTTTGTGCAAAACATCCTCAAGTGTTGGCATTATGTATTGTGGAAAACAAGAAAAGGTTTTTTCCAACGCACAGTGCAATCCAACAAACAAAATACATAAATTATTTAAAAAATTCTAGGACTCAATACATTTCTCTCCTCTCTCTCCCTGACAAAAGACAAAAATGTGTAAAAAGGATACAGAAAACCACATCATAATCAGTTTAACAGTAAATTCAATTTAAGGGACTGTCTAGTCCCCAAACTCACTTTTGTGCAAGATGAAGATTACAGCTTGTATAGTGCACAGGCTTTTATCCCTGTGGGATTTGATGCAGGCATTCTGTATAAATCACATTTTTAATATGTGACTCAAGCCCTCCCCAGTGATTACTCAGCATGTTTACTGCAGGTGCGGCAGCACTGATTCTATAGACACTTAGATATAAAGATTTGTTTCATTTGCCTGTCCTCCTCAAATTGAGTCTATAGTGTGGCCTGAGTGACCTTTCCCTTGTAGACTGTAGGATCTCTTAACAGTGCAACACATTTTCTGATGACATCACTAGAGAGACAGGATATTCCATTCATTTGAATGGCAATATTCTCATTGGTTCCTGCAGCAAAAAAAAAAAAAAAAAAGGAAATTACTTTTTCTCATCTAGTGTGGGCAGTCCTTGTTTACAGCAAACTTCTGTAATTTCACTATTTCATATAGCTGTAAGTATTTTATATTTTAAGCAATGCAATGCATTTAAAGAACTATGAAAGAACATTAACATGCATTTATATATGGAAGATGCATTTTGGTCACTAGACCAAACACAGAACAATGGATGTTGGAGTAAACTATCAATTATTATGACACATAAGGTCTATGTATTACACAAAAAAAACAATATACTAACAGAATCTGACTAAATAACAATATTTAAGTATAGAGTTATAGCACAAAACCCAGGGCCCATAATCTAAAGGGAGGTGTTTGGCCCTCAGGCCGCTCCAAGAACCCCCGTCACAGTGGATCTCCAAATCCATTTAGTGACAATTACAATCAATATATGTCAAGGTTCTAAAGTTCAATCAGTCATATCTGTATGCTAAGGGTAATTTTCGGCAAGCAATGATTTTACAACAATTTTTAATACTGGTTACATAGTAATAATAACATTTATGTACTAGAAGGGAAGTTTATAAATGTTTTTAAAAAAAACAATGATTTTTAAATGATCTTCAACAGTAGTTATACAGCATTATTTATATGCTAAGAGGAAACTCATGTTGAAACCAACAAAAAATATGCGGCCATACCACACGATGGTGCGATCGCACAGCGGTACACCGAAGAAGCAGGGGACCCTGGAGAAGGTAGGTGTCCCCTGGTGAGAAGGCCCAGGATCCTGACATTGGCATGCATGGTTCCCTCAATGAACTGTAGCTCCCCAGTGCCGATAACACTCCTACCACCATGCTTGACTATAGGCAAGACACACTTGTCTTTGTACTCCTCACTTGGTTGCTGCCACACACGCTTGACACCATCTGAACCAAATAGTTATCTTGGACTCATCAGACCACAGGACATGGTTACAGTAATCCATGTTCTTAGCCTGCTTGTCTTCAGCAAACTGTTTGTGGGTTTTCCAAAGGGAGGTCCATATAATTAAACCTGCACACATTAAGTGTTTGTCAACTAAACAGAAAATGGGTAGTAATCTTAAATGTCTTTTAGCAAATGCAAGAAGCTTGACAAACAAAATGGGTGAGCTGGAGATACTGGTAAGTGCTGAACAGTATGATTTAATCGGAATCACAGAAACGTGGTGGGATGAGACCCATGACTGGTCATTTAATTTACAAGGCTACTCAATTTTAGAAAGGACAGAGTAAATAGAAAAGGGGGAAGGATTTGTCTCTATGTAAATCCTAAATTAAAGCCCAGTATTAAAGAAGGTGTGCATGATGTAACTGGAACTGATGTGGAGACACTGTGGGTGGAGATTAGCATAGACACTAAAAAGAATCGCACATTACTTGTAGGTGTATGCTACAAGCCACCAAATATTAGCATTGATGGAGAAGATCAGCTTTTATTACAAATTGAAAAGGCTGAAAATATGAATGAAGTTCTAATCATGGGAGATTTTAATTACCCAGATATAGATTGGAAGTGTGGCACAACTAGTTCAGCTAGGGGCAGCAAGTTTCTGAACCTGCTTAATAACACATTTATGGCACAATTAGTAGACACCCTAACTAGAATGGATACCTGTCTGGATTTGGTAATAACAAACAATGCGGAGCTTATCTCAAACATCCAAATAAGAGAACACCTGGGGAATAGTGACCATAATATGGTCTCATTTGAGATTAATGCAAAAAAGCAAATTGGTAACTATGCCACCAAAACACTTAATTTTAGAAGGGCTAACTTTGATTGACTAAGGGCATCGATTGAACATTTAGACTGGGAACGATTGTTTTATGGAATAAACACAGAAGACAAGTGGAATTCATTTAAACACACATTACAAAAGTACACATCCCAATATATACCTTTGGGAGAAAATTGCAAAAGAAACAAATCAAAACTAATGTGGCTTACCGGTAACGTGAAACAGGAAATACAAAACAAGAAAATGGCATTCAAACATTATAAAAACACGGGATCAGCATTATCATTTATAAAGTACAAAGAGGCCAACAAAGCCTGCAAAAAGGTAATTAAAATGGCTAAATTGGAAAATGAGAATGAGAGAGGGAAAATGTTGGGCCCTTGTTATCCCAAATGGGAAATTTGGTAAGTGAGGACAGAGAGAAAGCAAACATTTTAAATACTTTTTTTTCTTCTGTTTATACTAAGGAAGAGCAGATGGACGAGCCCCTGCTACAGGAAGTTACGCGACATTCGCCGCAAACATGGGATTAGCTGACACAGGAAAAAGTGCTTAAGCAATTAAACTCTGTTAAGATATCCAGGGTCAGATGGTATACACCCAAGGGTACTTAGAGAGTTAAGCATAATTCTGGCCAGACCACTATTTATGATCTTTAGGGATTCTTTCAGTTCAGGTACAGTGCCAACAGACTGGCGAAAGGCGGATGTCATTCCAATATTTAAAAAGGGATCAAAATCTCTGCCAGGTAATTTTAGGCCAGTGAGCTTGACATCTGTAGTGGGGAAACTATTTGAAGGGTTGCTAAAGGTATACACTCAAGAATACATCTTGAACAAGAATATAATTAGTAAAAGTCAACATGGTTTTGTGAAAGACAGGTCTTGCCAAACAAACTTAATAACATTCTATGAAGAAGTCAGTAAAAATAAGGATCTAGGTTTGGCAGTTGATGTGATCTATTTGGATTTTGCGAAAGCATTTGATACAGTTCCACACATAAGGTTACTCTACAAATTGAGAGAAATAGGTTTGGGGGCAAATGTATGTATTTGGATTGAAAATTGGCTAAAAGATAGAACACAAAGGGTTGTTGTAAATGTAAAATCCTCAAATTGGACAAGGGTATTGAGCGGAGTACCTCAGGGGTCTGTTTTGGGCCCTCTTCTTTTTCATTTGTTTATTAATGATCTGCCACATTGTGCTGAGAGCCATGTCTCTGTGTTTGCGGACGACACTAAATTAGGTAAGGCAATAAAGACTAATCTTGATGTTTTTTCTTTGCAGGAAGATTTGGACAGAGTGGGGGACTGGGCAGTAAAGTGGCAAATGAGGTTCAATATAGACAAATGTAAAGTTATGCATTATGGGAAAAATAATAACAAAGCAACATATACGTTAAATGGTTTTTCCCTTGGAAAAACTACTAATGAAAAGGATTTAGGAATAGTTGTAGACAACAAACTTGGCAACAGTGCCCAATGCCAGTCAGCAGCTGCAAAGGCCAATAAGATATTGGCATGTATAAAACGAGGTATAGATTCACGGGAGGAGGATATCACCTTGCCTCTTTACAAATCAATGGTAAGACCTCACCTTGAATATGCAGTACAGTTCTGGGCACCAGTCGTTAAAAAGGATATTAAGGAACTAGAAAAAGTGCAAAGGAGAGCTACAAAATTAATAAGGGGTTTGGAAGATCTTAGGTATGAAGAGAGACTTAAAAAATTGCATTTATATACGTTAGAAAAAAGGCATCTCAGAGGGGATATAATAACATTATATAAATTTGTGCAGGGCCAATATAAAGAGCTCTCCAGTGACCTGTTCATTAACAGAAAGGTACAAAGAACAAGAGGTCACCCCTCAGACTGGAAGATCAAAGATTTCATAGACGGCAAAGGAAGGGATTCTTTACGGTTAGGACAATAAAGTTATGGAACTCCTTGCCAAGAGAGGTAGTGGTATCAACCATAATAGATGCATTTAAAAATGGTTTGGATGTTTTTTTAGGAAAGCAGAACATACAGGGCTATTACTAATTATAATAGAATAAGCATTAATAAAAGAGCTTATTGATCCAAGGAGAAATCTGATTGCCTCTTGGAGTCAAGAAGGAATTTTTACCCCCTGGAGGAAAATTTCGAAATAGCTTCCTTAGGGGTTTTTGCCTTCTTTTGGATCAAAAGCTGTAATGATAGGTAGAAGAGTTGAACTTGATGGACTTGTGTCTATTTTCAACCTAAATTACTATGTTACTATGTCACTATGTTACCATGAGGTGCCATGTTGAACTTCCAGTGACTAGTATGAGAGAGTGTGAGAGCGATAACACCAAATTTAACACACCTGAGACCTTGTAACACCTTGTAGTCACATGACACCGGGGAGGGAAAATTGCTAATTGGGCCCAATTTGGACATTTCCACTTAGGCGGTTTTGTTGCCAATGGTTTTGTCACGCTTCCTATTTGTACTAATTATAAATATAGATGAATACGGTCAGTATAGAACTCAATTGCAGGAAATGGTATCAATAAGTAGAATATCAGCAGAGGATGAATCTCAATGATATAGACGAGATAACTTTTAACAAGTGATCATCAGCACTGCAAACGGTTAAACTGTTCAGCAAGAGGAGTGGAATACAAACAATTGAATCTCAGCACTGAAATGGTTAAACAGTCCAGCAGTAGTAGGAATGCAATCAAGATTTCAATTGCAAGGTATGAATGGAAGCAACATGGAATGAATTATATGCAATTATGTGAAATCCAGCAATGCAAGGGTGAAACAGTTCAGCAAGGTAGGATTTGAGGAAAAACAAATCAGCTGTTTTTCAAACGAATGAACGAAAATGCTATTTTCGGACGAAAATGCTATTTTCGGACGAAAATGCTATTTTCGGACGAAAATGCTATTTTAGGACGAAAATGCATTCGTCCGAAAACGAATGCACATGTCTAGTAAGCATCATTTTATACATTTATATTATTTGAGCCTGTGACTAGCGCACTGACATTTTTCTTTTCCCTTAAAAAGGATTTAATTCTCATATAGGTAAATACTTCTGTGGGTGGGGGATTGTAATTCCTAACTAATACCTCAAAGGATGCCATAATGTTGTTTATGTAAATGTCTTCCACAGTATTTATGCCTACATTTATCCATTTTTGAAGAGTGATATTGGGTATACATAATAAAATACTCTGAAGAGGTGTTCCTCTTGAAAAGGTATCTTTAACCTTCATTCCTTTCTTTATTTTGTATAGTGAGGCCATGTCCCTTACAGAGTTAAGAGTAAATGCAAACCTCCTGTAGAAATTCGGTGGTATCCATATGAAAAGTGCCAGGTCCAGATTGTCGCATAAGATTTTTTTCCAAAGTGAGACAGCATGCTTTGTGATGATGATGCCTCCATGCTAATTGCCAATTGGCACGCCCATGCTGCATACTGCGCTTAGGGATCTGGCTTGGGATGCAAGGTTTCTTAATTGCCCATACAAACTTTGAGAGTAGAAGGTCGAATTTTCTAAGAATAGTCAGTATTTTACATGGAATAACTCTAAACTCTACTGCAGTTAAGTAAAAAGGAATATTCTGTGTCTTGGAAAGATTAATACTATAATTAGAGTATAGAACATATAACTCCAGAGCCTCCAAGAGTGCCGGTACAGATGTATGTGCATGTGTTAGCAGGATGTCATCTGCACAGAGAGTATTAAGATGTTCGTCCATACCTATCACGATTCCCTACACCTCCAGTGACTTTCTTAAGTATTGCACCAAAGACTCTATTGTAAGCGCATAGAGGGGCGCTAAAGGACCTGAAATCTTTGCCCGTGGGTTCACGTACAAAGCCACTGCCAGATCATAAAACAGGCATGTAATACCGAACGCCTGGAGGGTTTCCAACAGAAATCTGGTAATAAAGTGTAGAAAATCCAGGGCTGATCCTAGGGTGCAGGTTTTCCTTTGGCGCCCAAGGGTGGGCGTGGCTATATTATGAACTCCTCCCCTTTAGACATTTCTGATCCAGACATGCCCATTTCAATATTGGGGAGAGGGGGAGGGAGAAAACTTTATTTTAATATAAAGGACAAACGTTTCTTTTAAATAAAGATATATATTTTGCCATAATACTGTGTAGTGGTTTTACTTATTTCTATGATGCTCAGCCAGCAACATGGGAGACTTTTAGCTGGCTAGCAGAATGAGTTTTAACTACCGTTCCCATGAATCCCAACCAGCCAAAGTCTCTCATTAGTCTGGCTGAGCATCATTGGAAAAGAAGTACACAAGGAGTGATAAATAATATTCCACCAAGTCAGTAACTCACGTGTCTCTCTCTCTCCCCCCATACCCTCATGTCTGTCTGTCTCTCCCCGTACCCTCATGTCTGTTTGTCTCTCTCTCCCCCCATACCCTCATGTCGGTCTGTCTCTCTCTCCCCCCATACCCTCATGTCTGTCTCTCTCTCCCCATTCCCTCATGGCTGTCTCTCTCTCCCCATTCTCTCATGTCCGTCTCTCTCTCCCCATTCCCTCATGTCCATCTCTCTCTCCCCATACCCTCATGTCCATCTCTCTCTCCCCATACCCTCATGTCTCTCTCTCTCTCCACTCATACTCCACGTCTGTCTGTCTCTCTCTCTCCACTCATTCCCCATGTCTGTCTCTCACTCTGAACTCATTCCCCTTGTCTGTCTCTCACTCTGCACTCATTCCCCATGTCTGTCTCTCACCCTGCACTCATTCCCCATGTCTGTCTCTCACTCTTCACTCATTCCCCATGTCTGTCTCTCACTCTGCACTCATTCCCCATGTCTGTCTCTCACCCTGCACTCATTCCCCATGTCTGTCTCTCACTCTTCACTCATTCCCCATGTCTGTCTCTCACTCTGCACTCATTCCCCATGTCTGTCTCTCACTCTCCACTCATTCCCATGTCTGTCTCTCACTCTCCACTCATTGCCCATGTCTGTCTCTCACTCTCCACTCATTGCCCATGTCTGTCTCTCACTTTCCACTCATACCCCATGTCTGTCTGTCTCTCTCCACTCATACCCCATGTCTGTCTGTCTCTCTCCACTCATACCCCATGTCTGTCTCTATCTCCTCTCTCTCTCCACTCATACCCTCATGTCTGTCTCTCTCTCCCCCCATACCCTCATGTCTGTCTCTCTCTCCCCATTCCCTCATGTCTGTCTCTCTCTCCCCATTGCCTCATGTCCGTCTCTCTCTCCCCATTCCTTCATGTCCATCTCTCTCTCCCCATACCCTCATGTCTCTCTCTCTCTCCACTCATTCCCCATGTCTGTCTCTCACTCTGCACTCATTCCCCATGTCTGTCTCTCACTCTGCACTCATTCCCCATGTCTGTCTCTCACTCTGCACTTATTCCCCATGTCTGTCTCTCACTCTGCCCTCATTCCCCATGTCTGTCTCTCACTCTCCACTCATTCCCATGTCTGTCTCTCACTCTCCACTCATTGCCCATGTCTGTCTCTCAACTCCACTCATTGCCCATGTCTGTCTCTCACTCTCCACTCATACCTCATGTCTGTCTGTCTCTCTACACTCATACCCCATGTCTGTCTGTCTCTCTCCACTCATACCCCATGTCTGTCTCTCTCCACTCATACCCCATGTCGGTCTCTCTCTCTCTCCACTCATACCCCATGTCTGTCTCTCTCTCCCCATTCCCTCATGTCTGTCTCTCTCTCCCCATTCCCTCATGTCTATCTCTCTCTCTCCCCATACCCTCATGTCTCTCTTTCTCTCCACTCATGCTCCATGTCTGTCTCTCTCTCTCCACTCATACTCCACGTCTGTCTCTCTCTCACTCTGCACTCATTCCCCATGTCTGTCTCTCACTCTGCACTCATCCCCCATGTCTGTCTCTCACTCTCCACTCATTCCCATGTCTGTCTCTCACTCTCCACTCATTTCTCATGTCTGTCTCTCACTCTCAACTCATTGCCCATGTCTGTCTCTCTCTCCATTCATACCCCATGTCTGTCTCTCTCTCTCCACTCATACCCCATGTCTGTCTCTCTCTCTCCACTCATACCCCATGTCTGTCTGTCTCTCTCTCTCTCTCTCCATTCATACCTCATGTCTGTCTCTCTCTCTCTCCACTCATACCCCATGTCTGTCTCTCTCTCTCCACTCATACCCCATGTCTGTCTCTCCCCTCATCCCTTATATCTTTTTCCATGTCTATCTTTCTGTTCCCCATGTCTCTGTTTCTCCTCCTATATCCCTATGTATATCTCCCGCATGTCTCTCTCACTCCTCATAACCCCCATGTATCTGTCTACCCATGTTTCTTTCTCCCTCCTCATAACCCCATGTGTATCTTTCTCCCCCCACTCACCCCATAGCCTCTATTTGACTCTTTGTTCCAAGATCTCCATGTCTGTCTGTCTCCTCTGTGCCTTTAATATGTCTGTCACTCCCCCATATCTTTCTCCTATACATCCTACCTACCATGTATTTGTCTCTTCCCATGTCCCTTTTCCATGCCCCCTGCTGACCTCATCTCAGAACTCAATTAGCGCTGCCTTGATCTCCCCGCACATAGTGATGACTCTGACCGTTATGTTCCGACGCTCTAAGTCATCACTGTGCATGGAAAGAGCAGAAAGCGCTGACTGAGGTCTAAGGGGAAAAAATGGCGCCGATCTGCAGAGCTGGCTCTGAGAGGCAGAAAAGCAGCACATGGGCAGCCCATTTGCAGAGGTGTACTTAGGGTACACTTTGCCATTAACATAAGCAACAGCCAGTTTGTCCAATAAAAATGCCAGTTTGTCCAATAAAAATGCCAGTTTGTCCATTAAAATACATCAGTTTCCCCAGTAATATGCCAGTTATTTTGCCCATTAATATGCCACATCCAGTTTGTCCATTAATGTACAACAGCCAGTTTGACCATTGATATGCCACAGACAGTTTTCCCATTTATATACCAATGCTAGTTTGCCAATTAATAGGCTACAGCCAATATGCCACCGTTAGTTTACCCAATAAACGCATAATCTTCTCTCCTGCCTTCCCCAGTACTCACCTTGCTGCTGCTCTTGCGTCCCAGGCCATCTCCTCCGCACAGTCTTCCCTCTACGCACGCTGAGTGCAGGAGGTGGGAAACAGATGCCAGCTGGTTGGGGGCTGGTGCCCTCCATGTGATAAATTTATGAGCGCAGTGAGGGCCCCGGGCATGAACACACTTACACATAAATACACACAGACATACATAAATACACACAGTCACACACTTAGTCACCCTCACAGACATACATTTACACAGACACCCTTATACACACTGTCACACATACATAAATACACACACAGCCACCTCTACAAACTTAGACACAGGATACACTTGCACAGACACTCATGTACACACATTTTTGTTACTCCAAGCACAGCGTCGCGTTCTGTGATTGGCTGCAGAGAGGAGGACGTTCTCTATGGTGTCTGTAGAGGCAAAACACCGCAAGTGTCCTTCCTTGGCAGATACTCTAGAGAACGTCCTCCTCCCTGCAGCAGCCAATCACAGAACGTGACGGGGGCGGAGCTTGCACCCGTCGTGCTGTGCTTGATTTGCAAGGAGGAGGACGGAAGGGAGAGAGCTCCCTGCCTCAGCGCCTCTCCTCCCATGCGCCTGGACGTGGTGCACCCAGTGCACCCGCCCAGGATCGGCCCTGAGAAAATCTGTTCGGTCCCGGGCCTTACCTTTCTTCATCTCATGCATTATATAGTGCTACGTAATATGATTTAAAGGCTGTGGCAATTTGTTCTGGGGCAGTGCAACTTTTTCCCTCCCATACTAACTTTTTTATTATTTATGGTAGATTTGGGGCTTTAAGCTTTTTTGTTAATTCTTTCCCCGGTCTATTATTGCTGTAATACCAATTACTTGTCAGGCACAGCAAAGCTATTTCTGCTCTCTTCCTAAGTCCTCTCTTTATCTGGGCCTGCAACTCTTGGATCTCCTTTCTTAATGGGTCTGTAGCATTTAGCTTATTTTTATTTTTTTTTCTAATTTTTTAAATTGTTTTACAGAAAGGTACATAATGGGTTATCGGTAGAGCATGTCAATTGTTTGTAGCAGATTGGGTGTTTACAGTACAAGTCTTGTAATATTAATCTATTTAATATCTACATTGGCATGGTAGTAACACAGAGTACCTTAAGAACTATAGGAAAGAAAATATGAAAATAGATATAGTAGAAATGTGGGGTGATGGGGGGGGAGAGCATGGAATGCTGAATTGAGTGATAGATTGGTAGGGGGGGTTATAGGGGGAAAGGGTTTGGTTTTCTTCTTGCATCCCATGTAGTTCTGAAAGTATCGGTTGTTTAAGAATGTTTCCATAGGGTAAGTAGTGTATCGTAGTATTTCAGGTTGTTCATTGTGGAGTAGTGCATCTTTTCCATCGTAAGATTGTGCGAGATGAGATTATTGATTTCTGTCATTGTCGGTATTAATGCTGTCTTCCATCTTCTTACTAGCAATGTTTTGGTTGCTATGAGTACATGAAAGGTGAGTTTTTGTTGAGGCATTGGTATCTTCCCTGGGAAAATATGGAGAATGGCAATGCTGGGGCAGAGAGGTAGTGGTGTTTTCAGTTTGGAGTTGAGCATTTTGAATGCTAGTTTCCATAGTTGGACTTTTTTTGGGCAAGCCCACCAAGTGTGAAGCAGTGTACCTGTTTGATTGCATTGTTTCCAGAATTATTTGAAGTGCCTGGGTACATGTGTGCGACTCTGGATAGATCAATATCTTTGTTAATTCTAAATGGTTTGTGCAGTGGGAGTACTTTGCATGCATTTTAAAGGTATTAGTCTAAGTAGACTCTGAAATGGACATATTGAGGTCTCTTTCCCATGCTTCTAGACATAGTATTTTGCGTTCCGGGGTATAAGATGATAATATGTTATAGATTGTCGAGATCATCTTCTGCGATTTGGTTGGGTTGCAGCATAATTTGATAAAAACACGGTCGGCTATCCTGGGTTGCAATAGTGAGCCTTTAACACTCTGTAGAGAAGATTTGACAAGTATTTGTACTTCTCAGATATTGGCAAAGTGTAATTGGATTGTAATTCATCAAATGTGATACTTGCAGATACGAGTTTGGATAGATTGGTGATAGCCAGCCTTTTCCATGACTTTAAGGAGATCTGAGGGTGTAATGTTTTTAAAGTTCATATGGGGGTGGCTGCTGTAAGACCTTTAATTTCCACAGCACATGTGGCCGTTTTTCGCTACAGTGTGATGGAGAGAAGAGTGCTCGGCAGTACTTTTATAATGACTTTTCGTGGCCAGTTTGCTAGTTTAGAATCTTCTGCATCCACCCATGACTGATTTATCTTATGGTAAGAAATTTCACCAAAGGTGTGAAGTGTATTTAACAGTTGGGGGAGTGCTTGCTGGGGTTGAGATAGAGCTATCAATATGTTGTCTGCAAATAATCACATTTTTTTTTCTGTGTTCGGGGATAGTTGCCACCCACGAAGATTAGTTTTTTGTCTGATGATAGCTACTAGGGGTTACTTATAAGATTTGTGATAGGGGGCATCCTTGTCTGGTGCTGTTTGTTATGCAGAAAGGTTGAGATAAAAATTCTGCATATTGAGTTTTAGCAATGGGATTTGTGTATAAAGCCATAACTGCATCAATGTATTCGGGTGGGAATTTGTACTTATTTAATGTTGTTTCCAGACAACCCCAGTGGAGGCGATCAAAAGCCTTTTCTGCGTCCAGTGCTAATAGAAGGCAAGGCGATGTTGATTGCTCAGTGTAATGGAGAAGGTTGATACATTCCCTGGTATTGTCCATTGCTTGTCTGCCTTTAACTAAGCCCACTTGGTCACAATGTAACAGATAGGGGAGAATGTGTGGTAATCAGCCAGCTACAATTCTTGCATACTTTTTTATATCAGAGTTGAGCAAGGAAATAGGTTGAAAGTTTGAACAACTTGTAGGTGGTTTCCTAGGTTTGGGCAGGGTAGACATGTGCGCTATTAACGTTGATGAGGGGAAGTTGCGTTTAGTTTTGCATTCATTGAATACTCGGTACAGGTATGGCACTAAGGTTTCAGTGAATATCTTGTAATACAAATTTGAGAATCTGTCCAGTCCAGGGGCTTTACTGAGTGGTAGTGATTTATTTCAGCTTCTGAGATGGGGCTGTTTAATTTGTTGTTCTGAGATTCATTGATCTGGGGTAGGTACACTTTATCCAGGAAATTGTTAACTTCATCTTAAGCGGGTTGGATAGTAGACAAGTCGTCTTTGAGATTGTAAAGATTACTGTAATATTTTGCAAATTCACTGGGGATATCTGCTGGATTCATGATCGTTTGGCCTGTAGACGAGAATTATCTCTTCTACTTATTATCCAATCCACTCCAGATACAATTAACAATTTCCTGGATAAAGTGTACCTACCCCAGAAAAAAACAAACAGATTTTAAATTATACATGTTCCATAGCATAATACTGCCTTCTACCAGTGCTGTTAAAAGTGTTCGTGGTGTTAGGACAAACGAGACAATTCACTATCTGGGGGTCGGTATTAAGCCCAATTTAAAATCCATAGTAGAACATAATTATCTTAAATTTATAGAGATTTCAGAGACAGAGTCATGTTTTGGAAGAAAATTCAAATCTCCTGGTTTGGCAGGATTAATTTGGTCCGAGTGTATTTGCTCCCGAAGATGCAATATCTGTTGCGTACTATCCCACTGAGAGTCCCGAGGTTCTTTCTTTCCAATTTCCATAAATTGTTTGTCTCATATGTTTGGGGCCATAAGAAACCTAGAATACAATTCCGTATTATGGGAATATATTTCTATTTTCATCTCTGCTCTTCTGGTTAGACCAACAGAAGTTCGGGACCCTAAACATTAAGAATCAGCTCATTCAAAATGTGTTTTTATCTATTGGTCCAATCAAAAAAAATGTTTTTCGTGATTTACAACTACCTCCCTGGGCCTCTATAGTTACTCTGAAAGTTTTTATAAAGGACTTAAATCTAGATAATAGGCTTAGGTCAGGGATTGAAACGATTGGAGATTGGAGAAAATATAGTTAGGCAGACGTCCTTAAATTTCAACTGGCAAAAGCCATAAATCCAGAGTCCGGATAGCCTTTTGTATTTTGCCTGGTTCCTTCGATTGTAGTGGGAGTGTTGGGCCTGCAGGACTGGGGAGCGTAGAGCAGGGTGAGTGTCAGGGCCCCTGAGGACCAGGGGAGTAAGGAAAGTCCAATGGACAAGCAAAGAGTTCTGTGAGAAAAATCAGAGTAAGAATGGTCAAGCAAGCTGGGTCAGGGTTGGAGAAGTCAGGAAAGTCCAAAAATGAGCCAGGGGTCAATATCAGGAAGTCAGTCACAGTATACACAGCAACACAGGAAAAAGGGAACTAAGCAGGGAACACCAGGCTTAGCAGCTCAATAATCATGCAAGGACTGAACAGTGTGATGGGTTTTTATATGGTTTGCCATTACCAGCTCCTCCCCTCAACTCCAGGGGTTTACTCTCAGCTTCACAGGATATGGGACCTTGCAGAGAGGTCTTCACCTCTGTCCCCACCTCCCCCGCATCCTCCAATACGGGAACAGCATCTAACATCAAGACACACCCCCCCTGGACGTGGCACCCGCGTTACTTGAGGCCGGGGATGTGACCTACTACGCGATGGAGCTCCAGCGCGGTGGGATGTGGAGGTAACGGGGGCCCCTGTGGAAGGTAAGTGTTCCCTGGAGGAAGGGTGAGGGAGGCTGGAATCCTGATAGGGAGGTTGGGGTAACAATATCCACTAGTGCATGTTTCTGTGGGTGCCCTGGGGGGCCACTGCCTCTCCGTCATGTCCACACCTCTCAGTGCAATGTTTCCACCGCTCACCGTTCAGAATGGCTTTTCTTCTCTTTTTCCGTCTCTCTCAGGGAAGAGCCCCAAGGCTTAGGTGTATTTAGTGTAGTCTCCCAAAAATCCTATCTGCTTTGATGCCCAATAAGGTTGAGGATCTGAGGCCGGACTTGAAAGCACCACGCTCAGCAGAGTCTCCTCCATCTACTTCACATCTCCCTCATCGGAGAGGCACGTCCCACATCGTCCTGAGCTCTGTTTTAATAAGCACCTATTTTTGTAATTCTTTCATTACTACTGGTTACTTGATTTAATGGTTATTTAAAGCTGATTACCCCATAACCAGTATGAGAAATTACTATTAAGTGTGTTTCATGATTTGCTCCAGCACCAAGTCTAGCACATAAATCCTGACTTTATATATATATATAATTAAATTGGCTTTTTAATTGAGTTATTAATAAAATTTGGACTTTTAAACCTGTTTTCCATTTTTCTTTTTTGTGACTATTAATAAAAGCTATTTTCTTCATCAACTTCCAAAATTCTGCTCAATATCCAATTGTTAGATAAGAGGGGATAATACCCTTGCCGGTATCACAAAAAGTGGGTTACATAATTACAATATAAGGAAGCCTCTAGGAACAAAAAATATAAATAATAATACACTAAATTCAATAAAGTGTAAGATATAAGGATTGAGGTGAAATACAATTACACACTTTTGTGTACTCTTGTGTTTCTTTTGGTTAACTCATTTTATGTTCTCTCCACATGTTTTTCCAGAGAGATGTTTGTACTCCTGTTCCGCTGCCTAGCATACTAAGGAAGCCTCTACAATTATCTATTCCATTCCTATTTTTTCTATATTTATTTATAAATAGTATTATATAATAAACTTTTTCTGAGTGGCATTTGTAACTTACAGATGCATACTCTAGCCCCCCCCCCCCTCCCCCCCCTTTTGCTTTATGTATTATTCTTTTTCTTTAATGTATTTCACCCCAATCCTTAATCTTACACTTTATTGGATTTATTGGATTTAGTGTATTATTATTTATATTTTTTGTTGTTAGAGGCTTTCTTATATTGTAATTATGTAACCTCCTTTTTGTGATACTCGATACATTATTATGGAGATGCCTGTGATCACTCAGTTCCAGTGCCTAATTTATTCTTATCATGCTTTTGTTTTTGTCATCCTAATAACTTAAATCAGTGTCCTGCATATCTGCTGCTGTATTTTAACTATTTCTTTTCTACTGTTGTATTGATCCTTGGTATTTTAGGCAACTGCTTCCAAAAAATCATCCTACACTAGGTGGGCCTACCACTTGTTTATTTATTACATGGAAGAACCATCAATAAAACCTTAAGTGATAGTGCACCTACTAAAAACCCTCAGGGATTCTAACTCAAATAATGCAGAAGATGCTGTTTTCCTGAGCTCTGTTTCAATTAACATCTATTTTTGGAATTCTTTCATTACTACTGGTTTCTTGATTTAATAGCTATTTAAAAGCTTGACTACCCCATATCCAGTATGAGAAATTACTATTAAGTGTGTTTCATGATTTCCTCTAGCACCAAGTCTAGCACATAAACCCTGAGTTTAATTTTGATTAACCCCTTCCTGCTTGTAGGACATTCCATGCCGTCCTACTTTTTATTTCCAAGATTCTAGTAGGACAGCATGGAACGTCCAACACTAAACAGCTCAGTGACTTGCAGCGGGGTCCCCGCCAGTGGCATCCCGAGGAAGGGGGGTGGGGGGGGGTGGACCGCACCGGGTGACACCTCCTTTTTTTTGATGTTACGTCACATCCGGTGACTGTGTTTCCCTCCTCCGTGCAGGAGGGAAGACTGCACGGAGGAGGCGTCCATCCGGGGACACGGAGCAGCCATTCGGTAAGTAATGGGGAAGGGGAGAGAAGGGTGGTAGAAAACGAGCACTTTAATGGCACAATATTACTGGGCTCTGACTGGCACACTATTACTGGGCTCTGACTGGCACAATATTACTGGGCTCTGACTGGCACACTATTACTGGGCTCTGAGTGGCACAATATTACTGGTACCTGACTGGCACACTATTACTGGGCTCTGACTGGCACAATATTACTGGGCTCTGAGTGGCACAATATTACTGGGCTCTGAGTGGCACAATATTACTGGGCATCTGACTGGCACAAAATTACTGAGCTTTGACTGGTACAATATTACTGGGCTCTGACTGGCAACTATTACTGGGCTCTGACTGGCACACTATTACTGGGCATCTGACTGGCACAATATTACTGGGCTCTGACTAGCACACTATTACTGGGCTCTGAGTGGCACAATATTACTGGTATCTGACTGGCACAATATTACTGGGCTCTGACTGGCACAATATTACTGGGCTTTGACTGGCACACTATTACTGGGCTCTGACTGGCACACTATTACTGGGTTCTGACTGGCACACTATTCCTGGGCTCTGACTGGCACACTATTACTGGGCTCTGACTGGCACAATATTCCTGGTATCTGAATGGCACAATATTACTGGGCTCTGACTGGCACACTATTACTGGGCTCTGACTGGCACAATATTCCTGGGCTCTGACTGGCACAGTATTCCTTGGCTCTGACTGGCACAATATTACTGGGCTCTGACTGGCACAATATTCCTGGTATCTGACTGGCATAATATTACTGGGCTCTGACTGGCACACTATTACTGGGCTCTGACTGGCACACTATTACTGGGCTCTGACTGGCACAATATTACAGGCATCTGACTGGCACACTATTACTGGGCTCTGCATGGCACACTATTACTGGGCTCTGAGTGGCAAACTATTACTTGGTTCTGACTGGCACACTATTACTGGGCTCTGACTGGCACAATATTCCTGGTATCTGAATGGTACACTATTCCTGGGCTCTGACTGGCACAATATTACTGGGCTCTGACTGGCACACTATTACTGGGCTCTGACTGGCACAATTACTGGTATCTGAATGACACAATATTACTGGGCATCTGACTGGCACAATATTACTGAGCTTTGACTGGTACAATATTACTGGGCTCTGATTGGCACACTATTACTGGGCTCTGACTGGCACAATATTACTGGGCTCTGACTAGCACACTATTACTGGGCATCTGACTGGCACAATATTACTGGGCTCTGACTAGCACACTATTACTGGGCTCTGAGTGGCACAATATTACTGGGCTCTGACTGGCACACTATTACTGAGGTTCTGACTGGCACACTATTCCTGGGCTCTGACTGGCACAATATTACTGGGCTCTGACTGGCACAATATTACTGGGCTCCGACTGGCAACATTTTACTGGCCTCTGACTGGCACACTATTACTGGGCTCTGACTGGCACAATATTCCTGGTATCTGAATGGCACAATATTACTGGGCTCTGACTGGCACACTATTACTGGCTCTGACTGGCACAATATTACTGGGCTCTGACTGGCACAACATTCCTTGGCTCTGACTGGCACAATATTACTGGGCTCTGACTGGCACAATATTCCTGGTATCTGACTGGCATAATATTACTAGGCTCTGACTGGCACACTATTACTGAGCTCTGTCTGGCACACTATTACTGGGCTCTGACTGGCACAATATTATAGGCATCTGACTGGCACACTATTACTGGGCTCTGCATGGCACACTATTACTGGGCTCTGAGTGGCACACTATTACTTGGTTCTGACTGGCACACTATTACTGTGCTCTGACTGGCACAATATTCCTGGTATCTGAATGGCACACTATTCCTGGGCTCTGACTGGCACAATATTACTGGGCTCTGACTGGCACACTATTACTGGGCTCTGACTGGCACAATTACTGGTATCTGAATGACACAATATTCCTGGTGTCTGACTGGCACAATATTACTGGTATCTGACTGGCACAACATTACTCGGCTCCGAATGCACAATATTCCTGGTATATGACTGGCACAATATTACTGGGCTCTGAGTGGCACAATATTCCTGGTATCTACAATTTTACAATTGTCACCTCGTGGGGCTCCTGTGTGTTGCATAATTAATGCCGGTCCCATGTGTGCATAATTATGGGGTGCTTGTGTGTGGCATATTTATCGGGCCCCATGTGTGGCATAATTAAGGGACTCTTTTGTGTGGCATAATTATGGGGCACCTGTGTGTGTGGCATAATTAATTGGGCAGAGGTGTGGCATAATTTATGGGGCTCTGGTGTGGCATAATTTATGGGGCTCTTGTGTGTGGCATAGTTAATAGGCTATCTAACTGGCATTACTAAGGAATCTGTTTGGCATTGTATTGGAGGAAATCCAGGGGGGTGACACCATGAGTTTCCGCACCGGGTGACACCAACCCTAGTGACCCCCCTGGTCCCCGCTGTCAGGTGAGGCCACTTTGAGTGGCCTCACTCTGACACAGATAATGTAGCTGACGCTCAAAATTAGCTTCAGCTACATTTTACAGTAAAAGCCTGCAGGACGGCATATATAACGGCATATATAACAAATATATATATGTATGGTGAAAAAAAAACAAAAAAACATATTCTCTTCCTTTTATTTGAAAAATCTTTTAGTCATCTACAAAGGCTGATAAAAAAAACCTTCTAAATAGATTCATCAAATGTCCTGAGTACAGGGATCCCACCCATGCATAGGTTTGATGGGTTGTCTGGGGGCTAAATTTGGTCACATTTGGGAGGTGCACTTTTTGGTTTTCCAACTTGGAATTTGGCATGCAGAAAACCTGCGCCCATGTCTTATTTGGGACATTTTTGAAGCCAGCCAGTGTATTTTACCTCATCAAACTATATATTTTTTAAAAGTAGACACCCAAGGCTATTTCAAATAGTGGCATTTTAACACTTTTCATGCACTAATTCTACCACCAGCCTTTGTCAATGTTGGTTGTTATAATTTTTTTTATGGTTTTTTTCACATACATTGTATTTCAGACATGAATTCACAGATTTTGTTATGTGTCACTGCCAAACAACACCCCAATATGTGTTCAGTAACATCTCCCGAGTACAGGGACCCCACCTATGCATAGGTTTGTCGGCTTGTTTGGGGGTTAAAAGGCCACATTTGAAAAGTGCGCTTTTTGATTTTCCAACTTGGAATCTTGACATGTGGAGCAAGGAAGGAGTTAATCGCTCTTATAAGAGCCTTTTTAGTACTGTAATAAATTGCAGTACAAAAAACTAACCCCTAAAAATGCACAGACAAGAAAAAATGTGCTGCTGTGCAGTGATCAGTGGCAGGGAAGGGGTTAATACCCAGGGTATACTATACACAGGGTATGGGGCTTCTATAAAAGCCACTGGGTCTCACAATTTTATAACACTGTATTTAATTTATAATAATTAAAAACTTACAGTATACATATCTGTCTCTCTCCCTCACTAAAATCCAACTGAGGAGAGTGCAGAAGATCCAGACAGGTCAGATCAATATTTACCAATATTGATCTGACCAAGCGAATGGTGATGCTCATCTGAGCAATCACCAAACCATCTTTGCCACTGATCGGCTGTTACTGACAGCTTCAAAAATATGTTTTTGTTAAACGTAATCCCTAGCGGGTATAATTAACATCTAGGGGGTGTCACAAATTTTTTTAAAACTGCAAATAGAAAATAAAATTGCTTCTGTGGCCAGATCACTGCAAAGGTGGCTAGATCGCTGCTTATGCTGAAATCTACAGCAAGCAAGGGGTTAATAGCTTTTAAAAGAGCCTTTTTTATACTGTAATAAATTACAGTAAAAAATGAATCCCTAAAAAATGCTCACAGAAAAAAATCTTCTGCTGTTCATGTTCACTGCCTATGCATTGATCAATGGCAGATAGCGATTAAAAGAGCCTTTATTATTCTGTAGTAAATTGCAGTTAAAAAATGCACCCCTAAAAAATGTGAACACAGCAAAAAATCTGCTGCTTTGCATGATCATTGCGTACTCAGTGATCGATGGCAGGGAAGGAGTTAAATACCGAGAATGGCTTTTATAAAAGCACTTTATTATAAAAATTGTATTAAATATTTTTCCTTTATTACATTTGAAAAAATATCATGATCTGATCTGTCTCTCTCCCTCACTAAAACTATAGAGAGGAGAGAGAGGCAGATTTTACACTTGTCAAAGGCAATATTGGTCATTATTGCCTTGGACTGTACGATAAGTGCTCGCCAGCTTATCATACTTGCCGGAACACAGATCACACTGATCTGCTGTGCAGGCATAGAACACCGCCCCCTAGAGCAACGGAAGTGAAAAAAATCACTTCCGATGATCTTGCCAGTACAAGGGAAGTGCTGCCTATACCAGCAGCACTAACTTCTGTTGAGCCGATTTGGATCGGGGGAGCTATCGAGGCACTTTGGCAACACCATCAGTGCTTAGGAAGCAAATTTTTAAATGGTAGCTACGGTCACTCTGGGGAGTGATCGTAGAGCACCCCTGCACTTTTTTTTAGTGTTGATCCATGCCTCTACATAGAGGCATTGTAGCAACACCGAAAGAGTAAAGAAAGCGACCATCGGTTGCTTTCTTTGCTCTTTTTAGTGCATGACGTGCCAGGTACATCATGTGTCACTAACAGTATGTTTCTGCCAGGCAAAACTGGGGTTAATGCTTATTCTATGATTAATACCCCTGTATGTTCTGCTTTTCTAAAAAAAAAAAAACATCCAGACCATTTTTAAATGCATCTTTTGTGGTTGATAGCACTACCTCTCTTGGCAGTGAGTGACCTCTTGTTCTTTGTACATTTCTGTTAATGAACAGGTCACTAGAGAACTCTTTATATTGGCCCTGCACATATTTATATAATGTTATCAAATCCCCTCTAAGATGCCTTTTTTCTAAAGTAAATAAATGCAATTTTTTAAGTCTCTCTTCATAACTAAGATCCTCCAATCCCCTTATTAATTTTGTAGCTCTCCTTTGCACTTTTTCTAGTTCCTTAATATCTTTTTTAAGGACTGGTGGCCAGAATTGTACTGCATATTCAAGGTGAGGTCTTACCATTGATTTGTAAAGAGGCAAGATGATGTCCTCCTCCCGTGAATCTATATCTCGTTTTATACATGCCAATATCTTATTGGCCCTTGCAGCTGCTGACTGGCATTGGGCACTGTTGCCAAGTTTGTTATCTACAATGATTCCTAAATCCTTTTCGTTAGTAGTTTTTCCCAGGGATTTACCATTTAACGTATATGTTGCTTTGTTATTATTTTTCCCATAATGCATAACTTTACATTTGTCTATATTGAACCTCATTTGCCACTCCCCCAGTCCCCCACTCTGTCCAAATCTTCCTGTAAAGAAAAAACATCAAGATTAGTCTTTATTACCTTACCTAATTTTGTGTCATCAGCAAACACTGAGACTTGGCTCTCAGCACAACGTGGGAGATCATTAATAAACATATTAAAAAGAAGAGGTCCCAAAACACTCTTCCCAAAAGAAGAGGTACTCCGCTCAATACCCTGGTCCAATCTGAGGCTTTGCCATTTACAAAAACCCTCTGTGTTCTATCTTTTAGTCAATTTTCAATGTGATACTGAATAAGTACTTAGGCTGTCAGAACCAATTTTGCTGTGATTGAGTCTTTAATTGGTTAAATCTGTATGCTGTAGTTAGCAATGGATGTTTAGGATACAGCCTGTCCAGGTAAGTATTTGCACATAGATCAATAGTAAAGATATTCAGTTGGTATAATAAGGCTGTCAGAACAGATTTTGCTATGATTGAGTCTTGAATTGGTTAAATCTAAATGTGGCAGTTAGCAATGGATATTTAGGATACAGCTTGTCCAGATAAGTATTTGAACATAGATAAATAGTAGAGATATTTACTGATACCAAATAAGTACTTGGGCTGTCAGAAACAATTTTGCTGTGATTGAGTCTTGAATTGGTTAAATCTATATGCTGTAGTTAGCAATGGATGTTTAGGATACAGCCTGTCCAGGTAAGTATTTGCACATAGATAAATAGTAAAGATATTCAGCTGGTATAAGAGTGAAATATATATTAGTGAAATCAGACAGATAGAAAGACAGAATTTTTGTCTGGTGAATATGGTGCTAGTCGCTCCCTATATTTTAGATATATCTTTCATTAAATATAAACGCTATTAAGCCTTAATTGACCACCATTTAAGGAGCAGATCTGGCTGCCTGTGGATTTCTATCACTAATATATATTTCACTCTTATACCAGCTGAATATCTTTACTATTTATCCATGTGCAAATACTTACCTGTACAGGCTGTATCCTAAACATCCATGGCTAACTACAGCATATAGATTTAACCAATTCAAGACTCAATCACAGCAAAATTGTTTCTGACAGCCCAATTACTTATTTGGTATCAGTAAATATCTCTACTATTTATCTATGTGCAAATACTTACCTGGACAGTCTGTATCCTAAATATCCATTGCTAACTGCAGCATATAGATTTAACCAATTCAAGACTCAGTTATAGCAAAATTGGTTCTGACAGCCTAAGTACTTATATGGTATCACATTGTATTCATTACGTGTGTGCAGGGCCGGCGCTACCGTAAGGCAGCACAGGCGGCTAGGCTTAGGGCGCCCCAAAGGGGGGGGGCGGGAAAATTGCCCGCGCCCCCAGGCCCGTTTACTTACCTCCTTCCTTGCTGCTGTGCATGTCCGTGGCTGTGAGGGAAGCGCTCGCCTCCAGCCGCGTGGATCAATAAAGTTTGTTTAAACTTTTTTTTCAACAAACTTTATTGAAGCCGCGCTGCTGGAGGGGAGCGCACAACGCTTCCCTCACAGCCACGGACCTGCACCGGGAGACAGCAGCAAGGAGGTAAGTACTGCCTGGGGAAGGGGGAGAAGGGTGGCATAACGAGCATACTGAGGGTCAAAATCCTGGCATATTGATGGTCAAAATCCTGGCATATTGAGGGTCAAAATCCTGGCTTATTAAAAATGGCAATATCCTTGCATATTAAGTGGCTATACCCTGGCATATTAAGTGCCAATATCCTGGCATATTATGTAGCAATATCCTGACATATTAATTGGCAATATCCTGGCATATTAAGTGTCAATATCCTGGCATATTAATTGGCTAATATCCTTGCATAATAATTGTCAATACCCTGGCATATCAAGTGGCAATATCCTGGCATATTAAGTGGCTATACCCTGGCATATTAAGTGGCAATACACTGGCATATTAATTGGCATTATGCTGGCATATTAAGTGGCAATGCCCTGCCATATTAATTGGCAATATCCTGGCATATTAAGTGGCTATATCCTGGTATATTAATTGGCATTATCCTGGCCTATTAATTGGCATTATCCTGGCATATTAATTGGCAATATCCTGGCATATTAAGTGGCTATACCCTGGCATATTAATTGGCAATATCATGGCATATTAAGTGGCAATATCCTGGCATTTTAATTGGCAATATCCTGGCATATTAATTGGCAATACCCTGCCATATTAAGTGGCAATATTCTGGCATATTAAGTGCCTATCCCCTGGCATATTAAGTGGCAATATGCTGACATATTAATTGGCATTATCCTGGCATATTAATTGGCAATATCCTGGCGTATTAAGTGTCAATATCCTGGCATATTAAGTGTCAATATCCTTGCATATTAATTGGCTAATATCCTTGCATATTAATTGGCAATACCCTGGCATATCAAGTGGCAATATCCTGGCATATTAAGTGGCTATACCCTGGCATATTAAGTGGCAATACGCTGGCATATTAATTGGCATTATGCTGGCATATTAAGTGGCAATGCCCTGCCATATTAATTGGCAATATCCTGGCATATTAAGGGGCTATATCCTGGCATATTAATTGGCATTATCCTGGCCTATTAATTGGCATTATCCTGGCCTATTAATTGGCATTATCCTGGCATATTAATTGGCATTATCCTGGCATATTAAGTGGCAATGCCCTGCCATATTAATTGGCAATATCCTGGCATATTAAGGGGCTATATCCTGGCATATTAATTGGCATTATCCTGGCCTATTAATTGGCATTATCCTGGCCTATTAATTGGCATTATCCTGGCATATTAATTGGCAATATCATGGCATATTAAGTGGCAATATCCTGGCCTATTAATTGGCATTATCCTGGCATATTAATTGGCATTATCCTGGCATATTAATTGGCAATGCCCTGCCATATTAATTGGCAATATTCTGGCATATTAAGTGCCTATCCCCTGGCATATTAAGTGGCAATACGCTGGCATATTAATTGGCATTATCCTGGCATATTAAGTGGCATTGTCCTGGCATATTAAATGGCTATAACCTGGCATATTAATTGGCATTAAAAAAAGAAAAATATTGAGAAATACATATAAATATAAAGTCCTTGAATGAGTGGTGAGATACTGTGGGCCAATCAAGAAGGTGAGTATAGGTGAGAATGGTGTAGAGATTGATTGGTGAGAGGTAAGGAGTGCAATAGGGATAGAGTATAATGTGTGTGTGTGACAATAGTGAACAAGAGACTATTCATAATAAAGGGGAAAATGAGAAGCCCTCATTTAATCCATGAGGAGATAATGAATTCATTTTGTAAATCCAGAGAGATTCTCTCTGTCGGAGTCTCCTATTAACATTCCCTTTTCTTTGGTTGGAAAAAAACGTTTCAACAGCCGTGAACCTTAGGACATTAGGGTGTCTGTGATGAAAAGCTCTTACATGTCTGGACACAGGGGTATCTTGTTCATTAAGGATAGAACCTATGTGTACCAATATCCTCCTTCTAAGCTGGTGAATAGTTTTCCAATGTGTTTTTTTGCCACAGGTACATTCGATCACCAACCCCTGTGGTTTTGCAATTCATGAATGTTTTGAGAGGTATCAAGAGTAGTGTTGAGCGAACCCGAACCGCACTGTTCGGGTTAGTACCGAACATTACGGTTTTTGGACCCTGGACCCGAACACGGACATTCCACTGTATGTGTTGGAGTTCGGGGTTCGGCAGGGCCGGCACCACCTGTAAGGCGACCTAGGCAGCCACCTAGGGCGCAACTTAGCAGGGGGCGCCGGAACCGTGAAAAAAAAATATCCTTCCCCTTCCCCCTTACTTACCTCATCACTGCTGCTCTGTCTCCCGGTGCAGGTCCGTGGCTGTGAGGGAAGCGTTGTGCGCTCCCCTCCAGCTGATGCAGATTCAATAAAGTTTGTTTAAACTTTTTTTTTAAACAAACTTTATTGAATGGGCATTGGATGGACGGCCTAAATCCTTGCATATTGAGAGGCATAATCATGGCATATTGAGTGGCATAATAATCCTGGCATATTGAGAGGCATAATAATCCTGGCATATTGGGTAGCTAAGTCCTGGCATATTGAGAGGCATAATACTGGGATATTGAGGGGTATAATCCTTGCATATTGAGGGGCATAATCCTGGCATATTGTGTGTTAAAATCCTGGCATATTGAGTGGCATAATAATCCTGGCATATTTAGAGGCATAATAATCCTGGCATATTGAGGGGCATAATCCTGGCATATTTTGTGGAAAAATTCTGGCCTATTGAGTGGCATAATAATCCTGGCATATTGGGTGGGAAAATCCTGGCATATTGAGCGGCATAATAATCCTGGCATATTGGGTGGCTAAATCCTGGCATATTGAGGGGCATAATCCTGGAATATTGAGGGGCAAAATCCTGGGATATTGAGGGGCATAATCCGTCAATATGCCATAATCCTGGCATATTGGGTGGGAAAATCCTGGCATATTGAGCGGCATAATAATCCTGGCATATTGGGTGGCTAAGTCCTGGCACATTGAGAGGCATCATAATGGCATATTGAGGGGCATAATCCTGGCATTTTGAGGGGCATAATCCTACAACGATTATTCAAATTACAGTGATTATTTTAGTGGGTGCTATACCACATATTTGTACCCTGCCCTGAGCCCAGTGCCACAGAGAGTGCAGTGCACTTGCAACTGCATGTGCCACGCACATGACTTTAATCCTGTTCTGTTAGCTCAGTGGGCAACATCTAGGCATTTTTAAATACTGCAATTTGTTGGTGTTAAATATTACATTTGCGTCCTGCACTTCATATCTGAGAGTCAAATAGAACCGTCAAATACTGTGCGTACAGCGCACTTTGAAAAATTCTAATTGTTTTGAGTGCTAAATAGTACATTTGCGTCTTGCGGTGCACTTCATATCTGAGAGTCAAATAGAACAGTCCAATGCTGTGCTTACAGCGCACTTTGAAAAATTCTGGCTACCTCCTCCTCCTCCTCCTCCTCCAGCGCTGCTTTTACCTACACCGCCTCCTCAACCTATGGGTCTCTTAGTATAAACTGAAAGAGAATACCCTGCACTCCAACCCTCTCTCAAATGGATAATTCTGTTGATCCTCCTGGTAGCCATGCTTTAGATTTAGATTTATGTTCTTCCAAAGCTAAAATCAAAGATTCCATCTAGTGCTATTTTATGGCTCAGCTGTATTTGTAATTTGTATGTATTTTATGTTATTTTAAGTTATTTCCCTATCCACATTTGCTTGCAGGGCACTTGTCCTACTGTTACCCACATTTTACTTCATTTTGCATCCCTCTAGCCCTTTCCAGGACTTTTTTAGAGGCATTTTAGTAGCCAAACATTCTTGGGGTTCGGGGTCAAGTTCAGGGTCAAGTTCGAGCACGGACCCGGACATTTTTTCAAAGTTCAGCCGAACCTGCCGAACCCGAACATCCAGGTGTCCGCTCAACTCTAATCAAGAGGTTATCATTGTCTCTGATAGATTTAGTGGTAAATACATATTTGCAAGCTTTGCAGTTACCACACCTCCCTGGAGTGATGGCTATGTACCAGTTGGTCTCGTAGATTGGTTGCCCATCTAGAGGTCATTAATGGTCTAGGACCTATGAACGCTCCATGATATCTTTTACTTTCTGCCATCCTTTATCATAGGTACCTATGCATCTAATGACTTTGGATTCATTTTTGTTAGTTGGTGTAGACAGCAAAGTGGAGCTGTCAGATGCTAGAGCCCTTTGATAGGCTTTTTTAAGGACTTTATTAGTCCTCTCTCTTTGAATCTAACTTTCAGATCTTTGGCTTGACTAACAAATTCCTCATCATTAGAGCAATTTGTCCTCAGTCTTAGGTACTGTCCAGTAGGTATACCTCTTTTGAGGGGAGTGGGGTGATAGCTATCCCATCTAAGAAGATTGTTAGTCAGTTTTCGATAGACTGTACTGGTCAGTTTTCCTGCTCCAGTGAGGGATATACTTAAATCCAAAAAGTTAAGTGTATGAGTTTGAATCTGATAGGTCAAATGAAGACCAATATTATTTGCATTAAGGGTACACACAAATTCTCTAAAGACATCCTCTGATCCTGTCCATATCAGTAGGATATCGTCAATATATCTTTTACAGGTGTGGATGTATTTTAGAAATGGTTGAAATTGATCAGATTGTTGTAGATCATTCTCCCATTTTCCCAGAAACAAATTAGCGTACGTGGGGGCACAATTTGGGCCCATCGTGATTCCGGTAACCTGGTGATAGATTTTATTTTTGTACCAGAAATAATTTTTTGTTAATACAAATTCTAGAAGTGTTAAAATTGTAGCCACTTGGCCGGGAGATATATATGTATCCTTGTCCAAGAAATGCTTACATGCTTCAATATAATTTTTGTGAGGAATATTACTGTATAGAGATTCGACATCAAGACTACAGAGTAGAGCATGATCGTCCTCTTTTAGATTATCGATCAACTTCAGTGTCTTTTGTGTCCTTGAGATAGGATGGAAGTTTTTCAACATATTTCCGAAGTATCTTATCTATAAATACACTTATTTTCTCCATGAGGTTTTCACTGCCGGATACTATCGGTCGTCCAGGTGGTTTTGTTATGTTCTTATGTATTTTTGGTAATCAGTGGTGATCTTGGTAACAGACAGTGATACTCTGAGTCTGAGAGATAGTCACAATCCCTGGCCATAGCCAATATACCTTTTAATTCCATACAGTATAAATCAGTTCGATCATGAGATAATATCTCATATGTATTAGTGTCTGATAATAGTCTGAGGCACATGTCTTCGTAGTCATCAGTGTCCATAATGACGATATTCCCACCTTTATCAGATAGTTTTATAGTGATATCTGTATTGGATTTCAGTTCTTTTAAGGCACGTCTTTCTTTGAAGGTGATGTTATGATCAAGAGTGTTAAATTCAGTATGATCAATTTTATCAATTTCTTCACTGACTAATTGGACAAACATGTCCAAGTTGCTATATTGTTCAAATGGGGGGGTATAAGTCATCTTAGGTTTCAAGTTTGATAAGTATTGGTTAGGTTCATTGTTTTCTGCAAGTAATGCCATCATATCTTGCATAGCTGGCATGTATTCTACCTCTAGACCCAGGGACCTTGCTTCCTTCTGTAATTTAGACTGATGGTATTTAACCAAAGCCATTTTTCTTACAAATAGGTTTATATCCTTGATCCATGTAAATTTGTTAAACCCTGGAGTGCGTACAAATGATAACCCTCTATTCAGTAGAGTGTAGTGGATGGGTGATAAGTTTAACTTAGACAGATTAAAAACATGTGAGTCCCTTATTGTCTCCTCCTTTTGAACATTTTTTTCCTCTGAGGGGAGGACTTTTCCCTCGGTGTAGTTTCCAAATTCTGTCCTAAAAAAGATATATTTCTTTTAAGAATACCACATCTAGAGGCACTACTTTGTGGATTGTCGCTATCATCTACAGAATCCTCTGCTCCTGTGCTCTCTAGGGACTGATAGGATTGCTTTCTGGTGAATCTGGGTCTTATAAAGTCATTGCCTTCCTTAAAATACCTGGAGTCTCTTACAAATTTATTGTGTCTCCTTTCCCTAAGTTGTGCCCCCAAGTTCTCAATATTGGATTTTAACTTTCTTTCAAGATCATGGTATTTAGGGTCAGTTTCAAATTTTTTTATATTCATAATTTCCAAATCCAGTTTCTCGTTCAGTTCTTGAAGTGATTTTTCTTGATATCTGCATAGTGCCCCATTAGTCTTATGGAGCAATCAAGTAGGATGCAATCCCATTCTTTAATAACATTATAATCATTGATGTGGTTAGCTAATGTAATGTTAGGCCTTAGTCCCCTTGGGACCAATTTCTTTTGAGAGTAATTCTGTAGACTGGACACATCCCACCATGTCCGTACCTGGTTCTTAAAAGTTTTAGTCAAATTATTAAATGATTGAATAATATCAGATTTATCATAAAAATTTGGTAGGGTTTCTTAAAGTCTGAGAGAGACACAACTCATTTTGCTATGTGAGAGGGTATTAAAACCCAACTGAACTAACAAAAAAAAGGTAAAAAGGATCTGTAATGTTATAATAAATAATCCATTAAAAACCTCTGGCAGCCCATGTATTAGTGCTGGTACATATATGTTTCCCCAACAACACAAACATCTACCTTAGAACTGGTAAAGCTGAACAGCAGGAAATGACAAAAGTATGGGTATGTAAAACACCAGGCATACGTGATAACTATATAATTATTACATTTCTGTGCTGATATAAAATAAAAATGTTCACAGTGCATATATCAATAAAATAACCTGTAGAAAGAAATTACAAGCTTTTCTCCATTTAATTTATAAATGCAGATTTGAAACATCTTAACACAGTCCTTTTGATGATGAATAGACAAATACAATATTGTGTAGTGTTAGTGCTGATTGTAAGAGGCAGCTGAATAAAGAATATGAGATGGATGGAATCCAAATTATTGGTGTACAGGAATACTCCTTGAATATCACCTTTCCCCCCTTCACAATGCTTTCTCCTTTACAATTCTTTCCAGCCTCTGACTAGAGGAACAATATCAACTGAGTCAAAAATGACAAACTTTCTGTAGCATGTAATTAGATTTAAAATGATAACATTCCCCCCAAAAAACTCCAACTGGGAGACACAATACTTCACATCTCTCCTAAACCCCAGAGCTGATGTCATGTACATTTAAACAAACTAGAATTCTATAATTAAAACACTGAGTTTCCTGAGCAGATACAATTGGAAAATTATCCATAATTTCAAAGTGAATCTTTGAACATTAAATTCCTGCGTAAAGGTAGAAAAAATAACATACCAGTTTAAACAGTTTTAAGTAGATTGTAATCTTCCCAAATTATGTTAAATTAGTGGGAATGTTATGGTTTCACAGGAAGAAAAATATAAAGATTGATTTTACAAATCCAGTTGTGTCATTTTGTAAATTCTTCTAGATTCCCACTAGCTCTGATTTACACAAAAATAATTGACAAGTAGTTTTACAACATTGTGCATTGTGGGGTCTTTTTTTACAGTCTGTCATTCTCCTTAGGTTTCTGTAATGTTTTTAAGGTTTGCATTATTTTTTTTATCACAGTGATTGGGGGTGTACCACAGCCATAAAACACAGTCTCTTCTAAACCCCATTCTCTCTCACACAGAATATGACACTAACGGCCACTTCCTATAACAAGGTACCTGTATCATTCTATATTATCAACTTACAATGTGATGCACCAACCAGCATGTAGCCACCTTTGCATTGCACTCTGCCATCTGCAGCCTCTCACCCTCCTAAAACCCCTAAACCAAATGTGCAGGAGAAACATTGCACATTAATGCTAATCACACACTACCAGCACTCGATATTGTATTTGTTTTTAATAAACAAATACAATTTTAGCATATCACCCTTTGATTGCCAGAAGGGTTAACAAGTAAAAATATTCTTACCAGTTAGCAAATTCCTGCACAGGCAGATGAAACATGAATTAAGAGAAGTGTAAGGACGGGTTCTCCTACCTTGGGTGATGGAGTCCAGATGCAGGAGGTATAGCCGCACACATATAGCCACTGACCCAAAGCAGTTGGAGATGGTAACAACTGCAGTGAGAGTGAATGGGTGCATGAGGCCAAACAAAGTCCGAAGGCAAAGTACAAAAGGGCGAGGCAATATCGTAGTCAAATCCAGAAGCAAAGGTCAGGGCTAGCAGCACAGGTTCAGGAACGAGGAGTCAGGCTAAAGGTCAAAACACAGGTTAAGAAAAACAGAGGAAGCTCAGGAGCACTGGTCACACTGAGGTAGCTTAATAACCAAGCAAGGAGTGAGAGGAGGAGTGGTTATTTATAGTGCAGCAGAGTAATGCATCCCACCTGGAGAAGATCATGCTGGGGACTGGTGTTGTTGTGTTGCTATGGAGACACCATAGCAACATTATGTAGCCCCATGTTTAAAGGAGAGGACAGGACCACACCCTCTCTGTAGCTGAAAGGAAAGGTACCTAGGAGGACAGAAACAGGCCAATCCAAGGTAAAGGAAATCAGAGTGAATGGGAGAGAGGCCAATGGGATGAAAGGAGGAATCTAAGTAAAGCTAGCCAATAGGGTGAAAAACAGTAATTTAACCCCTTCATGACGCATGGTGCTTGCGTCCCAAACGACACAAGCACCAAAACGTCACGATTGGTTCCTGGCCACCGATCACAAGGTGATCAGTAGCCAGGAACACTCTTGCAGAGACCCGATCAGGGTCTTAACAGACCCTGAGGGTCCCTGCAAAAAAAAACGCGAGACCTCCGGAGGTCACATGTGACGTCATGGAGGCGTGCCCGAACGCGGAAGTTCGGGCACGGCGCGATTAGGAGAAATGTAGCCGGTGCTCGCTTTGAGCACCGGCTACATTTCCCCTGTCAGACTGAGGCCATTCAAAGTGGCCTCATCTGACAGGTGGGATCCCGCTGCAAGGCCGCAATGAGCTGTTTATTACAGGACGTACTATGGCGTCCTAAATTACTTTAAGGCACTTAAAGTCAGGACGGCATAGTACGTCCTAACGTCGGTAAGGGGTTAATGGCTGATGTTATGAATTATCAGTGGTTGTTGAAAGAGGCTAAGGGAACATGGGCAATAACCATAATAAAAAGGCTTTAATGGTGAGTGAGAGAAATAATTAAAAAATTATATTTTAAATCAGTCTAATGTCATTTACCCTGGCAAGTGAGAATATAAAAAAAGATTCAGAAACTATAGGGCTCAAGTAGCAGAATCAGTGGACCCTGCAGTGTGCCCGAACTTAGGGCAGTTTCCCCTTTTGTTCTGTGGTAAATACCCTAAGGGAGGAGACAAAATCACTCTAACAGGGAGTGCAGAGAGAATTAAATAAAAGCTTTGTTTGCTCTAATGGGGGGAGTTCCCCCTTTGTCCCACTTTCTGGATACCCATAACCACAATGCAACACTGTGGTTTAGCAGAACTTCAACCCTTTAAGGACCAGGGCTTTTTCGTGGGCCAATGACCAGAGCCAATGTTTACATTTTGATTTGTGGTTGTATAAACATAGATTTCCTGTTTTTCATTTAATGCACACATACAACCTATATGTTGTTTGCTAAAGGACACAGGGGTGAACCATTATTCATGTCAGAAGACTTGCAGCACACTAGGTTGGCTGAGTGTGCACCTACTGCTGTACACATGCCCATTGTCGACCCTAAGATTGCCTTTGGGGCAAGACCTGATGGAAAGCCAGGAAAGTCCTAGACTACTCCCTGAGGAACTGTCTATGTAAAATCATGGTTTTCGTAGGCCCTTTGACCAGGATCTTTGAATTGGCTTAGAGTACATCAGTGGATCCCACTTATCTAAAGGGGTGGGTCCAATGAGCCATATGCTTAGTGGGAAATGCAAACTCTTCTCAAGATTGAGCCCAAACTAGTGAACTTGGCTATATCTGAGCCTGAACCTAAAGCCAATGGCCTGCTGTTCGGAGATAATTTTGTAAAGAATTTAGGTTTGTTAGTACAAACCTTTACGGCCCTGGAAAAATCTCAATCCAGTATGTGCAGGGTATTCAATCAAAAGGTTTTTGTCGGGGCCAGCAGAGCTAGAAGCTGCCTGTCCGGCAGCAACAACAGGGCTACCACTGTGGCCCCTGAGGCCTCTCTCATAGTAGACAGTCCTTCCAAGAAGTCAGTGCAAGTTCTTCCCCCTCTGTAATTATATTTTCAGGTCCAGATCATAGGATGGTGGATCAAAAAGCTGCAAGGGCCAATAAGATATTGGCATGTATAAAACGAGGTATAGATTCACGGGAGGAGGATATCATCTTGCATCTTTACAAATCAATGGTAAGACCTCACCTTGAATATGCAGTACAGTTCTGGGCACCAGTCCTTAAAAAGGATATTAAGGAACTGGAAAAAGTGCAAAGGAGAGCTACAAAATTAATAAGGGGTTTGGAGGATCTTAGTTATGAAGAGAGACTTAAAAAATTGAATTTATATACGTTAGAAAAAAGGCGTCTCAGAGGGGATATGATAACATTATATAAATATTTGCAGGGCCAATATAAAGAGCTCTCCAGTGACCTGTTCATTAACAGAAAGGTACAAAGAACAAGAGGTCACCCCCTCAGACTGGAAGAGCAAAGATTTCATAGACAGCAAAGGAAGGGATTCTTTACGGTTAGGACAATAAAGTTATGGAACTCACTGCCAAGAGAGGTAGTGCTAGCAACCACAATAGATGCATTTAAAAATGGTTTGGATGTTTTTTTAGGAAAGCAGAACATACAGGGCTATTAATAATAGAATAAGCATTAATAAAAGAGCTTATTGATCCAAGGAGAAATCTGATTGCCTCTTGGAGTCAAGAAGGAATTTTTTCCCCCAGGAGGCAAAATTCGAAATAGCTTCCTTAGGGGTTTTTTGCCTTCTTTTGGATCAAAAGCTGTAATGATAGGTAGAAGGGTTGAACTTGATGGACTTGTGTCTTTTTTCAACCTAAATTACTATGTTACTATGTTACTATGTTAAAAAGTCTGAATATTGGAGAAAAAGGCTGTACTACTGGTCTTCGACAATTTGCAAGACTTCGTCAGCAGTCTGATCCTGGTTCCAAAGAGAGGTGGAAGCGTATGACCAGTCATCAACCTTCGACCTTTGAACACCTTTCTACAGTATCACCATTTTAAAATGGAGGACATTCATTGCCTGAAAGATTTGTTGCTGATGGGGCATTCAATGAGAAAGTTGGACCTCCAGGATGCCTACCTATTGTGCTGATGAACATCAACAATTTCTTCAGTTTCGCTGGAAAAACAAGATGTGGCATTTATCATGTCTTCAAACTATTGAAGCCGGTTTAAGTCCGATTAAGATGATTGGTTCAGGAACAGTATCTGCACATCAGCTATTTACAGTTGTTTGTAGGGACTTTTATGGTCTAAATTTTCAATCGCTGAATTGTTCAATTCTTCTCTGTATTGACAACATATCAGCAGTTTGTTATATCAATCACCTGTGTGGTACAAGATCCCGGATGCTCTCACACCTAGCTTTAGATTTCTGGCAGTTTTGCCTAGTCTATCTAGGCTACTCACATTCCAGGTCTGGAAAATTTTGGGCAGATTGAAGTTCTCATTATTTATGAGATTCAAGCAATTGGTGTCTACTGTTGTCATTTGGAACTGTTATGGGGTCCTCTGGCTCTAGATCTGTTTGCGTCATGTCTGAACAGACAGATCCCCCGATTTTCAAGTTGGAGGCCAGATCCAGAAGAGGTAGCTACGGATGCAGGCCTACAGATTTGGCATCTTATCAGACATTATGCTTTTCCCCCCATTTATCTCATTGCAGGCACACTGATCCATCTACATCATCAGCGGGGGTCTCTGGCGCTAGTCACCCATTGGTGGGAAGGAAAGCCGGGGTTTCTAACGTTGTTGGAGATGTCGATTGATTGGCCTTGTCTCCTTCCTTTGTGTCTAGACTTACTAATGGACCCCAAAGGGAATCCTCATCCATTCATCCCTTCTTTTGTGTCTTCTATCTTGCAAACATGCCTCAGATGTCAGAGTGCTGGACTCTGCAGATGGTGTGAAGAATTTATTTGCTTGATCATGCTGATGGATGAAGATCCGCTTTTTCGACTGTTTTGGACTTGTTACCTTACTGGTGTTACCCTTCAGTATTAGGTGGTTCTTGAAACTGTTGATTTAAAGATTTTAGATGGTTTTTGGTCTGACATCAAAGAAAAAGGAGGAGCTTGTGTTGTTACTGGTTTTTATATGTTGGGAAGGGGAGATGTTATTCATGGCTATTTTGATTGGTTGATTTTTTTCCCTTGTGTTTCTATGGTTTGTTCTATCATTGCTGCTGAGGGATTACAGAAAGAGATGATGCATAATACTCACCTGTGTATTTATAAATCATGAGTTTACGTCATGACTTAGTAAAATCCTACAATTATCTATCACATCTATGACCATTATACTGGGAGTTATAAAGGGATGCGCTGAACATTACAGGAACGATTTTATAATCCTTATGCTGTGAATGCAAATTTGAAAAAGATGTACTGAATTTATTCCATATCCCTAAACTTGATGAAATAAAGTGATTGTATTCAAAGGTGAAGATTAGTAAATGCTCAATTCTAAATTAATACCAGATATGGTATCAATTGGTGTCTGTTTAACACTTTAAAGTTTGGTTCCCACGGTTACACATACCAATAGGAGCCAAAAGAGCATAACCTCAACAACAAATTTATAAATGGAAATAATATAACATACAACGATTATATTATTCCATAAGATATTATTAGAGTTATATTCAATAACCAAATAACAGAATATCCACACACTTGAATAGGTTAAAGCATAACAAAGTTTAATGATAATTCTACAACAATATCTACTATAGGTCATACAAATAAACAGTGCTAAAATACTCAATCTATTAGTATAAACAAGAATAGTTAACTTTATTCAAGTAAAAGAAAATAAAGTAAAATATATAAATGCTGATACTTAAATGTTACAGTGCCAGGAGAACTCAGGTGGAAAGACTGGCTTCAGCAGCAGCTTCTTATGTGATGCTCATTGTTGAAGCTTCAGGAGAGTTCTCAAATCTCTTTCCTGTGTATCACTTTACATACAGGCCCTTGTTGGTACAGCTTTTCCATAGTAACACTGGTCAGGTGACCAGACTGTCAAACTGTCAGACTCCATGTTGTTTACAGTCCAGCCTTGAACAATAACCAGCATGTTTACCTGGAAACACTGTTGCTTAGACCACTAGCCACCCACATATACCCCACACATATATACCTAGTGATATCTGTGTATAAGATCAACAAATTAGCATAAATAAAATGCGTGTCTATAACACTCCACCTCTTGGTCAAATACCACAGACATCACTACTATAATACTCTAAATGTTGTGCTAACTAATTTATTTTTAAAAAAATTAATAAAGCAACTCATGATGATGTATATTTTAGTAATGATTGATACCGTTTCTGTGATATGAGATCTCACCCTCACCCTGTATTGTTTGATTAGTATGCATTATATGTAAGTGTTTCCATTTTGTGTAATGATGTACTCAAGTAAATGCACTTTAAATATAAAAAAAATTAATAAAGCTACATATAGAACAATAGAATAACCATATGACCACAGCTACTATAAATGTCCATAAACATTCATGTTTCTCAAACTCCCCAGCCACCCAAAAGCCGGTATCCACTTTTCCCACATGGAAGTTTGGTCAAATCATGGTTAAGTTCTTCAGCATTCTTAATGAGGTAGCTGCAGTACTAACACACCAAGGCCTAGGTGCAAGGTTACAACTCTTATGTGCACAATGGTGTTGGAGGACCATTTGTTCCGCTTGCTCAAACTGCCACCAGTCAGCTGGAAGGAAAGAAAATAGATTTAATATCACAGCATAATAATACAACCTTAGTATCACCAGGTCCATTTGATATTATTTCACCCTTCTGCCTCTGTTGCTTGCAAGATCTGGGCAGCACCCAAACTTTGGTCCCTACCTGAATCAGTTAGCTCTTGTCCCTTGTAACTTACACTGTTTTAGTTACCCAGATGACTATATCCCCCAACACAGTACCCGTACACAACTCACCACCTTCACCTCTTGATATTGGTAAATGCCACATACTCACATGCATTCACCATGCATTTTACAGGTCAATCAGACAAGGAGACTGTCACAAACAAACACTCACCACCTCCTGAAACCTGCTTCACACTCAACAAGTGTTAATACAAACCAACATCCCACACTAGAACCTTTGTGGGCAGTACTGTACAAAGGAAAAATGGTTGCAAACCCATTCCCACCCACAGTCGGATTTCCAGTTGCATACAGGCCCTTTATCTATTGGTTATGTCTCCTCTTCTTTTTCTGTGGCGGGTCTTGCACCACCCGGGGCCGTCTCCCATGAAGTAGGGTTGGCGGCCCCTTGTGGTTTGATGCCAGCCTCAGTGCCCTTTTCGGGTTTCCCCAAATGAGAGTGAGACCGAGGGCTCTGATCTTATTGCATTCTCTGTTTGCGACAATGGTTTATCTGAGGTTCCCTGTGTCCAATTAATCTTGTGTGGAATAACAAATAACAAAAGATGGGGGAGTATCTGATTGTTCATCTGAAATGTATGTTACATTCGAAGATATTTTTGCCCTAAAAACTTTAAATGATCTACAATTAGAATCAAGTCCCTACAATACGAATACTGGTAACTCTGTGGGACTGCATAGATACGCCAAAAAATCCTTTTTCTATCCTATTAACTCAAGAGGTCCGGCCATTGATGCCTTCCACAGAGTTGTAGAGAGGGAATTGTGCCAATTGTCCAGAAAAACTAACCAAGAAATTTTGAGGGATCAGGACAACCTTAGCTCTAGTGAAAGAGGTGCATTGAGATCCCTTAAAGCTAATAAAGACATCATCATAAAGAATTCCTACAAAGGAGGGGCTATCGTAGTCCTTGATACTAAACAATATAGGGAAGAGGCTTTGAGACAACTCTCTAACCCAGAAGCCTACCGAAAATTACAAGCAGATCCAACTAAGATCTTTGGTCTAGAATAGAGGGCCCTGATAGAGAAAGATCTAGCAGGAAGTCTGTTCTCAAAGAAGATATTTGATTTTCTTATTGTGGATTATCCTATAACTCCAACATTTTACCATCTGCCCAAGGTACATAAGACACTGGATCGACCCCCAGGTAGACCGATCATAGCCGGTATAGGTTCTCTTAATGAAAACTTCTCACTCTGGGTAGATGGCCATCTACAAGGTTTAGTCTCAAATTTACCAGGTTATCTGAGAGATACAAAACATCTTTTACAAATCATGGAAAAGGTTAAATGGTCGTCAAAATATATGTGGTTAACGGTTGACGTGGTATCACTGTACTCTTCGATTCCCCATACTAAGGGTCTACATGCTATTAACTTTTTTCTTACAAAGGAACCCCAGTACTCAAAGAATTTGGTAGATTTTTTGTTACGTTCAATAGAATTTCTGTTAACGCATAATTTCTTCACGTTTGACAAAACTTTTTTTCTTCAGCTGTGTGGCACAGCGATGGGGGTGAAATTTGCCCCATCGTTTGCCAATCTCTTCTTGGGGTATTGGGAACACCTATTCATTTTTAGTACTAAAAATGTATTCCGAGGAGACATAGTCACATATTTCAGATATATTGACGACCTAATCATTATCTGGAAGGGCAGATCTACCCGCATTCCGGAATTCACATCATATCTAAATAATAATGATTTCAATTTGAAATTTACAAACGAGCATCATAATACTGAAATATGTTACTTAGACGTGCTCTTGCGTGGCGATCTAGCCACCAATAGCATTGTCACTGACGTCTACCGTAAACCAAATTCCAGAAACACACTACTCCATGCCAAGTCCTGCCATCCAGAACACCTATTTAGGGGCATTCCCAAGGGCCAGTTCATCAGACTGAAGCGGAACTGCAGCACTGAGGCTGGGTACCGTCGACAGTCTGGTGACCTGGTCCGCCGTTTTCTGGACAGAGGCTATCCTAAAAATGTCATTATGAAGGCTAAGCACACTGTTGATCACATTAAACGGGAAAAACTGCTTAAAACATCGAACAAAACTAGGGAGAGAGTGGACTCTAAACCATCCTTTGTTACTCCCTACAGCCTAGAGTATGATAGTATCTGTGAATTAGTTAGGTCACACTTGCCTATTCTATACACAGATTCTCGGCTGGAGGGACTAGCAAGGAGAGGCATTAACTGTACGGCTAAACGAGCAACTACCTTAGGTAATATCTTGTCACCTAGTTTATTAGTGAATAAAGCTCTTACAGCTCAAGTTAAACCATGGCTTAGAGCCATTGGTAATTTCAAATGCGGAAATCGTGTTTGCATGTGTTGCAACCATATGGTTGTCGCTAAACAATTTAAATCTACCCATACAGGAGAACATTTTTCTCTCAAATCATATTCAAACTGTAACTCAAATTATGTGGTATATCTGATCACATGCAGCATATGCTTCATACAGTATGTAGGCCGCACGTCTCATTTAAGTGCCGCCTACGGGAACACCTGTCTACAATCCGAGAGGAATTTCCTAAGTCTCCCGTGGGACGTCACTTTAAGAGCCATGACATAGGAGCAGCAGCTCTTAGATGTATTATCATAGAATGTGTCAGACTACCGGTTAGAGGGGGGGATAAGCATCGCCTACTTTGTCAAAAGGAGGTAGAGTGGATTTTCAGACTGGGCACAAGAAGACCCGCTGGTCTTAATTCAGAATGGGATGTGGGGCATTTCTTTTAGATTGCTAGGGGTTTATTATTGGTCTTCCTACTAAGAGGGTTTTAATTAAAATTAATTTTGTATACTCCCTATGCTGTATGGGGACCGTTTTATGCCCGCTGGCTCGGACCCTCATGTCCACATGTATTGTGTGGATATAGGGGTCAGATCTGTAGATCCCTTTTGGTACTTACCGTTTCGTGCCCAGTTTTGGCCAAAGGTTTAAATACTCATGTTCTTTATTACTTATTATTATCTTTTGTTTCTTATTTTTCATTATGTGTTCTTTATTATTATCATGTTACACCAATTTATTTTGGTTTTCATTACTCTGTTCATATCTATGGCTATGAAATTTATGTCGGCCATATAATTAACAGTCATTTGTTGAGTATTTTGGAAAAGCCTCCACAGTAATACATTTTACAACTAACATTATCGATCACATTACTGAACAATTAATTATCTTTAGCATATGAAATTTCAATGCTGAATGTTAGCTTTAAGGGTTAAGCCTTTGTACTATCTTTACTATTAATGTTGCCATAATGGCTTTAAATTTACAGTGTTTAATCAAAACTGTCTGTTAAGATTTTTGGAGCGGTTTCTCTGGCAAGTGATTGAACACTACTGCCTTAACATTTCAAACAGGTTTTGTAACACCAAAAAAAAAAAAAAAGTCACAGTACTTAATTGATGATAAAAAACGACTAATGTTTAAATATGCACTGTTTATTGTATCATTGTCCATTTATACTTGAACTAAAATGCTTGCTTTCTATGTGTTCCTTGCATTTGTAGAAACATCATATGGATACACTGTGTGTTTTTATGTATTCACTTTTTATGTATTCACTTTTGCTACTAATTGTTTTACTGCTGGCTATTTACATCCAGCATGTGTGTTTGTTTACTGCTGATGAGTCAGGTGTGGAACGCAGGCTAACTGGTGGATGGAGTACATATATAAGGATGTCTCTCTGCTTACCAGTTAGACCTACGAATAAGTCCTTACGGACGAAACGCGTAAGGTGCTGCAAGCAATGGCTCCATTGTACTACTTTTTTATTTATTTTTTGCAACAATAAAATCAACTTTTTATTGGATCAAGTGGATTATCTGCAGTCTGTGAAGTGGGACTTTCTTTTCTATTTTTCTGTTTACCGTTTAAACGGTCGGGTTGAGGGACCCGCCACCCAGCACTCAAGGAGTTAAGAAGATCAGAGGACTGTGTATGTATCAGGTTTCTTTTTCCCTCTTTTCATTTGTTACTCTGACTGGCACACTATTACTGTGCTCTGACTGGCACAATATTACTGGGCTCTGACTGGAACACTATTACTGGGCTCTGGCTGGCACAATATTACAGGTATCTGACTGGCACAATATTACTGGGCTCTGACTGGCACAATATTACTGGTATCTGACTGGCACAATATTCCTGGTAACTGACTGGCACAATATTACTGGGCTCTCACTGGCATATTATTACTGGGCTCTGACTGGCACAATATTACTGGGCTCTGACCTGCACAATATCCCTGGTATCTGACTGGCATAATATTACTGGGCTCTGACTGGCACAATATTCCTGGTATCTGACTGGCACAATATTCCTGGTATCTGACTGGCATAATATTACTGGGCTCTGACTGGCACAATATTCCTGGTATCTGACTGGCACAATATTCCTGGTATCTGACTGGCATAATATTACTGAGCTCTGACTGGCACAATATTACTGGGCTCTGACTGGCACACTATTACTGGGCTCTGACTGGCACAATATTACGGGCATCTGACTTGCACAATATTCCTGGTATCTGAATGGCACAATATTACTGGGCTCTGAATGGCACAATATTCCTGGTATCTGACTGGCACAATATTACTGGGCTCTGAATGGCATAATATTACTAGGCTCTGACTGGCACACTATTACTGGGCTCTGACTGGCACAATATTACTGGTATCTGACTGGCACAATATTACTGGGCTCTGAATGGCACACTATTCCTGGTATCTAACTGGCACAATATTCCTGGTATCTAACTGGCACAATATTACTGGGCTCTGACTGGCACAATATTACTGGGCTCTGACTTGCACAATAATACTGCTATTAGACTGGCACAATATTACTGGGCTCTGACTGGCACAATATTACTGGGCTCTGAATGGCACAATATTCCTGGTATCTGACTGGCACAATATTACTGGGCTCTGAATGGCATAATATTACTGGTCTCTGACTGGCACAATATTACAGGCATCTGACTGGCATAATATTACTGGGCTCTAACTGGCACAATATTACTGGGCTCTGACTGGCACAATATTACTGGTATCAGACTGGCACAATATTACTGGTATCTGACTGGCACAATATTACTGGGCTCTGACTGGCACAATATTCCTGGTATCTGACTGGCACAATATTACTGGTATCTGACTGGCACAATATTACTGGGCTCTGACTGGCACAATATTACTGGTATCAGACTGGCACAATATTACTGGTATCTGACTAGCACAATATTCCTTGTATCTGACTGGCACAATATTACTGGGCTCTGAGTGGCAAAATATTTTGGGGCTCTGACTGGTATCTGACGGAAGAGCCTGCGGATAATCTACAGTGCCAAATCGGAGACCCACCTTCTAATGCACAAAGCCATCGGATGCGTGACCCTCTGCCAGGGAGAATATACAGCAGGAGGACTAAGCTAAGTATCCCTATCTACAATTGTAATAATTATTTCAATGGGGAGTTTTGTGTGCTTGAAAAGGGTTCACCCTAAGGTCTTATACTAAAGTTTAAAAACAAGGATTACTACTAAACAAACTGTCACTTGGCCACAGGCTGTTGAGATTCAAGGAATAACGGTGTATCTGTATGTATATGTCGTTCATCTACTCTCCGCCTGAATAGCTTGATTATTCACGGAATTAATACTATTAAGGGTACATCTTCGATATTACCTCATTCGTTAAGGTTGAACTCAAAATGCTAAGTAATACAGATATTTTAATGAGTTAAATCTGGGGTGACGATGTGGATGGGATATTGAAGATATTCCTGCACTGTCAACTATGTGTTAACAGACAAAATTACTAATTAATTAGCCAACAGAATTATAACATCACTTATTCATCCGGATCAGGTGGGTTTTATCCCAGGCAGGCTTTCTGTCAATAATACCCGTAGAATAATTGACATACTAGATTCTTGCCAAAAAAAGAAATGCCCCATGATGATGCTGGCCTTAGATGCTGAAAAGGCTTTTGACCGAGTAAACTGGCCTTTCATGAAGAACACACTGAGGGTTTTTGGCTTTGAAGGTTCAATCTTAGATGCAATTATGGTACTTTACTCGTTTCCTACAGCCAAAGTAAAAAGTATGGGCTTCAACTCAGAAAACTTTAAAATAACAAATGGTACCCGTCAGGGATGCCCCTTATCTCTGATTCTTTACCTATTATCGATTGAACCCCTAGCGAATGCCATAAGATTAAATAATAACATCAGAGGAATTGATATTGGAACAGGAAACATCAAGCTCAACATGTATGCGGATGACATTTTAATTACCATAGAAAATCCAACTGAATCAATTAACCCAGTTATGAAAGAAATTGATAGATATAGTATGGTGTCCAACTACAAATTAAACCTAGATAAATCGGTAGCAATGGTAAAGTATGTAAGCCAGGAAGGTAAAAACCTTCTAGCTCAGGCTTATGGCTTTAAATGGGCTAAGGATTATATCGAATACCTAGGTATAAAAATAACTTCAGATCCAAAGAAAATTGTGGAACATAACTTCCTTCCATTATTGAAACAAACCAATAGAAACTTAAATGAGTGGAAGAATTTAGAAGTTTCATGGTGGGGAAGAATAAATGTCCTAAAGGCTTACGTACTGCCAAAGTGGACATATTTATTTAGGTTGATTCCGTTAAACATCCCTAAGGTTTGGCTAAAAATGGTTCAAGCAGCCTTTTCAAAATACATCTGGAGAGGTAAAAAGCCTCGCATAAACAAAAGGGTGTTATCCCTACTTTCTAGTCAAGGAGGTATGGGGGCCCCTTGTGTGTTAAAATATCATGAAGCAAGTATGCTTGCACATTCACTGATGACACAAAACCCTAACATCAGGGAAGAAAAATGGTATCAGCTAGAAAGAAACCTGATAGGGGGCGGAAAAATTCTCCCAATATTCTGGAATACTAATAACACAAGACAAATGGTTCAAAAGAAATGGAGTAATTCACTTATTCTAGATCATATACTACACTTCTGGCTAAAATTTAAAAAGAAAGCTAAGATGCAGAACAAAATTCTGAAAGGCCTCCCCATTCAAATCATACAATACAACATTGAAGATATTAATCTAACGATATGGAAAGAGCAAGGGATACTTAATATAGATGACATCTATGAGGAAGACAATATCCTTTCCTTCTCTAGTCTTCAAGCTAAGTTCCAAATTAAAAGTGAAGGGTTTTATTCATACCTTAGAGTAAAACATTACCTAAGATTTAATACTCCCCTTAACAACTCGGCGATATATAAGAAACTATCAGTGATGATACAAAGGGAAGACCAAAAACATCTGTTGTCTAAATGTAACCAGATAATGTTAGAATTGGACCAAATTCAGCAGATAACAGCTATCTCTAAATGGGAATCTGATTTAACAAGAAAAATCTCAAGAGAAGAATGGAATGGCCTATTCAATCAAATAGCTAAGGGAGTTCATTGTTTGAATCTAAAAGAAGTTTTTTTTTAAACTCCTATATAGGTGGTACTATGTCCCCAGTTATCTTGCAAAGATATATAGAGAGGACAATAACAACTGTTGGAGATGCGGAGCTTGAAGAGGGGACTTAATTCACATATTTTGGAGCTGTAAAATGCTTGATATGTTTTGGAAGGGAATATTTACGAACATTAATAGTAGATGCGGATTAAATCTTATAAATTCGGCAGATACAGCACTTCTCCACATGAATTTAGCAGATTTAACCACCGTCAATAGATGGACTATCATACATATCCTCCTTGCAGCAAAATTATTGATTACAAGAAACTAGAAATCTCCTATTATACTAGATTGGGAAATGGTTAAAGCCCAAGGGATGGCGCAATTCAAGATGGAAAAAGGCATCTCCACATTCTATAGCTATTCGCTAAGGAAAAGGGAAGTATGGTCAAAATGTATAGAAAAAATGATGTGATATAGCTCTATGAAGGCAGAATATTCCTTTGGAGAAAGTTTTAGATGAGACAACACAACTGGTGTCCGAATTTTTTTTTTTTTTAGTCCATACAATGTTTTAGTTTAGTGGGACGATCTGACCTGCATTAGGTCGCGGATCGAGACGCCCCACACCCCAGAGGATCCATCAGTATATTGAAGGGATCGACTGGGAGGGGTCTGGGAGGGAGGAAGGATCAAATAAACATGCACATTCATATTTTGTCTACTCGATAGAGGTAGTTTATTTAGATAGCCTAAAGGATACTCGGTAAAGAGCGATAAATACAGTAAAGATAACTAGTAAGAGTCAAAGGCCAAAGGATGAAATGTCTTCAGAGGATGTGTGACTCTACCATTAACAATCACTCTAAGAGTTAAATTCTGATGGCTATAAAAAAAAAAAAAAAAAAATAGTTTCTAAATGTTGTCCCAAGTTCAAAAATATGCATGTTTCCATATTTTTCGGTATTTTTTTGCGAGTTATGGGGCAAAAAACAAAAATAGTGTTTTTTGTTTTTTTCCTATATTGACCTTTTGACCCCAACCCGAACCCAAAATTTAACCCTAACACTAAATTTAACCCCAACTCTAATCCTTGTTATATCCCTTAATATTTTTTAATTTTAATTTAATTTTAACCCTATCCCTTATGCTAAAAAATACATGTGCAAAACTAAAAATTTTGTTTCGTTTTCGTCCATTCGGACGAAAATGTTATTTATTTCGTCTAAAACGAATTTAGTTCATTACTGTATTCGTTTCAGACGAAATTCGTTCATTATTTTCGTTTCGTTTAGTTTTATTCGTTCGTTTTATAGAATATGTGTAATACTATTGGCTTTCTATAAACCGAACGAGAGCCGAACGTTCGGTTTATAGAATAGCAATAGGATTACATGTATTAAATAAGCCGACAGCCTATAAACCGAACGTACGGTTTATAGGCTGTCGGCATTTCACTACACGGAGACAGAGTCTCCATTCATAAATTTATTAATGGAGACTTTGTCTCCGTGTAGTGAAATGCCGACAGCCTATAAACCGAACGTTCGGTTTATAGGCTGTCGTCTTATGTAATACATGTAATCCTATTGCTATTCTATAAACCGAACTTTCGGTTTATAGAATGCCAATAGACTTACATGCATTCCATAAACCGAAAGTCGTTCATTATGTCGGTTTATGGAATGTAAGTGTACTATGCTATTGTATTCTATAAACCGACTCTATTTCGGCTTATAGAATGCAATAGTACTACGAATAGACCAATGAACGAATGATTTTAGTTTATTAACCATTCGTTCATTCGGATTTCGTTAGCTTAGCATTTTCGTTATTCGTTTTTCGGACGAATGGACGAAAATGCATTCGTCCAAAAACGAATGCACATGTCTAATTTTAACCCTATAGGCTAAAATAGCCAAATGACCTGTTTTTAATTAATTAAATATGTATTTTAAATATTTTCCATTGCAATATTACTTAACTACCACTAGGGGCAGTCAAGTAGCATATTCAGAGCGACGGAAGTGAAGTTACTTTCCCTTCCGAAGCTCAGACCGGCAGAGGGCTTAGCCATATTGACGGAGCAGCATGAATCAAAATAGTAGAAGAACTAAATACCCAGACCAAGGCACGACCGTCGGGACTTCTATGATGAAGCGGGGTCCTTCCGGCTTCATCATAAAAGTCCTGGCGGAAGTGCTGGGCAGCAGCGGAGGATGCCTCCATTAGGCACCAGGGATATTTGTCAGCCGGGGGATGTCTGCACGTATCATGCAGACATCCCCCGGCTGCCCCCACTAGCCACCAGGGAGCAAGAGAAAGACAAGGGGAGGGAGGAGGGGGGGGGGGAGAAAGACAAGGGGAGGGGGGGAGATAAACAAGGGGAGAGAAAGACAAGGGGAGGGGTGAAGAGAAAGACAAGGGGAGGGAGGGGGGAGACAAACAAGGGGAGGGAGGGGGAGAGAGAAAAGGGGAGGAAGGGGAGAGAGAGAGAGAAAAGTTTGGGGGAGAGAGAGAGAAAAGTTTGGGGGGAGGGAGAGATAACGTGGGGAGAGAGAGGCAGCATTGGCACATAAAAGGAAATAAAAACAAGAAATGCATTTGTCTAATATCATAATTTTTATTAAATATTAAAAAGCAATTTACATGTGAATATATACAATTAAACTTGTTTCATGTAGGGTAGTCTTATAGTCAGGCTTTTAGTTTTTTTTTCTAAAGGAATATCCAAAGTTTGGGGGGGTCATCTTACAATCCGGGTCATCTTATATTCAAGCAAATACGGTATTTTGCCATTTAATATGCCACAGCCAATTTGCCCAATAAAATGCCAGTATTGTTTTCCCATTAATATGCCACAGCCAATTTGCCCTATAATATTCCATACTGGAATATTTTGTCATTAAAAAGCCACAGCTAATTTGCCCAATAATATGCCAGTATTATTTTGCCATTAATATGCCACAGCCAATTTGTCCAATAATATGCCAGTATTATTTTGTCATTAATGAGCCACAGCCAATTTGTCCAATAATATGCCAGTATTATTTTGCTATTAATAAGCCACAGACAATTTGCCCAGTAATATGCCAGTAGTATTCTTACATTTACATACCAGTATTTTGCCATTTAATATATGCAAATATTTTTGCCATTTAACATATGCCAGTATTATTTTGCCATTCAATATGCCAGTATTTAGCCACGCAATATGCCAGTATTTTGTCACTCAATATGCCATTCTTTTGCCATTAAATATGCCAGTATTTAGCCACTGAATGTGCCAGTATTTTGCTTGTTATATACCACCATCTTCCCCCCTTCCCCAGTACTTACCTCCTTGCTGCTCTGTCTCCCAGCCGTCTTCGCTTGCATGTAGGGGGGAAACACAGCCCCATTACGTCACATCCGGTCGGATTGATTTTTTTTTTTCTTTCTTACATTTTTTTTTTGCGGATGAGGCTGTGAGAAAAATAAAAAAGAAGTTCAGCAGCTTGATGCGCTGTGGGGGGGATGCCGGCAGCACTGGTGTCACCCCCACTGGACCTTGCAGGGTCCCAGGAAGTGTACTGCTGATTAAGTCCCCAGTCGGATACCAAGGAGTCTGTCAAAATGGTGGCAGCAGTGGGATTGTACTTTTGTCAATGGGACATCTAAACCACCACCGGGACCTGGAAGACTAGACACGGATGGAGCATAGGGTAAAGTGAAATACCATAAAATATCAGTTTGAAGTTTGGGGACATAGTGCCAGTAACAAGTCCAAGGCTATCCTGATTGCCGAACTGGTAGAAGGTGACATGATCAACAACTCCCCCCCCGCCCCCCATGGCCTCCCGCAGACATGTCGGAGGGGCAGAAAGAGGTCCAGTGACACCTGGTTCTTTTCTGTATCAAATCTGCCCCAATATATTTGCTGCGGAGTGCACTAGAGGAAACAACCCTATTTTGCGTTTAAGCCTTTTAATGAAGCATTGGAGATGGATTCTTACAAGTCTTTGAAAGACAATGTGGACTCCAACAAGTGGAGGAGTCCTACTGGGTAACCCTCCTGGTGAGCAAATTGTCCTGGTGAGCCGCTGAAGCATATCAAGCAGTACAGATGGAGGACTGTAATAACTATGAGCGGGTTAAATAACGACTGCTGACCATGCCATCACACCGGAGACCCATATTAAAGACACCATATTAAATTCTGCAACCAGCTTTGGAAGGAGGAACAACTGTTTATTGAGTGGGTTCACCGAATGACCCGATCGGTAGACCACTGGATGTCCGGATGCCAAGCTGCCACCTTGGCAGATGCCAAGCAGCTGATTTTTCTGGAACAGTTCTATGAACATTGCTCCTGAAACTATCCAGGACAGTTGGCCATAAACTGGAGACCAAGCCACTGTGCTGGCCAATCAGTACTTGGATACTCACTGGGCTATCTCCCAGGACTGCCATCCTCTAATGCAGCCTACGCCAGCAGTGCCCCCGGACCTTGGATTGCCATGACCCAGACCAACAGCTCCTGCACCCACTTGACCACAGCCCCCTGGAAATACCTGGAAGTCTACCATCTGCCATTATGGATATCTGACATTTGAAGTGATTTGCCCCGAGCTTGGAACCAATGTTCAACTTGGTTCTCCCTGGGCGGCTGCTCACTATATTGAAACGGAGACCCCGCTACCTAGTGGAGCCTGGTGTGTGGAGGATTTCGGAGTGCTACATGATGCCAACCCTGTTCAAGCCACAGCCGAGGACAACAGGTTTCACCACGTCAGGATGTGTGGGTAAAGGGCTGGCCTGCCAAAGGGCTCCGGGACTGTGGAGCCACCATCACCTTGGTTAAACCCCAGCTTGTTACTCCAACTGAGCACACTGAACAATCTATTGCTATCCGGGTGGCAGGCAGATCCACCTCAACAGGGCACTGGAGTAAAGATAGTGGAAGTGGGAGTCATGCCTAACCTTCTGGCTGACGTCCTACTGGGGAATGATTTGGGTCGATTGACCTCCTTATTATTTTTTATCGGAGCCTACCACATAAGACTCTGGTTATCACACGGTGTCAAACCTGTCTGGCGGAGGAGTCACCCGAGGATGGAAACCTGGTAAGCACTTCCCCCGACTGACCAACTCCTGACCCCTGACGAGACTGACCCTGTGGGTTTCCCCAATTGATTTTGTGACCGAGACACAACAGGACACGACACTAGCAGGGCACTAGAAGCGAGCCAGGACAGACCCGGGAGGGTTATACGGGGAGCGTATAGAGTGGGACCAGGGCCAATGGGGATGTGTGAGGAGTTACGGGAGATGCTGGAGCTAGGGGTCATCAAACATTCCCATAGCCCATGAGCCTCCCCAGTAGTGTTAGTCCCCAAGAAGGAGGGATCCAAGTGGTTTTGTGTAGACTACCGCAGTCTTAATGACCGGACGCTTACCCCATGCCTCGAGTAGATGAGCTACTAGACCGGATAGCCAGAGTTAACTTCCTCACTACCATAGATCTGTGTAAGAGGTATATGCAGATTCTGCTGGACCAGGAGGCCATCCCAAAGTTAGCGTTCATCACCCCCATTTGGCCTGTACCAGTTCACGGTCATGCCATTTGGGATGAAGAATGCACCAGCTACCTTCCCGCAGATGATAGACTGACTGTTGGATGGACTACAAGACTATGCATGTGCCTACCTAGACGATGTAGCCATATACAGTGAGACCTGGAATGAACATCTCCTCCACCTAGGTACTGTCCTCGACCCCAAGGCAGAAGTTTTAGGGATTTTTATGAGGCCTTGTTTAATATCCCAAGTAAGAAAATAATAGAACAAACTAGGGAATACCTGGGTTCTAAAGAGATACTGCAGATCTTGACGGAATAGTCAATGAACTTAAATAAGCCAATAACCAAAAAGGTGGTTATGCAGGTCATAGAACAATTGAAAAAGAACAAGACCCCTGAGCCTGATGGTTATAATAGTTAATTTTACAAACTTTTCAAAAATAATTTTGAAGAGATTTTTGGAGAGAAGCCACAGGGGTGAGGGTCAGCAATAGAACGGCAAGGAGAAGGTTGTGCCAGGCAGGGCTCATTGCATGGCACCCACAAAAATAACCCTTGATGACAGAGACCATTAGAGCCAAGCATCTAAGGTGGGCGAGAGCACACAGGGCTTGGACAATAGACATGTGGGATAAGGTCATCTTCTCAGACAAGTGTAGGTTCATTGGATGGATGGTATAGCCTATGTCAGGAGACACAAGGGTGAACATCTCCTACCCAGCTGCGTAGTCTCGACCATAAAATTCCCAGTGTCACATATGATATGGGGCTGCATGAGCGCAAAGGGCACAGAAGACTTGCACATGGTTGACGGAACTGTCAATGCCAAGTCGTACGTACAGATTTTATCCAGATCACTGATGCCCACCAGCGGGAGGTTGTCCGGACAGCCACAGGACTACATCTTCCAGCAGGATTAGGATCCCTGCCACCAAGCCAGCTAGGTTAGACAGTACTTGGAGCGCAAAGGTGTTTGTATGATGGATTGGCCCCAGTAGTCCTGATTTGAACCCGATAGAATGTATGGAGAATGGTCGGACTTGCGGTGAACGGGCACAATCTGAGGATCCAGCAATAGCTCCAAGACACCTTGTTATTAGTGTGGCAAAACGAACTTCCTAGGGACTTACTCGGCCTTCTGAGTGATACAGTGATTCCAGATAGGCTTCGTTCCTGGTTGAGTCTCTGCTAATAACGTTAGAAGATTGATAGATATTTGGGATCAGGTGGATAAAACAGGGCTGCCCCTCCTGACTCTGTCCTTAGACACAAAGAAGGCGTTTGACAGAGTCGGGTGGGGCTACCTAAGTAGGGTCCTGGAAACATTCGGTTTTGAAGGCTGGATACATAGTGCCATAATGGCTTTATATTAAAACCCGGTAGCTAGAACGGTAGGACCAAATATCACTGTTGATTGGTTCGGACTGGGTAATGGTACGAGACAGGGGTGCCCCCTTTCCCCTTGTCCTGTATGTTCTCTCGATTGAACCACTGGCTATAAATATAAGAAATAATCAGGAGATTAGAGGTTTCCCTACAAAAAAAGAAGAACACAAAATATTCTTATATGCCGATGATGTCGTGTTGACGATTAGAGACCTTCGACAATCTCTTCCCCCATTAATGTTAGAGATAGACAAATACAACTGCATATCGAACTATAAATTAAATGTAACAAAAACAACAGTTATTCACGAAAATATAGACCCAATTTTAGTGAAAGAACTAGAATTTAATGGAACAAAATTTTATGCTATTGCTAAAAGAGACCAACAGAAAACTCAGGGACTGGGCTCACCTAGAAACATCCTGGTGGGGGAGAGTAAACACAGTTAACTATTATCTCATCCCGAAATGGGCCTATATGTTTAGCATGGTTCCTCTAAGAGTCCGGAAGGCATGGCTGGACATGCTCCAGTCATCAATCAATTTTTATATATGGCAAGGTTGGAAAATTAGAATTGCTAAGCATGTCTTAGGAAGAAAGACCAAGGAGGGAGATATGGGATATCGAAATGTTATGGTAGGCTATCAGGCAAATATTTTGACTCATCTATAAAGACTACAGGAAGAAGACTATAAAAATGAACCTTGGTATAAGATTGAGGCTGAAGCATGTGGAAGTAACGAATTGGAGACCCTACTTTGGACAAATAATTATTACAAGATTTTGCTAAACTAACCATGAGCTCTGGTATTTTGACCCAGCTAATCCAAGAATGGAAAGAAATTAAGAAAGTTTTGGGTCTTAAAGACAAAATTTTAAGAACTTGTGGGATTAATAGTATTCAAACCAACATAGAAAATATATCTCTAAATAACTGGCAGACAGAGAATAGAATGAATATTGCGGACAAAACTTTAAATAATGAAATTCTACCATTTGAACAGTTAACATCTAGACTAGGCCTGAGTGAGAGGGATAAGTTTGACTATTTACGAGTCAGACACTTCTTAAAAAAAAACATTTAGTTGGAAGTGGAAAAAGGACGGGCCACTTGGAAGGAGTTTGTGGCGGAACCAACCTCGCCACTATGTTCTGGAGAAGCCTGGTTGCTCGCCTGCTGCCTCTGGACTATGGCCCCATTGTAAAAGCTTGCATTTTCCCCTGCAGAAAGGCTTGTTCGTGCCTTTCTGACTGGGTGTTCGGTAAATTGAATCTACCGAACCAACTCACAAATGAATGGACTACCTGGGTAAGGGATGTGCCATAGCACTATACGTTAATATTGTTAGTTAGTTATATTCTGTTAGTATATTGTTATGTGTAATGTTTAATTCTGTTAGTAGACCACTCTGAAAGTTTATAATGTGACAGTGACTCCAATAGTTTACTCCAACATCCATTGTTCTGTAGTAACTGGATTAACTGATAAACTGATTATGTTGTGTACATTATGTTTCTTACTGTGTGTCTACTCACTGTATGGTAATTTGGTTTGCAGTCTGAATGTCTAATGTTTTCCTAGCCCCAGTTAGTTGGAGAACTATGTTTAGTTCCATCCCCCCCATTGTATACTAATGTCTGTGATGTCATGTGTATGTCTTTTATAAGTCTGTGTTGTTTGTCAAATAAAGTAGTTCAATCTTGCTGTACCTAACTGCTAGATGTCCTGTCTATTTGGGTACAAAGAGCAAGGGTCCAGGAAAGACTTGCTGGGTGAATGCTGAGCTGTAATTGGGGGCTAATGAGGTGATTTCCCACAACGGACAGAGGGTCTACTTCGTACGGTAGACGGTCCGTTACAGAGTTTTTTCACAAAAAAGATTTAAAGGGGTGAAAAATAGACAGTTGTTAGAAATGTCGCAAATTTTTTCCCCTCCGCTAGCCAAAGAGACATGGGAAAAAGAACTCCAAAGCAATATAACAATAAAAGATTGGAATAACTCAGTATCGCAAATCTCAAAGCATATTCACTGTTTACATTTGGTGGAGAACCACTTTAAAACGATGCATAGATTGTATTTAACCCCAAAGAGACTATCCAAAATGTATCAGGGTTACCCACCAAATTGCTGGAGATGTGGAGATGCTGATGGCTCAGTTAGTAACGTAGTAACATAATAATTTAGGTTGAAAAAAGACACAAGTCCATCAAGTTCAACCCATCTACCTATCATTCCAGCGGTTTGATCCAAAAGAAGGCAAAAACCCCTAAGGAAGCTATTTTGAATTTTGCCTCCTAAGGGGAAAAATTCCTTCTTGACTCCAAAAGGGCAATCAGATTTCTCCTTGGATCAATAAGCTCTATTATTAATGCTTATTCTATTATTAATACCCCTGTATGTTCTGCTTTTCTAAAAAAAAACATCCAGGCCATTTTTAAATGCATCTGTTGTGGTTGATAGTACTACCTCTCTTGGCAGTGAGTTCCATAACTTTATTGTCCTTACCATAAAGAATCCCTTCCTTTGCTGTCTTTGAAATCTTTGCTCTTCCAGTCTCTGGGGGTGAACTCTTGTTCTTTGTACATTTCCGTTAATGAACAGGTCCCTGGAGAGCTCTTTATATTGGCCCTGCACATATTTATATAATGTTATCATATCCCCTCTAAAACGCCTTTTTTCTAAAGTAAATAAATGCAATTTTTTAAGTCTCTCTTCATAACTAAGATCCTCCAATCCCCTTATTAATTTTGTAGCTATCCTGTGCACTTTTTCTAGTTCCTTAATTGTTGTAGACACGCATTTATTTATGCTAGTTGGTTGATCTTATACACAGATATCACTTAGATGGCAATATATGTATGTATATATATATATATATATATATATATATATATGTATATATATATATATGTGTTGGTTTATATGTGTGGGGTATTTGCAGGTGGCTGGTGGTCTAAGCAACAGTGTTTCCAGGTAAACATACTGGCTATTGTTGAAGACTGGACTGTAAACAACATGGAGTCTGACAGTTTGACAGTCTGGTCACCTGACCAGGGTTACTATGGGAAAGCTGTAACAACAAATGCTTCATGTTAAAAGAGATGCATGTTAAAGAGATTTCAGAACTCTCCTGAAGCTCCAACAATGAAGCTGCTGCTGAGGCCAGTCTTTCCACCTGAGTTTTCTTGGCACTGTAACATCTAAGTATCAGCATTTATATTTTATTTTACTTTCTTTTACTTAAATAGAGTTAACTATTCTTGTTTCTATTAATAGATTGAGTATTTAGCACTGTTTATTTGTATAACCTATAGTACATATTGTTGTAGAGTTATCATTAAACTTTGTTATGCTTTAACCTATTCAAGTGTGTGGATATTCTGTTATTTAGTTATTGAATATAACTCTCTAATAATACCTTATGGAATAATATAATCGTTGTATTGTTATATTATTTCCATTTATAAATTTGTTGTTGAGGTTGTGCTCATTTGGCTCCTATTGTTATGTGTAACCGTGGGAACCAAACTGTAAAGTGTTAAACAGACACCAGTTGATACCATATCTGGTATTAATTTATTTAGAGCATTTACTAATCATCACCATTTCCAATACACTTAATATCATAGTTATACATATCTGGTGGAAATGTAAAGGGGTTAAGCCGCTCTGGAAAAGGATCTTTAATAAACTTAAAAGTCTAGTAATTAACCCAAAATTTGATCCCAAAACCACCCTCTTACATCTAAATATGAATGAGCTTGCTAAAAATGATAGAATCCTAGTAATACACCGTTTCATGGCTATAAAGACAATTATAACTAGAAATTGGAAATCAAGTCAGTACCACAGATGGAAGAGCAATTGCTGCACCAACTAAAAATGGAAAGAGATCTAAGTTGGTCTAGAGACTTGTCTAGAAAAACAGCAGCGCAATATAGAAAATGGCTAAATACATGGGAAGGTGGAGAGAGAGAGGGTAAATAGGCACCTGACATTCATATATGGTAAATAGAGTGCTGCTGACCTGGGATCTCCGCTTGTTGTTGCTCTGGATTCTCGCTGTATGTATGCAGTTAACCCTTTAATGTCTATGGACACCCAGGTTATAGTGTGAATGAAGTATTTTTTCCGTTACGGTAGGCGTCTGGGCACTGAAGTTCAGAGGTTTGGGTAGCTAGGTCATAGGAGGGGAAAGAAGACCCTACATTAATATGGTTTAGTTCACTATGCACTTTAACACGAATAATGGTAGAAGAAGGTTGAAGAGAACGAGTATTTATTATTACTCATAAATGTCACTTTTACAAAGGGCTTCACAATTACCGGTCTTTACTCACTACAACAACACACAATTATAATTACACTTATTTTTTTTCTCCTTTCTGTGGCTGTTTCTGTATATTAGGAACACGAGTTGACTCTATTCACGATTTAGTAAGGGTATGTAGGAATATAGGGGAGAGTTCGGGGTGAAGTTAAAGGGTGAGAAGGTTAAGTGATAATCAAAATATCAAAAAGTGACAAGTGCGCTTAAAACCAACACTAATCACACTAAATATTTACCCTTTTCAGTAAGTAAAGCTTACACAGGTGTTATCCAAGGGAAAAACAATAAAACATAATAATAAAATATAGTGTAGTATATAAGCTTAAAAGTGAAAATATACAATGGAATCTGCGAAGTGACCACTCACATTTGTTAGAGCAGTAATCTGCTCAGGAGTATCAGCATAAGGGAGCCCAGAAGAGGGTGACATATGACAGGACACCATAGACAGCTCACAGCTCGCAGATCCAAGAATCATATACGTGTACACATGGGGAAGAGTGCAGGGATGTCAGTATAAAAATGTTTATTATGCACTTACAAACACATAGTAAAGCCTTACACTTAAAATCACAAGATTCTTCTCCCAATTAAAAACAATGCAGATTTTGAAAAAGTGTCCAGTGTTCAGAATATCCCCTTGGTATCCTCACACTACGCGTTTCACCTCAAAACGAGGCTTTTTCAAGTGTCCCCATGTGTCCACGTTTGTCCTTTTACATACCGTTGCATGTTCCGATCATCAGCAAGGGAAGCCACTCCCCTCCTCCGTTGTCATGGTAGCGCATTTGATAGGTGCATTTCACCACACCTCTCCTGCTCTTTCTCCGTCACTCTTAGACATCACGTCCCAGATTCACGGAGTTTCAGTCATTGCAGGGAGTGTGCAGGGGTGTGTGGGAGATGATAAAAGAGTTATAAATGGGGGAAAAACAGAATCATTACTGCATCCAACTGTCCACTTGCAACTCTATACATGGACCATTTCTACTCTGCTGTATTTATACACAGGCATCCATTAATGGGGGGAATAGAACTTCTTCTCCCTCCACTATATTATACATGATAACAGAAATCATAACAATAAAAATCACATTGCAAAAAATGGAATAAAACCATCTATAACATATATAGAAACGTATATAAAAATATATACTAAAAGCATCTTCCTAGTACTATCTATAGACATGATCTATCTGTGTACTTAGACTATATTCACTTTATAGATAATAGGATTTTTACAGAAAATTAAACAAATCAAACTCTGCATTTAGCCCTTTGGGTGCCAGAGTTTCCAACTTGTACACCCATTCCATTTCAAGTTACCCCAATTCCTTCCATGAATTCCCTCCTCTCCAGTACCTTTTGTATTTGGCTATGGCTAAAAAACTCAGCTCATCAGGGTTACTTCTGTGTTCAAGGAAGTGTTTGGGGACACTGTGTGTTAATAGTTTTTTTCTAATATTATTACAATGTTCCCCTACCCTGGTTTTACTTTTTCTTGTGGTGCTGCCCACATATTGTAGGCCACATGGGCACTCTAATAAATAGATCACATTGCTTGAGTCACAATTCATAAAATCCTTTATCTCGTACTCTTTTCCTGTTTCCAAGGGGATCTTATATGGCATTGCAGTTGTTTTACTTTTATTTAGTTTGTAGTTTGAAATTTCACTGAATTTGTCCAATATTTCCATCAGTTCATCCACCGAATTTTGGGGATCTTCCATCGTAATTAACACATTATCTGCATATAGTTTGATTATTTGCGATTTTAGGCCTGTATGTTGTCTCATCTTTCCATTCTCTCTAATTTCCCTAGCAAGGGGTTCAAGAGAGAGTATATAAAGGATCGGTGAGAAGGGGCATCCCTGGCGTGTTCCGTTAGATAGAGGGAACCAAGGAGATTCTATTCCCGAGCAAACCACTCTACCTGATGGCTCAGACTATAGTGCCATTATAGCTTGCTGAAGGCTTTCTCCCAATCTAAAAGCCTTCAATGTTCATTTGATGAATTCCCAGCTTACCCTGTCAAAGGCCTTTTCGGCATCAAGTGCCAGGGTCAGCTGGGAAACATCCTCCTCTCTTGTACATTGGAATATATTTATCAGACTTCTGATATGTGCCCCTGCAGATCTGCCCACTATTATGCCAACCTTATTAGGGTGTACCAGTTCAGCTATCACCAGATTAAGTCTGGCGGCTAATACAGCGGCATATATCTTGGCGTCAAGATTCAGTAAAGAAATTGGGCGGTAGCTTGAGAGGTCTTCTGGATTCTTCCCAGGTTTTAGAATCGGGATTATATTTCCTTGTAATATTTCGCCTGGGAAGGATCCCTTTATGAAGGCTTCATTAAATGCTTCCTTTAAAAATGGTCCTAATTGTTCTCCAAATCCCTTACAAAAAATTGGCGTCATACCCACCCGGGCCTCGTGCTTTCCCTAATTTTTGTTTCGAGATTTGGTATAATACTTCTTTAAGCATGATTGGCTTATTTATTTCTTTCCTTTGATTTTCTGTCGGGGAAGGAATTTCTCTATTTATCGAAGTAAGCTTGCACGCTATTCTTTGTTTTCTGTGTTGGGAGATTTTAAAGGGCTTGGTAGTATTCTCCAAATGCCTGTCCTATTTTATCTGGGGCTAGACATGATTCTCCCTTGTAGATTATTTTTGTGATCCTTTTTTCATTTCTTTTCTTTTTGATTATGTTGGATAGAGCCTTGTCTGCTCTATTTCCTTTATAATATCTATTGGTTTGAAGAATAGCTAAGTTTTTATTAGCTTTTTCTATTAATTGGAGATTTATTTAATTTTGGGTTTCTGATATTTTGTTCGTTATTTCTTTTGAAGGTTGAAGTTTATTCAATTTTGAAAGTTGGTGATATTCAATATAGAGATCTGATAATCCCTTTTCTTGCCTCCTTTTGGCTTTGGCACCCAATTTAATAAGGAGTCCTCGAATAACAGATTTGTAGGCACACCAAAGAGTTATAGGAGATGTTTCATCTTTTTTATTTTCTTGAAAATAATATTTTTAATATATTCTACATCTTCCTTTCTTTTAATTAGATTAGGATTTAGTCTCCACGCTGCTCTTATTTTGCCATATACTTCTTTGAGGTCCATTATTATACAATTGTGGTCTGACCATGCTGTATCTTTAATCGTTATTTTTTCCATAGTTTTATTGAGGAGACTTTCTCCTAAAACCAAATCTATTCTTGAATACGTTTGATATGATTTCAAGAAGCATGTATAATCAAATTCGTTTGGGTGATAAATACGCCACATGTCTAATAGAGAGAATTTATCAATGAGTTTTTGAAATCGTTTTGCCTGAGTACAGCTTTTTTTTATCAGGTGTGGTCCTTGATGGTGATTTTTTATCCATCAGTGGATTTAAGATGGAATTGAAGTTTCGCATTAGGATGAGTGTACCTTGTTTTACTTTTTCTATTTTTTCTAACAGATTTTCTAAAAAATGTATAGGGGTGTCGTTTGGCGCATAAACATTTACCAAAATAGTGAGAGTATGATTGATATTGGCCACTATTATAATGAATCTCCCCTCTGGGTCTTCCTCGGGATATTTTGGCACAAAATGTTTGTTTTTTTTAAACTAATATGGTCACTCCACTCTTTTTTTGTTTTTCAAGAGATGCTGAAAATACTGTAGGGAATTTCTTAAATTTAATATTTATGTTGTCCATCTTTCTCCAATGTGTCTCTTGGAGACAGCATACATCTATATGCTCCTTGTGCAACAGCTGGAATAAAGTGGATTTATTTTGAGGTGAATTAAGACCTCGCACATTGATAGTTAGATATCTAACCATATTTCATAAAGATTATTCTTCCCCATCCCTCTCTCTCCCCCTCCATGCCGGTGCGGAAAAAAATACATATAAATACACATAGATACAAAACATATAACATAGAATAGCATGTGGTTTTACCTCTCTGAGAGGTAACATGCCTCCGTCAATAGCCCCAATACTTGCTATTGCGAATATATTTTGCCATGAGCTCATGGCTGTCGGATGTTACGGATGTTAAAGTTGCTACAAGTTGTTCTATTAAAATTAATGTTTTTCTCCCCTCTCCTCTATACCTTTTAACAGTGGGATGAAAGAGAAGAAGAAGAAGAAGAAAAAAACCTTCTCTCTCTTATCTATTTATCCAGTTTGTGTGCTTATATATTATCTTATTTTCTTTCTCCCTTTTCCCTTTATTTGAAGGAAGAGAGTATTATTCTAATCTTTGTGATTTCCTTCTCCTTTTTCCCCTTGTGTCTCCTTTCCCTTATCTATTTTATTCCATTTTTTTCTCTTTATCTCCCTTTCTATTCCTCCTCCTACCTGAAAGGGTTAAATTGATGTTGAGAAGCCCCCCTTGTTTGACCAAGTTCAGATAAAGGTCACAGTCCCTGAGGAAGTCAGATAAGACATAATGGTTTATTTAAGAATGTCTTAGACTACAAAAAGAGGAACTAATGTTGTAGCAAGTTTCAACTGTCTTTTCTGCTGACTGACTATATTGAGATTTATTTTAGCTTTTCTGCCTAGTGACAATATATGTACCCATTGTACACCCCCCCTTGTGACATGTATACGCCGTGTCTCATGTACTTGATGCTATGTTTGTGCAAAACCTATAACCAATCAATGTACAGGACAACGCCTAGATTTGTGTATAAATACCAATGTGTAATAAACTACAATCAGAGCTGAGAATAAAGAAACACGTGCCTTGTGTATTTTGTTTTCCGCCTTCACAGCTCTCCACATATCTGCTAACCTGCCACACATCAACGACCTTAGAAGTAATTGATAATGGAACAGAGACCGGCCTTTCCTTTCAATTTGGTGTCGGAAGTGGGATTCGGACATACAGGGTGAGTACAAGTTATGCATGGTTGTATTTTATACTTCTGTGCCGTGCTCCCTTGTCTCTCCGAATCCCGTACCTAAAAATTTAGTTAAGTAAGCCTTGGGTTGTTGTTAAACACTTGTCACTGGGACGAGATAATATTGTGTTTCTGGTACACAATTTAAAATAATCTATTTATCTATGGTACTTGTCACTGGGACGAGAAAATATTGTGTTTCTGGTACACAAATAATAGATATAGATATTAAGATTTCACTGGGAAATCGCTAAAGTGCGTGACACTGGGTCGCGGCACAGTTTAACAAAACCTATTTAGAGATATATATGTATATATGAAGATAAATATATACAAGCGATTTGTAATTAGGAAGTGTTACTTTCTAAACTGTTGTTGGTGTGTCAAAGGTTATTTGTACATAAGTTAAAGTATAAGATAAGAATTGTATATTAAGTTGTGTGAACTGCATAAAGTTATCTGTTCATAATGGGACAAAAGTTAAGTGATTTAGCCACTACAAGTTTTATATCAGGCAAAAGGAATGATGTCCCTTTGTATGGAATCCCCATTATTACACTCAAATTTATGTGACCACCGTATGTAGTTCAGGTATGATAATGTCATAATAATTAAACCCAAAGGGAGAGAAAATTAACAAGGGTAAATCTAAATACCCTAAGAGTCCTGTCCCACAGAAAGCTAAGACAGAGTCGCTGTATCCAGCACTTCCTGTTTGCTCGGAGCCCACACAGTAGAGCACGGCATGCACATTGTCAGATAAGGAATTAACTGCTTTGTCTGTGGCCATAAGGTATGTTTGATTTGTCTCCCTGCAGTACACAGTGTTTTATGGGTATAGTAGAAATGTTATGTATAAAGTATAAGAATATTATAACATTCCATTGTTAGACAGAATTATAAGTGTTAAGTATTTCTAGTGTGGCTGGGACACATGTATAAGTAAGAAGATAATAGTTCTGAACTGAAGCTATGTAACAGAGGATACAGATCCTTCTGTAAAACATATTGAAGATTAGAGTCTCATGTCTGAACTCCCAAGTACACTGTACCTTGGTGTTTTGGATATGTTAGCTGTGCAAGTTGATAAGACCATAGAAGCTGTGGCATAATTATGTTTAATGTTGTCATTAGGAGAATTGTCATTATTATTTAAATATTTGCATCAGTAATTTTTGCAACTGCTATTTTTTAAGATATAATTGTATTTTTATAAGTGATGTCTGCACAAATGGGCAATAGTGTTACAGTAAAAGTCTCTAAAATTTTACCACAAGAGTAGAGACATGTCCTAGTTTCGTGTCAACAGTCCCAAAGCAGCAGTCATGTTTTATAGAGATGTAACAAAAGGTAGTGTTTTATATTTAGTGGAGTACAGAGGATGGATCTCATGGATTAGTCAAACGAGCGCTCAATAAAAATAGGCATGTTATGCCGATAGAAGAATCTTGAATGATTCATGAGTGAAGGTCTTCTGGGTTATATTCATCAGAGTGATAAGAAGTTTTATAATAAATTAGTTTTAGCATGAAATTAACAATAGTCACTGTAGTTGTGCTATTTTGGGTAAGCAGAGTTGTTTTACTTTGGCATAGTCAGTAATTTTATTAGTGGTATGCATAGTTTTAGAATTAATTTGCTACTGCGCTTGCGTAACTGTATCTTTACGTAAGAAAAATAAAAATATGTGTGTGTAAAACAGTAAGAGTCATATATTACTCAAGGTCTCTCTTGGACATCATGTTATATATACGTGATCAATCCAGTGGATAGTATAACAGCTGTAAAATTTTCATAAATGCCATTATTTGATTTTTATTAAGGTTTATTTTGATTCAATCTATATATTCAGTGGCATCATGTAAAATTATGAGGGTAAAAAGAAATCTAATATTTAACAGGTTTTACATGTTACCTATTAGAAATGTTTATTTGTTTAGGGTACATTTTTTCCTTTTTGTATTTAGGTGTTTTGACAAGTTTATAATTTTATGTAGGTTGGAAGGACTTTTGTGTTTGAATTTTTAGTGTATGTTGAAGATGGGTTTTGGTTTTTCCCAACATAAGATATCACATTTTCCAACACTTTAGATAAAATAGATAAGGAAAGATGTATTGATTGTTTTTAAGGTATTTGTAGGTACTGATATACTTCAGATTTAAGTAGGATTTCGGAGTTGATACTAGAGAAAGACTTGAGTAACGTTTATTTGTAAAATGTTGAGAAGTGGGGGATTTTTGTGTTAAGCCGTTGAAGGCTTTGTGGGCCATGGAAATAGCAATTGATGGAGATAAAAGGTTTTTGTATGTTGTAGAAGGTGAGAGGTCATGTTGCAAATATGTATAAAGAGAAGATGTTATGGACTAAGAATATAACAGTTAGGATTTAAAAGTGAATATTAATTTGAAAGGGAAGACATAAGTAATAATGTGTATGGTATATAGCAATAAGAGGTAGAATTTTTGGATTATACTGAAAAGTATTGATTAGTGTTTTAAATAAACTCCCTGCCCATCTAATATAATTTTTGGTAACTTGCATTTACCGTAATTGTTTATCTTTGTGGTGTGACCAGAATTATTTTTACAGTGCTACAGCGCTACTTACATTGTTGGTGATATATGAATATCATTTTCAAACTATAGGGAACGTCAGATTACCAGCTGGAGAGCAATGCATATTTAATTTAAATAGAGAGCTAGCATGTTTATATACAGTAAATATATATATACACACACACACACACATACGTGATGCTAAAAATATTCATTTGTTGAATTCTAGTGTTTGTTATAATTAAGGCAAAGTACCCCATGTGATACAGTGGGAGAGATTATTGAGCTGTTGTTTAAAATTTTAGATACAAGTTCAATTTTAATTTATGAGAATGTACGTCCGTCAGTGATTAGTGGAAAGAATTAGCAAGTGTCATGTTCTCAAACATGCTGTGGTGTTGGAGGTGAAAGAGTTAATTATATAAATTCAGATAGTTTTTGTTGTATATGAAAGAGAGAAAAAGTCCCCCCAGAAACCCCCCCTTCATTTCCCCTTCTATCTGTTTGTCTAATTGCAGATAAGGGAGTTGTAGCAGTGGCTGCAAAAGTATTTTTTTTGTGTGTGTGAAGGGAGGGGGAATGGGCCAAAGTTGTGTTCTGTGCTGTGGTCATGTTGATAGTATATTGATAATTGTCAAGCGATATATTTTGTTGTCAATAATTTTGATGAAGTATATGTAGCAATTGTGAATTTTTATAACATATTTATTTTGACAGGTCACGCCTGTTAGTTTTATTGAAGTAGCTCCAGCCTATGTAGATGTTGTTTCAGAGTTTACTGATAAGGACCAGCAAATCTAGATTATTACTGATGCAGTTCCAGTAAAAGGTCTTAATCACTAATGAAGACCTAATAATTAATAAAAGTGAGTGATTATTAATATCAGTTGTATATTACACTCATGCTCAGTCAGGAGATTTATAAAAAGAATAATAATATTTTTAAGAACAAAAGAGTGGTCTAGTTATTTTGAGACATGAGCTAAGAGTCATAATATTTTTAATGATATTTTAATGTAAAGCAAACAAGCCAAAATGTTTAATGAAATATTGCATGTTACTAATTGGAATATTTTGAGTTTTATTTCCATATAGATTAAAGCTGTACAGCCAACAAAAGACAAGTTCACAGTGCACCAACAAATCTATTGCTGATAAAAGATTATTTCTAAAGAAAGAAAAAGTTTATTTTAAAAGAAGAAATACTTATAATACAAGTAAAGAAAGGATCCTAACAAAGTCTACTGGAATATTGTTGTGAAAGTTGTTCAAATCAACTCCTGGATCCACGTTATTTACGTAGAGCATATTTCTGTACTGACAAACAGGCCAACAAAGGAGCAGCAACTTAATGTTTTGAAGGGCAAAATAACTCCCTGACCACTAGCCAACATAAGCTGAGTCGTCAACCTAGGATAACTCGCAAAGAATACACCCAGGAGTCTGCAACAGATACAACAGTCTACAAAAGATCATCATTGTTGGGAAGTATATTTTCATATGTACAAATGTATACAATTGTTATTGAAGGCTTGTCATTTTTGTAGTAGAGATTTGTTTAATTGGGATATTACAGGTATGTTTAGAGTATAGTGAATTTTTGCAGACTGACTCTACCAAACACAACGAGTCGACCCATAAGATATTGTATTTTGATAATATGATTTTATGTAGAAAGTATATAAAATCTCAGGAAATTTCTCTGATATTTTAGATAAGTTAGTTTGTTTTTGTAAGAGAGACTAATCAAGAAGGATTATGGATTTAAGGAATAGGTTAAAAAGTGTCCACAAATAATCCGTGAGATCCCCTGGGACTGGGAAATTGGCTAGGATCACTTGGAGCGAAACTTGTAAGTGGTTTGGCATGTGTGAGATCAGTGTTGCTAATTGTTTATGTTGTTTGTTTGTTTCAAGGGTCTCATCCTCAAGTGCATCCTGACCACTGACATCATGCCCCTACGAGAAGACTGGAAGACACTGCTCAGATATTCCCCATTATGGAAGCTTACAGTGCAACTAAGCTGGATGACCTACCAATGTGTGAAATCGAGGAAGTGTGCCTTATCACCTTGGATACAATGATTATGTTGACCAGGCAACTCCTGATGGTTATCCTTAAAAACAGACAATGTCAATTTCTAAGAATAAAAGGGGAGAACAGTATGAATATTATATGGACTGTAGGGGCCTCTGGAGTCACGTCGTAGATGGGAGACCATATTGTTTTGTCTGCTGCCATTTCATCTGACTGCTCTTTGTGTTCTGAATGCATGCCATGTTGTGTGTTCTGGATGCATGTTTTCAGTTTTGCTTCAAGTTATTTTAAAGTATTCTGCAAATGACTCAGTCCTTGGGAATTGTAAACTTCGGAATAATATGTTTGATTTTTACATAGATCTATTGGTTGTAGAGAAGGGTTTTATTAGGCAGGGTAAGAGGAGCAATCAACAATATATATTTAATTTAGTTTTGTGTCCATCATGTGTTTTTGTTGGTCATGCCATTATGTAACATTATGTAACATATTTTTCGATAGTTAGTCCTTCCATATTTAAGAGAGAGATACTGTGAATTTTTTTTAGATTGTAAGTCCAATATCTCTGCAGAGCGAAACCAAGGTCTGCTCAGTCGTCAAAGGTCTATACCTAATCTCAAAGGCTATTAAAGTTAAAGTTAATGTTAGATGTCAGTATTGTCCTGAGGCAGTCCGGTAAAACAGGAAAGCCATAGTCGGTTAGTAAAGCTTAAATATGGATGTGAAGATGATTCAATATGTTGTTTTAATTAATCAGACCACTCCAATTTTATCCAATGGTATTTAAATAATATAAGAGATGTGGACACAAATATCAAGTGAGCCACAGGTTTTTATCAGATATTCGAAATATGCTCGTGGTAAGGAGATAATTAAGTGTTTTGTTTTAATAATAGCAATAATCGGTGCTTTTTATATAATTGTGAGGTGTGATAAATGCATTATTGCTAAAGCTGTTAAACCAGCTCCAAAATTCCAATACCACACGTAATATTACATGACCTATGCTATAGTTTCTCAACAGCAATATTAAGATTGTTCAGCAAGTGAACAAAAGAGTGGAACTGAAAGGGTTAAATTGATGTTGAGAAGCCCCCCTTGTTTGACCAAATTCAGATAAAGGTCACAGTCCCTGAGGAAGTCAGATAAGACATAATGGTTTATTTAAGAATGTCTTAGACTACAAAAAGAGGAACTAATGTTGTAGCAAGTTTCAACTGTCTTTTCTGCTGACTGACTATATTGAGATTTATTTTAGCTTTTCTGCCTAGTGACAATATATGTACCCATTGTCCACCCCCCCTTGTGACATGTATACGCCGTCTCTCATGTACTTGATGCTATGTTTGTGCAAAACCTATAACCAATCAATGTACAGGACAACGCCTAGATTTGTGTATAAATACCAATGTGTAATAAACTACACTCAGAGCTGAGAATAAAGAAACACGTGCCTTGTGTATTTTGTTTTCCGCCTTCACAGCTCTCCAGATATCTGCTAACCTGCCACACATCAACGACCTTAGAAGTAATTGATAAAGGAACAGAGACCGGCCTTTCCTTTAAGTACCTAAATGTTGTCTTATTTGGTTATAAAAGTGTATCCCTTTTATTTGTGTATTTAGCTTGATATTTTAGAGTTTGGGCAATATTTTTAGGATTAATTTCTTCTCTTCTTTCTACCCTCCTCTCTTGTTTAATTTCAACCAAGTGTCTTTTTTTTCTTCTTTTTCTTTTTTTATACAAGTGCTTGTTTGAATTTATTATATCCACTCTTCTCTTTTAAGGTAATATGTCATCCCATCTAATCATACGTGTAATAGTGAATTATGTGTAAGTATTCCGCATCTCTAATGAATTTGGCACAGAATGGAGTTTAACACCTGCTAGGGCTCTCCTCCATCTAACTTTCCCAGAAATGGGGCATAAACATAAAATTATATACCATATATTAACAGTTACTAGAACATCTTTGATCATAATCAATTTTAAAACTAAATTGAAAAGAAAGGAGAGATGGAAAAGAGAAGAAAGGCAATGTAAAGATTTCTGGTAAAATATTAATAAAAAGGGGAAAGAGAAGGTTAGGAGGGAGAAGAAAAGGGAAAAAAGAGGGAAAAGAGAAAGGAAAGACCAATTGTAAAGAGATAAAAACGATAAAAAGACAGAAAGATACAGAGATGAAGACCAACCCTCTTAGCCTAGTTAAATTAGCAGGGTTTTCATCTCTCCATATATATAAAAACAGCATGACATCCAGAAATTCAAAAACGAAATGAAAACAAAATAAAAACAGCACATTATATTTATAAAAAAGCACAGTTTCATTGGAAAACATCGCAGAATCATGGGTTTACATAATATTGTTCAAAAACAGTCTAATATCTATCAAAATATCTTGATTTATAAAAGAAAGTGCAATTGTTGCATTAAAGTGTCCTAGCATAGTATCTTTGCAACATCATATTGTTCTATTGTGTGATAAAAAAAACATTATGGGTATATGCGATGTCGCTTACACATAAAATAGTATATTAAATAACATTATAATCGTACATCAAAGAATACATTTATTTATATAGTATTGATATATATCAGGCAATGCGAGGCCTCCTCTATTTTTTGGTTGTGTCAGTATGTTATGTTTTATACGTGGTTTCCTTCATTTCCATATATATTTCGAAATCATAGTTCTGAGAGTTGTAAAATACACCTGGGGTATCTGTATGGGCAACGTTTGAAAAAGATATAACAGTCTGGGGAGTAGGTTCATTTTAATTACACCAATCCTACCTAGCCATGAGATATGAGTATAGTCCCACGTGTGCAAGTCTGTTTTCAAAGTATCAGCTAATGGCAAAAAATTTAAGTGGTACAGCTTATCCAGGGAAGGAGAAATTCATATTCCCAAGTATATCATCTTGTCTCTACGTATTCTAAATTTGTAACTATCAACAATTTCAGATAAAAATGGTAAATCGGCATAATTTCTGACTTGTCCATATTGATGGATAGGTTAGATACCTTTCTATAGTCATGGAATGCGTGCATGATGTGTGGGAGCGTGGACACTGGATCTGTGACCATAAATAATAAATCATCTGCATAAGCCGACACTTTATATTCTGATTTGGGGGTTTGAAATCCCTTTATGTGGGGGTTCTCCCTGATTGCTTGCAGAAAGGGTTCTAGTGTGATGGCAAATAGCAAAGGGGAGAGTGGGCATCCCTGTCGGGTGCCATTGCAAATTTGAAATCGTGTTCACAATGCCCCATTTACCTTTACTCTAGCGTTTGGTGAGCTAGACAGAGAATCTATCCATGCCCTCATATGAGGACCGAAGCCATAACGTAAGAGAGTCGATCTCATGAAATCCCAATTTACTCTATCAAAGGCTTTTTCAGCATCTGTTGATAGGTAAAGTAGAGGTTCCTTCCTTCTCTCGGCTAGATATACAATATTAATAAGTTTGGTGGTGTTGTCCTTGGGCTCTCTACCAGGGATAAATCCCGATTGGTCGGGGTGTACTATGTTAGGGAGTATCCGTTGTATTCTCTGGGCCAATATTTTAGTAAATAATTTTAAATCAGAATTGAGTAGAGAGATTGGTCGGAAATTTTGGCAGTATGAGAGGTCCTTTCCAGGCTTTGGGATTACATGGATATGGGCCGAGAGTGTTTGTTCGTGTTTTTTGTCCCCTAGTAAAATTGAATTAAATGCCTTCACAAATTGGGGTCCCAGTGTATCAATTTGTAATTTGTCATATCTTAATGGGAGGCCATCTGGTCCTGGTGTTTTCCCCGTACTAGAGTTTTTAATGGCCAATTTTAACTCTTCTACCGTGATTGGGCCGTCTAAAGCTTCCATTTGGCCTTCGGCCATCTCTGGTTTTTTGTGTTTAGCTAAGTATTGATCAATATCTAACAGTTTTTGTGCTCTCTAGGTTGTACAGAGTCTCGTAATGGCTTGTAAATGTTTGCAAGATGTCTTTTGGGAAATATTGGTGTGGTTGGTGCGGGGTCACTTTAATTTTATGAATGTATGTTGACATTTGTTTGGAATGTATTGTCCTTGCGAGTAGTCGTCCTGCCTTATTTCCGTGTTCGTAAAATAACGTCTTAGTTTTCAGAGCCTGTCTATGGAGACCCGTATTGATTAGTTTAGCCAGTTGACTACGTTTATCCAGTAAAATTTGATGTGTGGAAGAATTTGGATCTTGCTTATGAGCCTGTTCTGTCTCTGCTATTTCTTTTACTAATTTTACAATAGCCTCTGTACGTTCCTTTTTTCGAGCAGCTGCTATTGAGATAAAGTATCCTCTCAAAACACATTTATGTGCTTCCCATGTAGTTAACAGCGGGATCTCATCTATACAATTTTCTTTAAAATAATTTTGAATGTGTTGGGAAGATTGTTCTGTTATCTCCCTGTCAGCTAAAAAAGAGTCATTGAGTCTCCAGGTTGTTTGTGTACAGTGGGGATTGTATCGTCAGTATAATGGGGGCATGGTCTGACCATGTCGTAATTCCAATTCCAATTCTCTCTATAATATCTAACATATGGTGTTGCAGGAAAAAATAATCTAGGCGAGTATATACTTGATGGGGGTTGGAATAGTGGGAGTAGTCCCTATCTTCTGGATGTAAAGCTCTCCAGCAGTCTACCATTCTGTCTTTATGTAACATATTTACAGTTGTCCTGATAATGTGTTGTGGTATGCTAGTGGTTCGTTTAGAGTGGACCATTGACGGGTCTAATGGGAAATTGAGATCCCCACCCACCCAACAAGGCACATTAATAATTAATGTGCCTTGTTGGAATGTGCGTAGTGCACGTAAAATACTAGCTAAGGTTTTGTGTTGGTTCTTGTTAGGAAGATATATACAAGCGAACGTGTAGTATTTGTTGGCTATGCTAGCTTTTACAAATGTGAATCTCCCTTCTTCATCGTAAAGAAATTGTGGGTCTCTTAGTGGGACATGTTTGGAAAACAAAATAGCCGTACCTTTTATTTTTGACTCTTTAGTATTTCCAAAGTATGATTGTGTGTAGAAATTATTTTAAGTGCGTTTCTTGCACAAAGACAACAGCTGCTTTCAACGCTTTCCATTCTCTGAGCGCTCTAGAACGTTTCTCCGGTATATTAAGACCTTGTGCATTAATAGTAATCAGTCTCAGGTGTGCTGGTATAACATTCACCCTGGTATCAGAGATCTTAGACATATCTTTTCATGCAGTTTTATCTACAGGGTAATATAAATCTGTTATAATCAAGTTCGTAACCCAGGAATGGGGGGGGGAGGGGGGGGATGTGGTATAAACAAAAAAACAAACAAAAAGCGGAAGCAAACAATCAGCACAGGATTTACACGGAAGCAAATCCCGACCGAGGTCCACTAATGGACCGACCAAGAATAGAACGTGCCCAATGCGGGTAAGATCTGTCACCAGCTCTGCTGGTGCAGATATTACTCCACTGTCGTGGGGCACCTATTCGGTGGGGGTATCGTGGTTGTCCAGGACTCCGAAACTTCCGTGGAACCACTGTGTGTCCTGTATCTGGTACAGAACCTCAGAAAACTGTTATTACTATGAAACTATATAGAAGACTGAAGTTTCCGTCTCCAAACATTAATGTATTAGATAATGAGCAGGTGGCTATATCTCATTATAGGGCTGTCATGGAGACATTTGAAATATTGAGAGGGGGCCCGGAGTAAATGATATGAGTCTCCCTGTTGTCCACATTATCGCTGGGAAAAGAGGGAGCCGGTTATCCTCAGAGCTACATCCATATTCAGTGTCTATATTATTCTGCAACTCTTCTACTCTAGTTTAGTTAATGATCTTTTCTCCCTCTATTGGACTCCCGTACTCCCTTCAACCTCTTGATATGCTTATCTTTATTTGCTCAATATAGGTCACTCATGTCTCCCTAGTACTTATCCTCTGTGTGTGTTATATGACAACATATAACATTGGATCAAGTTAAACTTATTGGGAAAACCTGGAAGGGTTTAGGAACCCCAGTCTCCTCAAATTATTCGTCAACTGTTTCTACCGCTCTCCGGTTCGCACGTGGGCTCATGTCTGTGTACTGGTTTCGTGAGATGGCTCAGATGGGTCACCTGTAGAAAAACATCGAGTCTATACAGAAAAGGGGAAGACTATCGATCCTCTACGTTAGTCAGATATACTGTCGGGGAGTTGTCCGGAATTCCCCTGATCAGGTGGGCATGTTCCTGAAGTTGCCATCCCAGAGTCGGTGCCGTACAGTCCAATATATCCAATATCAGTATTCTTAACGTTTTCTACATTGTTTGCGCTATAGGAGGGGGAGCAAAGTTCCATAAAAATAACTTGGAGGCTGGGAGAAAGTTCCATTTTCTTTAGTTTGGATGGTAACCTATCGGTTACTCAGGCCCATTAGGGGGTGATCAGTTTTGTGGAGTACTATTACTCCGGGTCTCTCACTCTCGGAGTGCGCAGAGTTTGGGGCATAGTTGGTCTCCTATTCATTGGGCGTCGTATTCTCTGTGGTAGAGGTAATGAGGGATTGTTCAGCTTATTATAAAAGCTCAGTGAGTTCCAATCTGGCAACTGCAATGGCTGTATGCCCATTTCTTCCAGAAGTACATCTTCTCTAGACCGAATCGTATGAGTGTCTATATCTGTTCTCACAATTAGGGCAAAAGGGAAGGCCCAACGGTATTGTTGTTCTTTTTCCCTCAGAGCTAGGGTGAGGGGCCGTAGTGCTCTCCTCTTTCCCAGAGTTATGCGGGATAGGTCCTCAAAAATGGATATTCTTTGATTTTCAAATATCCATTCTCTGGACGTCCGGGCTTTGCACATCAGGTTTTCCTTCAAAGTGTAATCTTGCAGGCAACAGATCACATCTCTCGGGGGTGCACTTGGAGGACCCCGTGCTCTCAGAGCTCTATGTACTCTATCCAATATTATAGGCGTTGAGAGGGCGCTAGCGGTGATAGTATTTATTAGCCTGGATACCCTTCCTCTGAGGTCCCTGTCGTCTTCTTGTTCAGACAGTCCCCTTATACGCACATTATGGCTTCTGCCCCGATTGTCTAGATCTTCCATTGCTGTCAGCATGTCCACAAAAGCTTTGGTAGATTCTGAATGCTCTCCCCGTACCTCTTTCACTGTAGATCGTATCTCGGTTATCTCAGCTGTAAGGTTGGAAACCGCCGTGTCGATTGGGGCCACGTGCTGCGTGAGGCCTGTCAGCTCTGTCTGCAACACCATGCGTACTTCTTCCCTTACCGCCTCTTTCACTTCGGAGACTAAGTGGGAGAAATCCTCCTTTGATGGGGCCGACTGAAAGATCTCCTGATCCGTCGGGGCCAACAGAGGTTCCACCATTGATGTACCTGGGGAGGATGAATCGGTATCTACTGGGGATGCTGGTGCGATCATTATATTTCAGCCGTCACTTGGGCCTTGTGAGGTGAGTATCAATGGAGTTTGAAAATACTCCAGGAGCGTTGCAGGTGGGGTGTTGGAGGGGTGTTCCCTATTTCTTGCCCCCTCACAGTTCTTCTGTTTTTGCCCATACGCTATTTTTATAAGTTTGGAGACGGAGCTCAGGAATTATGCTGCCATCTCGGTTGCTGGTCAAGCCACGCCCCCCGTAGAGTTTTCTTTACCACTTCTGCCTTGAGTTGTTTTTACATCGTCTGCATTGAATTCTAGTGATAACCGGGTGTTTTGTCTAAACAACCATATATCATTGCAAATCGTCATGGAGGAGTGCTATTTGTGCTCAGTTTAGGTGGTAGAGTGGTTCTTAACCTCTTCTGCCTTGAGTTCAAGTGATAACCTGGTGTTTTTGCTTAAACAACCGTATCTCATGGCAGATCGACGTGATGGAGTGCTATTTGTGCTCAGTTTAGGCAGTGTAGTTTTATTTTTACCTCTTCTGCCTTCAGTTTAAGTGATAACCGGGTGTTTTGTCTAAACAACCATATATCATTGCAGATCGTCATGATGGAGTGCTATTTATGCTTAGTTTAGGCCATAGAATTATTTTGATCTATTCTGACTTGAATTCAAGTGATGACTGTGTTTTGCCAAAACAACCATATATCATTGTAGATCGAAATGATGGAGTGCTATTTGTGATCAGTTTAGGCCATAGAGTCATGTTGTAGAGTTGTTTTTACATCGTCTGCATTGAATTCTAGTGATATCCGGGTGTTTTTGCCTAAACAACCATATATCATTGCAGATCGAAATGATGTAGTGCTATTTGTGCTCCGTTTAGGCCAAAGAATCGATGTGATCTCTTCTGCCTTGAATTCAAGTGATAACTGTGTGTTTTTGCCTAAACAACCATATATCATTGTAGAACAAAATGATGGAGTGCTATTTGTGCTCAGTTGAGCCCGTTGAGCCGTTTTTACCTACTTTGCCATGAATTTAAGTGATAACTGGGTGTTTTTCCCTAAACAACCATATATCATTGCAGATCGACATAAGGGAGTGATATATCTACTCAGTTTAGGCCATAGAATCGTTTGACCTCTTCTGCCTTGAGTTCAACTGATAACTGAGTTTTTTTGCCTAAACAACCATATTTCATTGCAGATCGACACGATGGAGTGCTATTTGTGCTCAGTTTTGGCTGTTGAAAGGGTTTGACCTCTTTTGCCTTGAGTTCAAGTGATAACCAGATATTTTTGCCTAAACAACAATATATCATGGCAGATCGACGTCATGGAGTGCTATTTGTGCTCAGTGTAGCCCATAAAGTCATTTTTACCTCTTCTACCTTGAATTCAAGTGATAACCGGGTGTTTTTGCCTAAACAACCATATATCATTACAGATCAAGGTGATGGAGTGCTATTTGTGCTCATTTTGAGGCCATAGAGTTGTTTTTACCTCTTCTACCTTGAATTCAAATAATAACCGAGTGTTTTTTCCTAAACAACCGTATATCATTGCAGATCGACTTGATGGAGTGCTATCTGTGCTCAGTTTAGGCCGTAGAGTCGTTTTTACCTCTTCTGCCTAAGTTCACGTGATAACCGGGTGTTTTTGCCTAAACAACAATACATCATTGCAGATCGACGTGATGGAGTACTATTTGTGCTCAATTTAGGCTGTAGAGTCATTTTTGCCTCTTCTGCCTTGAGTTCAACTGAAAACTGAGTTTTTTTGCCTAAACAACCACATATAATTGCAGTTTGACACGATGGAGTGCTATTTGTGCTCAGTTTAAGCCGTAGAGTGGTTCTTACCTCTTCTGCCTTGACTTCAAGTGATAACCGGATGTTTTTGCCTAAACAACCATATATAATTGCAGATCAACGTGATCGAGTGCTATTTGTGCTCAGTTTAGGCCATAAAGTCATTTTTACCTCTTCTACCTTGAATTCAAGTGATAATCGGGTGTTTTTGCCTAAACAACCATATATCATTGTAGATCGAAATGATGGAGTGCTATTAATGCTCAGTTTAGGCCGTAGAGCCGTCATTACCTACTTTGCCATGAATTTAAGTGATAACCGGGTGTTTTTCCCTAAACGACCATATATAATTGCAGATCGACATAAGGGAGTGATATATCTACTCAGTTTAGGCCATAGAATCGTTTGACCTCTTCTGCCTTGAGTTCAACTGATAACTGAGTTTTTTTGCCTAAACAACCATATTTCATTGCAGATCGACACGATGGAGTGCTATTTGTGCTCAGTTTTGGCTGTTGAAAGGGTTTGACCTCTTTTGCCTTGAGTTCAAGTGATAACCAGATATTTTTGCCTAAACAACAATATATCATGGCAGATCGACGTCATGGAGTGCTATTTGTGCTCAGTTTAGGCCATAGAGTCATTTTGACCTCTTCTACCTTGAATTCAAGTGATAATCGGGTGTTTTTGCCTAAACAACCATATATCATTGTAGATCGAAATGATGGAGTGCTATTAATGCTCAGTTTAGGCCGTAGAGCCGTCATTACCTACTTTGCCATGAATTTAAGTGATAACCGGGTGTTTTTCCCTAAACAACCATATATAATTGCAGATCGACATAAGGGAGTGATATATCTACTCAGTTTAGGCCATAGAATCGTTTGACCTCTTCTGCCTTGAGTTTAACTGATAACTGAGTTTTTTTGCCTAAACAACCATATTTCATTGCAGATCGACACGATGGAGTGCTATTTGTGCTCAGTTTTGGCTGTTGAAAGGGTTTGACCTCTTTTGCCTTGAGTTCAAGTGATAACCAGATATTTTTGCCTAAACAACAATATATCATGGCAGATCGACGTCATGGAGTGCTATTTGTGCTCAGTTTAGGCCATAAAGTCATTTTGACCTCTTCTACCTTGAATTCAAGTGATAACCGGGTGTTGTTGCCTAAACAACCATATTTCATTGTTGATCGAAATGATGGAGTGCTATTAATGCTCAGTTTAGGCCGTAGAGCCGTCATTACCTACTTTGCCATGAATTTAAGTGATATCCGGGTGTTTTTCCCTACACGACCATATATCATTGCAGATCGATATGAGAGAGTCCTATCTCTACTCAGTTTAGGCCATAGAATCGTTTTGACCTCTTCTGCCTTGAGTTCAAGTGATAACAGGGTGTTTTTGCCTAAACAACCGTATATCATTGCAGATCGACATGATGGAATTGTATTTGTGCTCAGTTTTAGCCATTGAATGGGTTTGACCTCTTTTGCCCTCAGTTCAAGTGATAACCGTGTGTTTTTGCCTAAACAACCATATATCATTGCAGACCGAAATGATGGAGTGCTATTTGTGCTCAGTTTAGGCCAGAGAATCGTTGTGATCTCTTCGGCCTTAAATTCAAGTGATGACTGTGTGTTTTTGCCTAAAGAACCATATATCATTGCAGATCTATATGAGAGAGTCCTATCTCTACTCAGTTTAGGCCAAAGAATCGTTTTGACCTCTTCTGCCTTGAGTTCAAGTGATAACTGGGTGTTTTTGCCTAAACAACCGTATATCATTGCAGATCGTCATAATGGAGTGGTATTTGTGCTCAGTTAAGTGCGTAGAAGGGTTTTTACCTCTTTTGCCTTGAGTTCAAGTGATAACTGGTTGTTTTTGCCTAAACCACCGTATGTCATTGCACAACGACGTAATGGAGTACTATTTGTGCTCATTTTAAGGCCGTAGAGTTTTCTTTACCACTTCTGCATTGAGTTCAAGTAATAACCGGGTGTTTTTGCCCAAACAACCATATCTCATTGCAGATCGACGTCATGGAGTGTTATTTGTGCTCAGTTTAGGCCATAGAGTGGTTTTTACCTCTTCTGCCTTGAGTTCAAGTGATAACCGATTGTTTTTGCCTAAACTACCATATCTCATTGCAGATCGACGTGATGGAGTGCTATTTGTGCTCAGTTAAGTGCGTAGAATGGTTTTATCTCTTCTGCCATCAGTTTAAGTGATCTTGAGTTTGAGTGATAACTGGTTGTTTTTGCCTAAACAACTGTATATCATTGCAGATCAATGTGATGGAGTGCTATTTGTGCTCAGTTTAGGCCATAGAGTCGTTTTATCTCTTCTGCCATCAGTTTAAGTGATAACCGTGGGTTTTGCCTAAACAACCATATGTCATTGCAGATCGTCATGATGGAGTGGTATTTGTGCTCAGTTCAGGCCGTAGAGTCATTTTTGCCTCTCCTGCCTTGAGTTCAAGTGATAACCAGATGTTTTTGCCTAAACAACCGTATATCATTGCAGATTGACATAATGGAGTGCTATTTATGCTTAGTTTAGGCAATAGAATTGTTTTGATCTATTCTGACTTGAATTCAAGTGATGACTGTGTGTTTTGCCAAAACAACCATATATCATTGTAGATCGAAATGATGGAGTGCTATTTGTGCTCAGTTTAGGCCATAGAGTCATGTTGTAGATTCGTTTTTACATCGTCTGCCTTGAATTCTAGTGATTACCGGGTGTTTTTGCCTAAACAACCATATATCATTGCAGATCGAAATGATGTAGTGCTATTTGTGCTCAGTTTAGGCCAAAGAATCAATGTGATCTCTTCTGCCTTGAATTCAAGTGATAACCGTGTGTTATTGCCTAAACAACCATATATCATTGCAGATCGAAATTATGGAGTTGTATTTGTGCTCAGTTTTAGCCATTGAATGGGTTTGACCTCTTTCGCCGTGAGTTCAAGTGATAACAGTGTGTTTTTGCCTAAACAACCATATATCATTGTAGATCGAAATGATGGAGTGCTATTTGTGCTCAGATAAGGCCGTAGAGCCGTTTTTACCTACTTTGCCATGAATTTAAGTAATAACCTGGTGTTTTTCCCTTAACAACCATATATCATTGCAGATCGATATGAGAAAGTCCTACCTCTACTCAGTTTAGGCCAAAGAATCGTTTTGACCTCTTCTGCCTTGAGTTCAAGTGATAACTGGGTGTTGTTGCCTAAACAACCGTATATCATTGCAGATCGTCATGATGGAGTGGTATTTGTGCTCAGTTAAGTGCGTAGAATTGTTTTTACCTCTTCTGCCTTGAGTTCATGTGATAACCCGGTGTTTTTGCCTAAACAACCATATATCATTGCAGATCGAAATGATGGAGTGCTATTTGTGCTCAGTTTAGGCCATAGAATTGTTGTGATATCTTCTGCCTTGAATTCAAGTGATGACTATGTGTTTTTGCCTAAAATACCGTATCTCACTGAAGATCGACGTGATGGAGTGCTGTTTGTGCTCAGTTTAGGCCGTAGAGTCGTTTTATCTCTTCTGACTTGAGTTCAATTGATAACCGTGTTTTGCCTAAACAACCATATGTCATTGCAGATTGTCGTGATGGAGTGGTATTTGTGCACAGTTTAGGCCGTAGAGTCATTTTTGCCTCTACTGCCTTAAGTTCCAATGATAACCAGTTATTTTTGACTAAATAACCATATATCATTGCAGATCGACGTCATGAAGTGCTATATGTGCTCAGTTTAGGCCGTAGAGTCGTTTTTACCTCTTCTGTCTTGAGTTCAAGTGATAACCGGGTGTTTTTGCCTAAACTACCGTATCTCATTGCCAATCGACGTGATGGAGTGCTGTTTGTGCTCAGTTTAGGCCGCAGAGTCATTTTATCTCATCTGCCTTGAGTTCAATTGATAACCATGTTTTGCCTAAACAACCATATGTCATTGTAGATGATCATGATTTAGCGGTATTTGTGATCAGTTTAGGCCGTAGAGTCATTTTTACCTCTCCTGCCTTAAGTTCAAGTGATAAACGGTTGTTTTTGCCTAAACCACCATATGTCATTGCAGATCGACTTGATGGAGTGCTATCTGTGCTCAGTTTTATGCCGTAGAGTCGTTTTTACCTCTTCTGCCTGAGTTCAAGTGATAACTGAGTTTTTTTGCCTAAATAACCATATATAATTGCAGTTCGACACGATGGAGTGCTATTTGGGCTCAGTTTAGGCCGTAGAGTGGTTCTTACCTCTTCTGCCTTTACTTCAATTGATAACCGGTTGTTTTTGCCTAAACTACCGTATCTCATTGCAGATCGACGTGATGGAGTGCTGTTTGTGCTCAGTTTAGGCCGCAGAGTCATTTTTGTCTCTCCTGCCTTAAGTTCAAGTGATAACCGGTTGTTTTTGCCTAAACTACCGTATTTCATTGCAGATCGACGTGATGGAGTGCTGTTTGTGCTCAGTTTAGGCCGCAGAGTCGTATTATCTCATCTGCCTTGAGTTCAATTGATAACCATGTTTTGCCTAAACAACCATATGTCATTGCAGATGATCATGATTTAGCGTTATTTGTGCTCAGTTTAGGCCGTAGAGTCATTTTTGTCTCTCCTGCCTTAAGTTCAAGTGATAAACGGTTGTTTTTGCCTAAACAACAATATATCATTGCAGATCGACGTGATGGGGTGCTATTTGTGCTCAATTTAGGCCGCAGAGTCATTTTTGCTTCTTTTCCCTTGAGTTCAACTGATAACTGAGTTTTTTTGCATAAATAACCATATATAATTGCAGTTCGACACGATTGAGTGCTATTTGTGCTCAGTTTAGGCCGTAGAGTGGTTCTGCCTTGACTTCAAGTGATAACCGGGTGGTTTTGCCTGAACAACCATATATAATTGCAGTTCGACACGATTGAGTGCTATTTGTGCTCAGTTTAGGCCATAAAGTCATTTTTACCTCTTCTACATTGCATTCAAGTGATAACCGGGTGTTTCTGCCTAAACAACCGTATATCATTGCAGATCGAAATGATGGAGTTGTATTTGTGCTCAGTTTTAGCCATTGAATGGGTTTGACCCCTTTTGCCCTGAGTTCAAGTGATAACCGTGTGTTTTTGCCTAACATTATATCATTGCAGATCGAAATGATGGAGTGCTATTTGTGCTCAGTTTAGGCCATAGAGTCATGTTGTAGAGTCGTTTTTACATTGTCTGCCTTGAATTCTAGTGATAACCGGGTATTTTTGCCTAAACAACCATATATCATTGTAGATCGAAATGATGGAGTGCTATTTGTGCTCAGTTTAGGCCATAGAATCATTTGAGTTCAACTGATAACTGAGTTTTTTTGCCTAAACAACCATATTTCATTGCAGATCGACACGATGGAGTGCTATTTGTGCTCAGTTTTGGCTGCTGAAAGGCTTTGACCTCTTTTGCCTTGAGTTCAAGTGATAACCAGATGTTTTTGCCTAAACAACAATATATCATTACAGATCGACATCATGGAGTGCTATTTGTGCTCAGTTTAGGCCGTAGAGTCGTTTTTACCTCTTCTGCCTGAGTTCAAGTGATAAACGGGTGTTTTTGCCTAAACAACCATATTTAATTGCAGTTCGACACAATGGAGTGCTATTTGTGTTCAATTTAGGCTGTAGATTCGTTTTTCATTATTAAACAATCAACTATTGGTGCTCAGTTTAGGCCATAGAATCGTTTTGACCTCTTCTGTGTTGAGTTCAACAGATAACTGAGTTTTTTTGCCTAAACAACCATATATAATTGCAGTTTGAAACGATGGAGTGCTATTTGTGTTCAATTTAGGCTGTAGATACGTTTTTCATTCTTAAACAATAAACTAAAGAGATTACATTGCTTTTGCATAAACTTCTATATATCAGTAAGAATAGAATGTAGATCTACAATTTGTGTTCAGTTGAGGCTGTAGAAGCATTTTTCATTCTTAAACAATCAACTATAGAGATTACATTGTTTTTGCATTCACTTCTATTTATTACGGCAGATAAGCTTGTATAACTGCTATTTGTGTTCAATTTAGGCTGTAGATTCGTTTTTCATTCTTAAACAATCATCTAAAGAGATTACATTGCTTTTCATTAAACTTCTATATAGTAGTTCAGATAAGCATGTAGATCTACGATTTGTGTTCAATTTAGGCTGTAGATTCGTTTTTAATCTTAAACAGTAAACTGAAAAGATTATATTGCTTTTGCATAAACTTCTATATATATTGGGGCAAATAAGCTTGTAGAAGTGCTATTTGTGTTCAATTAAGGCTGTAGATTTGTTTTTCATTCTTAAACAATAAACTAAAGAGATTACATTGCTTTTGCATAAACTTCTATATATCAGTAGAGAACAGAATGTAGATCTACAATTTGTGTTCACTTGAGGCTGTAGAAGCATTTTTCATTCTTAAACAATCAACTATAGAGATAACATTGTTTTGCCCTAATCTACCATATATCAGTGCAGATAAGCATGTTGAATGGCTATTTATGTTCAATTTATGCTGTAGAAGTTTTGACCTCTTTTGCCCTGAGTTCAAGTGATAACCGTGTGTTTTTGCCTAAACAACCATATATCATTGCAGATCGAAATGATGGAGTGCTATTTGTGCTCAGTTTAGGCCATAGAATCGTTGTGATTTCTTCTGCCCTGATCGACGTGATGGAGTGCTGTGTGTGCTCAGTTTAGGCCTAAGCGTCGTTTTTAACTCTTCTGCTATCAGTTAAAATGATAACCGGTTGTTTTTGCCGAAAGCACCATATGTCATTGCAGAACGACCTGATTGAGTGCAAAAAGCACCAGCTCCGCCTTGACTTCAAGTGATAACTGGGTGTTTTTGCCTAAACAACCATATATAATTGCAGAGTGATGTGATGGAGTGCTATTTGTGCTCAGTTTAGGCCGCAGAGTCGTTTTTAACTCTTCTGCCTTGAGTTCAAGTGATAACCGGGTATGTCATTGCACAACGACGTGATGGAGGGCTATTTGTGCTCATTTTAAGGTCGTAGAGTTTTTTGTACCACTTCTGGTTTGAGTTCAAGTGATAACAAGATGTTTTTGCCTAAACAACAATATATCATTGCAGATCGACTTGATGGAGTGCTATCTGTGCTCATTTTAAGGCCATAGAGTTGTTTTTATCTCTTCTACCTGAGTTCAAGTGATAACCGGGTGTTTTTGCCTAAACAGCAATATATTTGCAACAATATCATTGCAGATCGACGTCATGGAGTGCTATTTGTGCTCATTTTAGGCTGTAGAGTCATTTTTGCCTCTTCTGCCTTGAGTTCAACTGATAACTAAACAACCAGTGCCATTTGTGTTCAATTTAGGCTGTAGATTCGTTTTTCATTCTTAAACAATAAACTAAAGATATTACATAGCTTTTGCATAAACTAACATATATTAGTGCAGATAAGCATGTAGGTCTGTGATTTGTGTTCACTTCAGGCTTTTGAAGCATTTTTCATTCTTAAACAATCAACTATAGAGATTACATTGTTTTTGCATTTACTTCTATATATTAGGGCAGATAAGCATGTATAACTGCTATTTGTGTTCAATTTAGACTGTAGATTCGTTTTTCATTATTAAACAATCAACTAAAGAGATTACATTGCTTTTGCATAAACTTCTATATAGTAGGCCAGGTAAGCATGTAGATCTACGATTTGTGTTTAATTCAGGCTGCAGAAGCATTTTTCATCCTTAAACAATCAACTATAGAGATTACATTGCTTTTGCATAAACTTCTATATATTGGGGCAGATAAGCATGTATAACTGCTATTTGTGTTCAATTTAGGCTGTAGATTCATTTTTCATTCTTAAACAATCATCTAAAGAGATTACATATTTTTTGCATTTACTTCGATATATTAAGGCAGATAAGTATGTATAACTGCTATTTGTGTTCAATTTAGGCTGTAGATTCATTTTTCATTCTTAAACAATCAACTAAAGAGATTACATTGCTTTTGCATAAACTTCCATATATTAGGGCAGACAAGCATGTAGATCTGCGATTTGTATTCAATTGAGGCTGTAGAAGCATTTTTCATTCTTAAACAATCAACTATAGAGATTACATTGTTTTTGCATTTACTTCTATGTATTAGGGCACAATCATTGCAGTTTAACGTGATGGAGTGCTGTTTGTTCTCAGTTAAGTGTGTAGAATGGTTTTTACCTCTTCTGCCTTGAGTTCAAGTGATAACCGGTTGTTTTTGCCTGTATCTCATTGCAGATCGACATGATGGAGTGCTATTTGTGTTCATTTTAAGGCCATAGAGTTGTTTTTACCACTTCTACCTTGAATTCAAGTGATAACCGGGTGTTTTTGCCTAAACAACAATATATCATTGCAGATCGACGTGATGGATTGATATTTGTGCTCAGTTTAGGCCGTAGAATATTTCTTACCTCTTTTGCCTTGAGTTAAAGTGATAACCGGTTGTTTTTGCCTAAACAACAATATGTCATTGCAGATGGTCGTGATGGAGTGGTATTTGTGCTCAGTTTAGGCCATAGAGTCATTTTTACCTCTTCTACCTTGAATTCAAGTGATAACTGAGTTTTTTTCCCTAAACAACCGTATATCATTGCAGATCGACTTGATGGAGTGCTATCTGTGCTCAGTTTAGGCTGAAGATTGGTTTTTACCTCTTCTGCCTTGAGTTCAAGTGATAACCGGTTGTTTTTGCCTGTATCTCATTGCAGATCGACATGATGGAGTGCTATTTGTGTTCATTTTAAGGCCATAGAGTTGTTTTTACCACTTCTACCTTGAATTCAAGTGATAACCGGGTGTTTTTGCCTAAACAACAATATATCATTGCAGATCGACGTGATGGATTGATATTTGTGCTCAGTTTAGGCCGTAGAATATTTCTTACCTCTTTTGCCTTGAGTTAAAGTGATAACCGGTTGTTTTTGCCTAAACAACAATATGTCATTGCAGATGGTCGTGATGGAGTGGTATTTGTGCTCAGTTTAGGCCATAGAGTCATTTTTACCTCTTCTACCTTGAATTCAAGTGATAACTGAGTTTTTTTCCCTAAACAACCGTATATCATTGCAGATCGACTTGATGGAGTGCTATCTGTGCTCAGTTTAGGCTGAAGATTGGTTTTTACCTCTTCTGCCTTGAGTTCAATTGATAACCGGGTGTTTTTGCCTAAACAACAATATATCATTGCAGATCGACATGATGGATTGCTATTTGTATTCAGTTTAGGCCGTAGAATGGTTCTTAATTCTTCTGCCTTGAGTTCAAGTGATAACGGTTTGTTTTTGCCTAAACTACTGTATCTTATTGCAGATCGACGTGATGGAGGGCTGTTTGTGCTCATTTTAGGACGTAGATTCGTTTTTAATTCATCTGCCTTGAATTCAAGTGATAACCGAGTGTTTTTTCCTAAACAACTGTATATCATTGCAGATAGACTTGATGGAGTGCTATCTGTGCTCAGTTTAGGCTGTAGAGACGTTTTTACCTCTTCTGCCTTGAGTTCAAGTGATAACCGATTGTTTTTGCCTATAAAACCATATATCATTACAGATCGACATGACGAAGTGCTATTTGTGCTAATTTTAAGGTCATAGAGTTGTTTTTACCTCTTCTGCCTTGAGTTCAATTGATAACCTGTGTGTTTTTGCCTAAAAAACAATATATCATTGCAGATCGACGTGATGGATTGCTATTTGTGCTCATTTTAAGCAGTAGAATCATTTTTGCCTCTTCTGCCTTGAGTTCAACTGATAACTGAGTTTTTTTGCCAAAACAACCAAATATAATTGCAGTTCGACACGATGGAGTGCTTTTTGTACTCAGTTTAGGCCATAGAGTTGTTTTTAACTCTTCTGCCTTGAGTTCAAGTGATTACCAGTTGTTTTTGCCTTAACCACCCTATTTCATTGCAGATCGACTTGATGGAGTGCTATCTGTGCTCAGTTTAAGCCGTAGAGTCGTTTTTACCTCTTCTGCCTTGAGTTCAAGTGATAACCGGGTGTTTTTGCCTAAACAACCGTATATCATTGCTGATAGACGTGATGGAGTCCTGTTTGTGCTTAGTTTAGGCCATAGGGACGTTTTATCTCTTCTGCCTTGAGTTCAATTGATAACCGTGTTTTTGCCTAAAAAAACATATAGAATTGTAGATTGACATGAAGGAGCGCTATTTGAGCTCATTGTAGGCCATAAAGTCATTTTTACCTCTTTTACCTTGAATTCAAGTGATAACCGGGTTTTTTTGCCTCAACAACCATATATCATTACAAATTACCGTGATGGAGTGCTATTTGTGCTCATTTTAAGGCCATAGAGTCGATTTTACCTCTTCTGCCTTGAGTTCAAGTGATAACAGGATGTTTTTTGCCTAAACTACCATATATCATTGCAGATCGACATGATGGAGTGCTATTTGCGCTCAGTTTAGGCCTTAGAGTCATTTTTAACTCTTCTGCCTTGAGTTCAAGTGATAACCGGTTGTTTTTTACTAAACCACCATGTCTCATTGCAGAACGACGTGATAGAGTGCTATTTGTGCTCATTTTAAGGCCGTAGATGTTTTTTTTACCACTTCCGCCTTGACTTCAAGGGATAAAAGAGTTTTTATTACTAAACAACCGTAAATCATTGCAGATCGACGTGATGGATTGCTATTTGTACTCAGTTTAGGCCGTAGAATGGTTCTTACCTCTTCTGCCTTGAGTTCAAGTGATAACCATTTGTTTTTGCCTAAACTACCGTATCTCATTGTAGATCGAAATGATGGAGTGCTGTTTGTGCTCAGTTTGGGCCCAGAGTCCTTTTATCTCTTCTGCCTTGAGTTCAATTGATAACCGTGTTTTGCCTAAACAACCATATGTCATTGCAGATTGTCGTGATGGAGTGGTATTTGTGCACAGTTTAGGCCGTAGAGTCATTTTTGCCTCTACTGCCTTAAGTTCCAATGATAACCAGTTATTTTTGACTAAATAACCATATATCATTGCAGATCGACGTGATGGAGTTCTGTTTGTGCTCAGTTTAGGCCGTAGAGTCGTTTTATATCTTCTGCCTTGAGTTCAATTGATAACCGTGTTTTTGCCTAAACAACCATATATAATTGCAGATCGACGTGATGGAGTGCTATTTGTGCTCATTTTAGGCCATAAAGTCATTTTTACCTCTTCTACCTTGAATTCAAGTGATAACCGTGTGTTTTTGCCTAAACAACCATATATCATTAGAAATCAACATGATGGAGTGCTATTTGTGCTCATTTTAAGGCCATAGAGTTGTTGTTAACTCTTCTACCTTGAATTCAAGTGATAACCGAGTGTTTTTTTCTAAACAACCGTTTATCATTGAAGATCGACGTGATGGAGTGCTATTTGTGCTCATTTTAGGCCGTAGATTCATTTTTGCCTCTTCTGCCTTGAGTTCAACTGATAACTGAGTTTTTTTGCCTAAACAATGATATCTAATTGCAGTTCGACATGATGGAGTGCTATTTGTGCCCAATTTAGGCCGTAGAGTGGTTCTTACCTCTTCTGCCTTGAGTTCAAGTCATAACCAGTTGTTTTTGCCTAAACTATCGTATCTCATTGCAGATCGACGTGATGGAGTGCTATTTGTGCTCAGTTTAGGCTGTACAATGGTTCTTACCTCTTCTGCCTTGAGTTCAAGTGATAACCGGTTGTTTTTGCCTAAACTATCGTATCTCATTGCAGATCGACGTGATGGAGTGCTATTTGTGATCAGTTTAGGCCATAGAGTTTTTTTAACTCTTTTCAAATAATTTTTATTGGTTTTTCACAACAGTAAATCAGGGGTTGGTGAGGAAAGGGGAACATGGAAGTGGGGGAGGGGTAGCCATCCATTTTAACAATGAACAATACGAAACATTTGACAAAGAAAGTATTTGTACACCAGTACGATGTTGCAAAAACAAGAAAAAAGAAAGGGGTTATCACAAACGGTAAAACTTTTTAATGCTATCTTCCCAGACATCCCATTTATCTTTTAATGTTGGAAAATTATGCATAGTTGCCCTGTGGGAGAGCTCGTGCGCCTTATTTTCAAGAATCAAATTGAAAACCTCTCTAAGAGATGGCAATAGTTGTGATTTCCAATATCGAGGGAGACAGGACGAGGCAGCGATCAGGATGTGTCCTATAATTATTTTGTCTATTTTCTTGACGGATGTCGGGAAACATTTAAACAAGGCCAATTCTGACGTTAAAGTGCTGATGGTACTGTCCACTTTGATAATTAAGTCATGTATTAGCTTCCAATATTTGGTCAATTTAGGACAGAACCACCAGATATGGGCCATGTTACCCAAACCTCCGCAATCTCTCCAACACCGGTCAGAAAAAGTATTGTTCATGTTATGGAGTTTTGACGGAGCCAGGTACCAACGATACAAAATTTTGTAGTGATTCTCAAAGTGGTTGGTACAATATGAGACACCTTTCAGAGCTGTAAAAAAAGTGAACCACTCTTCAAGTTTGTATTGAGTACCCAGCTCCGACTCCCATGACAGCATGTGTTTTAATTTAACTAGGGGCTTGGAATTGTGAAGAGAGTAACATAACGAAATCATACCTTTTTGAATGGGGCTATGGAGGAAAAATGTTTCTATAGGAGAAATTTCAAGACATGCATAATTCTTGTCAGTATCGGAAACATGATATATATCTTTTAATTTATCGATAACAAGCATACACATCCGTTCACATTCATCTGACAATACCTGTTTAAGCTTCAATTTTTTCAAAGAAAGGATAGCATTACCATGAAAAAAATTATCTAAGTTGTTTATATAAGAATCTTTTAGTAGTTTGATGTTCAAAGATGTTATATATTTGCTCAAGCATTCGACAGGCATAGCTCTATATAACCTCGGAGAAGGATTGTTATTTTTAAATACAATGTCCCAAGCCTTAAGCGTGGTCTTGGTAGATAAAAATAAACGTTTAATTCCAGGTCTTTTTTTGGGATCTAACCAAGGTAGCTCTGCCAGATTGACTGGAGATATGTTAGATTCTTCAATTTCCATCCATCTGGGTTTACTTGCCTGATTGTTAAAGCTCACAACCACCGCAGCATTAGTAGCAAAATAATATTTGCGGATATCTGGAATACCAATACCGCCATGAGATTTGTGATGCTGCAGGGAAGTGAGCCGTATCCGAGCAGGTTTATTCCCCCAGATGAACTTCAACATAGCCGAATGAATTGTTTTAAAAAAGGATAAAGGAATGGACAGAGGTATGGCCCTGAAAAAATACAAGATTTTAGGAAGAATAGTCATCTTAATAGATGCCACCCTTCCCAACCATGAGAGCTCCATCCCGCCCCCCCTCTCTCCATCTCTTGTTGTAGCTCCGACCATGCTTTTTTCAAATTACGTGAATGCATTTTGTCTAAATTTTTACATAATTTAATACCCAAGTATTCCATACACTCAGTTCTCCACTCATATGGGTAAAGTTTCTTTAGATCATCAATCGCTGAAGCATTGATATGAAATGGAAGGGCCTGGGTCTTGGATACGTTCAATTTGTAATACGATATCTCACCGAATTGGGTCAAAATGTTATTAAGAATTACTAGAGATACCTTTGGGTTTTTGATTGACAAAATTATATCATCAGCAAACAGACCAATTTTATGAATCGATTCTTTAATGGTAATTCCTTCAATTTCAGGGGTCGATCTAATCAACTCAGCTAAGGGTTCCATCGCTAAAACAAAAAGGATTGGCGATAGAGGGCAACCCTGGCGTGTCCCATTTGAAAGGGAGAACAATTTGGATGTAAATCCTGAGGCTGATACATGTGCAGAGGGAGCGCAGTATAATGCTTTAATAGCAGTAATAAAAGATGGGGGGATATTAAATTTTTCTAAGGTTCTCCACAGATATCCCCAATGTATCCTGTCAAACGCCTTCTCCGCATCTAATGAAAGAAGCAGAGAAGGCGTTTTTGTAGTATTAATATGCTGGATCAAATCAATAAAACGCCTAGTCCCATCTGGCGCCTGTCTATTCTGCACAAAACCCACCTGATCTCTGTTAATTAATGAAGGTATTAATTTAGTTAGCCGATTCGTGAGGACTTTAGCATAAATTTTTGAGTCGTTATTGATCAGAGATATGGGACGAAAATTAGAACATCTGTCAGGGTTTTTCCCTGGTTTTGGCAGTGTGACTATTCGTGCATTCAAGGCTTCCTCTGGCATTTTCCCCTCGTTTTTGTAAGAGTTAAATATTTTCGTCATATGGGGGATTAGAATATCTGAAAAGGTTTTATAATATAAAATAGTGAACCCGTCAGGGCCCGGGGCCTTTCCAGAGGGCATAAGTTTGATTGCCCCGGCTATCTCATCAGCTGATATATCACGTTCCAATCTCTGCAAATGCTCTTGGGACAACCGGGGCAATGAAACCCTGTCTAGAAATTGATCAATTGATGCCACAGAGGGCTGGGGAATATCCGAATTGAGTTCCAAATTGTAAAGTTTGCTATAATAATCTGCAAACATATTGCTAATTTTAGTTGGATGGAACACTTTTTGTCCTTGTTCATCCAATAAAAATGAAATTTTTGATTGAGCATTAACATGACGGAGTTTAGATGCCAAGAGAGTCGAGGCTCTGTTGCCTTTTAAATAAAATGATTTCCTGAGACGCCTTACCATGAGAGATGTACGATCTAAATTTATTTTGTTAATTTTTACTTTAACTTCACCTAACATTGCAGCTAGGGAGGATGATGGGCCAAATTTGTTTGCCTGATTCAAATTGTAAAGTTCCTTTTCCAAGGTACGCAGGTTATTATTATTAATTCTCTTCAGGTAAGACGCTCTAGAAATAAAATGCCCTCGTAATACAGCCTTATGTGCATTCCAAGTCGCGTCGCCTGGAACCTCAGGGGAAGTATTTTCTGCAAAATAGTCCACCAGCATTTTTTCTGACAGTGACTTACTAGTAATATCAGTTAATAAAAAATCACCCAATTTCCATGATCTATTTGGTGCTGAAGATATAATTTCGTCAATATGCAAAATCACCGGGGCATGATCGGACCAATTAATATCTAAAATTTCAGATTTCGAGATGTGCGGGAGTAAAGCACCCTGAACCATAAATCTGTCCAGCCTGGAATACATATTATTAGAAACCGAGTAATAAGTAAAATCCCTCTCAGTTTCATGCATCAGTCTCCAGGGATCATATAGAGCACATTCAGTCATAAACTTAGAACATTGGAGCGCCAATCTATCACTATCTTTCTTGTATTGTTGATCACAATCTTCCCTAGCGTAATCCAAATCACCATCCATAACAAAATTCGTATCGCCACACATAACCAAATTACCTCTAGCATTCTCAGACACAAGATCCATCAATTTCCTAAAAAACTTCAACTGACCAGTGTTGGGAAAATACACATTCACGATTGTATAGTCTACGGCATTGATAGAACCTATCCAGATAACATACCTCCCCCCGTCATCTGTAAGGACTTTAGTAGGTAAGCACGCCACATTTCTATGGAACAAAATCGAGGTGCCTCTAGATTTAGATACATAGGGACTATGATGTTGGACTGGGAAGAGCTTCGACATAATTTTGTGATCTGTTTTTAAAATGTGTTTCCTGTACACAAACAACATCAGAATGATTGGACTTAACTTCTTTAAATAATAATCTTCTCTTGTGTGCGGTATTCAGGCCTCTCACATTAAATGATAAAAACTTAAGAACCATTAATTATGGAGCAATAAGGACCAGGAGTTTTACTGAAAAACAAGAAATGTGAGATTCCAAAACACCGCCAAGCAAGAGAGAAAATCAAATCCAAACATAATAAGAAGCAAAAATCAAATTGTGTACAGAAATACATATATAGACCAGATGAGTCGATATTTGAAGAAAGCTGGTGCCACAAATTATGGAAAATGATAAGCCTTGCATGTAACATCGTAACATTATGAAAAGAGTTGACAACTTTGTCAACCAATAAAAAATGGATGGATAAAAACAAAATAACAACAAAAAAAAAGAATAAAAATAAAAAAAAGGGTAAGGTAACTTGGAGAAATACCCCTATCAGGGGGAAAAAAAGGACAAAAGAACAAAGGGCCATGAGGGAGAGCAAAAAAAAGTTCTCCATCTCAGGGTATTAGGCCCAGGTTGGGGGGAGAGAAGCCCGCTAGGGACAAGGGGACAGTAATAAGAATTTTTTTTTTTTTTTTTAAAAAGGAAACAATTAAAAAAAACCAGAATAGAGACAATCATCAGAATACAGAAAAACAACAAGAAAAACAAAAATAGGTAAAGAACAACATCTGTGCAGGATGTGGAGCAAAAAGTGCAAAAAAAGAGGGAGAAAAAGAAAAACAGTCCTAGTGTGGGAATCCAAAAAAATGAAAAAGATAAAGATATTATAGTTCTCCAGCACATCTAAGAAACATCTGGTTTGCTCCTCTTACTGGGCTGTACAGGAGTCAGTGGTGAGAGCAAGTGCTGTGTACCACGGTGTCTGTTAAAAGATCGAAGAACCTCCGCTCCTTCTTCAGGCGAGGTGATGACGAAACTCTTACCGTCCATGCGGAACAAAACTTTCACCGGAAAACCCCATCTATATCGAATCCCTCTTTGACGGAGTTCCGCTGTAAAATGCTGGAATTCCCTTCTTCTACGCATCGTGAATGATGAAAAATCTTGGAAGACCTTTATATTGTTGTAATTATCAGGGAGGCCGGACATGCGTACCGCACCCAAGAAGTCTTCTTTGATGTGAAAATAATGGAAGCGGACAATAACATCTTTGGGCGCAGCTGCTGGTGCATTATCAGGTTTAGGCAGCCTATGAATCCGATCTAACAGCAAGTCATAGTCCTTGGCCATTGGTAAAACTGCTGCCACCATTGTCACAAAATAGTTAGGCAAATCTTTAATTTCAACTGAATCAGGGATCCCCCTAATCCTTAAATTATTACGCCGGCTTCTGTCCTCGGCATCAGCTAACTTCTCCGCCTGTTGGGAAACTTGTTTTTGTAACTCCCGGACAGTATCCACCAGATCCAAGTGAGATTGTGCCTGAAGATATAATTGGTTTTCCACATCTTCCGTGCGCTTGTTAATGCCCTCCAGAGCTCCATAAATATGATCAAATTCCTTTTTGAAATCGTTTTTCAGATCAACTCTTAAATTTTGAAGGAGTTGGATGATCATGCCTGCTGATGGGGGCAAGTCCTCTGCCATCTCCACAGGCATATAAGAATGGTATGTTACAGCTTTAAAAGTTGTTTCGGGGGCCATCTTGGATGTGGCGGCGGCCATCTTGGATGTGGCAGCCGCCATCTTGGATGTGGCAGAAATTGCCTCAGTGGCAGTGGCCATCTTAGTGGAGGAAAAAGATTTTGAACCAGCAGCCATCTTGCTAGAGGCAGTTTTAGCTGATAAATGAGCCGTTTTTTCCCTCTGAATAGCATCCCCTTCCTCTTCTTCATCAATATCTTCTAAGCTGTCCTGGGCATCCCCTTCACTACTCATAGTGGATTGTGTGGGTTTAAATGTCCCAGTGGCGAGGTTTGATCGTGTCCCCACCTGTGCTGACATCTGTGTAGATGAGGGCACTGATGGAGACCTCGATTTCACCCCACTCCCCTGATATAACAGAGATCTTGCTGCCACACCAGCATAAGTCTTAGTTTTAACAGGAGGGCAGATGGGCACAGGAATGCCTGAAGCTGGTGGGGTATGATATGAGGTTTCAGCTGGTGGGGGGGAGCAGGCATGAAAGCCCTTACTCACCCCTGACTCCTCGATTTTTCTCTGTGTAGAAGTCATCTTCTCCACTCTTTTTTGCTTCTGCATTATTATCCAATCTTTTTAAAGTAGTAGCAATGCTCGATTCCAGTCAATTAAAGTTGAAAACGGTGTTTCTTGAACATTTGTGTCCCACTGTCACAGGAGCTCCTCTAGAAGGTGGCCATCTTGGGTGGTGGCCAGAACACGCCCCCAGTTTTTTTAACTCTTCTACTTTGAGTTTAAGTGATAACCGGGTATTTTTGTCTAAACAACCATATATCATTGCAGATCATCATGGTGGAGTGCAATTAGTGCTCAGTTAAGTGCGTAGAATGTTTTTTACCTCTTTTGCCTTGAGTTCAAGTGATAACCAGATGTTTTTGCCTAAACAACAATATATCATTGCAGATCGAAGTCATGGAGTGCTATTTGTTCTCAGTTTAGGCCGTAGAGTCATTTTTAACTCTTCTGCCTTGAGTTCAAGTGATAACCGTTTGTTTTTGCCTAAACTACCGTATCTCATTGCAAATCGACATGATGGAGGGCTGTTTGTGCTCAGTTTAGGCCGTAGTGTCGTTTTTACCTTTTCTGCCTTGAGTTCAAGTGATAACCGGGTATTTTTGCCTAAACCACTATATATAATTGCAGATCGACGTTATGGAGTGCTATTTGTGCTCATTGTAGGCCATAAAGTCATTTTAATCTCTTCTACCTTGAATTCAAGTGATAACCGGGTGTTTTTGCCTAAACAAGCATATATCATTACAGATCAACGTGATGGAGTGCTATTTGTGCTCATTTCAAGGCCATAGAGTTGTTTTTACCTCTTCTATCTTGAATTCAAGTGATAACAAAAATAGCACTCCGCCATGACGATCTGTAATGTTATATGGTTGTTTAGGCAAAAACATCCGTTATCACTTGAACTCAAGGCAGAAGAGATAAAAATAACTCTGTGGCCTAAACTCAGCACAAATAGCCCTCCATCACGTCAATCTGCAATGATATACGGTTGTTGAGGCAAAAATATCCGGTTATCACTTGAATTCAAGGCAGAAGAAGGAAAAAAACATTCTACGGCATAAACTGACTACAAATAGCACTCCATCACGTTGATCTACAATGATATACAGTTGTTTAGGCAAAACAAAAATGGTTATCAATTGAACTCAAGGCAGAAGAGATAAAAACGACTCTACGCCCTAAACTGAGCACTAATCGCACTCCATCACGTCTATCTGCAATGAAATTCGGTGGTTTAGGCAAAAACTACCAGTTATCACTTGAACTCAAGGCAGAACAGGTAAAAATGACTCTAAGGCCTAAACTGAGCACTAATCGCACTCCATCACGTCTATCTGCAATGAAATTCGGTGGTTTAGGCAAAAACTACCAGTTATCACTTGAACTCAAGGCAGAACAGGTAAAAATGACTCTAAGGCCTAGACTGAGAACAAAAAATGTACGCCATAATGTTGATCTGCAATGATGTACGGTTGTTTAGACAAAAACACCTGGTTATCACTTGAACTCAAGGCAAAAGAGGTAAGAACCACTCCACGGTCTAAACTGAGCAAAAATAGCACTCCACCATGACGATCTGTAATGTTATATGGTTGTTTAGGCAAAAACACAAGGTTTTCACTTGAACTCAAAGCAGTAGAGGTAAAAACCACACAACTTCCTCAATTGAGCATAAATATCACTCCATCACGTCGATCTGCAATGATATACAGTTGTTTAGGCAAAAAAACATGGTTATCACTTGAACTCAAGGCAGAAGAGGTAAGAACAACTCTGCGCCTAAAGTGAGCACAAATAGCACTCAATCATGACGACATAAAATGATATATGGTTGTTTAGGCAGAAACACCCGGTTATCACTTGAACTCAAGGCAGAAGATGGAAGAACTATTGCCTAAACTCAGCACAAAAAGCCCTCCATCACGTCTATCTGCAATGATATATGGTTGTTGAGGCAAAAACATCCGGTTATCAATTGAATTCAAGGCAGAAGAGGAAAAAAAACATTCTACGGCATAAACTGACTACAAATAAACCTCCATCACGTTGATCTGCAATGATATACAGTTGTTTAGGCAAAAAAACCCAGTTATCACTTGAACTCAAGGCAGAAGATGGAAGAACTATTGCCTAAACTCAGCACAAAAAGCCCTCCATCACGTCTATCTGCAATGATAAATGGTTGTTGAGGCAAAAACATCCGGTTATCAATTGAATTCAAGACAGAAGAGGAAAAAAAACATTCTACGGCATAAACTGACTACAAATAAACCTCCATCACGTTGATCTGCAATGATATACAGTTGTTTAGGCAAAAAAACCCGGTTATCACTTGAACTCAAGGCACAAGAGGTCAAAACGACTCTACGGCCTAAAGTGAGGAGAAATAGCACTCCATCACGTTGATCTGCAATGATATATGGTTCTTTATGCAAAAAAACCTATTTATCACTTGAACTTAAGGTAGAAGACGTAAAAACAACTCTATCGCCTAAACCGAGCCCAAATAGCACTTCATCGCGTCAATCTGCAATGATATACGGTTGTTTAGGCAAAAACACCCAGTTATAACTTGAACTCAAGGCAGAAGAGGTAAAAATGACTCTAAGGCCTAGACTGACCACAAATAGCACTCCATCACATCGATCTGCAATGATATACGGTTGTTTAAGCAAAAACACCTGGTTATCACTTGAACTCAAGGCAGAAGAGGAAAAAAAACATTCTACGGCATAAACTGACTACAAATAGCACTCCATCACGTTGATCTGCAATGATATACAGTTGTTTAGGCAAAAAAACCCGGTTATCACTTGAACTCAAGGCAGAAGAGGTAAAAACCATTTTACGCACTTAACGGAGCACAATTAGCTCTCCATCATTACGATCTGCAATGATATATGGTTGTTTCGGCAAAAACACCCCGGTTATCACTTGAACTCAAGGCACAAGATGTCAAAACGACTCTACGGCCTAAAGTGAGGAGAAATAGCACTCCATCACGTTGATCTGCAATGATATATGGTTGTTTATGCAAAAAAAACTATTAATCACTTGAACTTAAGGTAGAAGATTTAAAAACAACTCTATCGCCTAAACCGAGCCCAAATAGCACTTCATCGAGTCGATCTGCAATGATATACGGTTGTTTAGGCAAAAACACCCAGTTATAACTTGAACTCAAGGCAGAAGAGGTAAAAACGACTTTACGGCCTAAACTGAGCACTAATTGCACTCCATCACATTGATCTGCAATGAGATATGGTAGTTTAGGCAAAAACCACCGGTTATCACTTGAACTCAAGGTAGGAGAGGCAAAATTTACTCTACGCCCTAAACTGAGCCCAAATAGCACTTCATCACGTCGATCTGCAATGATATACGGTTGTTTAGGAAAAAACACCCAGTAATAACTTGAACTATAGGCAGAAGAGGTAAAAATCACTCTACGGCCTAGACTGACCACAAATACCACTCCATCATGTTGATCTGCAATGATATATGGTTGTTTAGGAAAAACACACGGTTATCACTTGAACTCAAGGCAGAAGAGGTAAAAACGACTCTATGGCCTAAACTGAGCACAAATAGCACTCCATCACGTCGATCTGCAATGATATATGGTTGTTTAAGCAAAAACACCTGGTTATCCCTTGAACTCAAGGTAGGAGAGGCAAAATTTACTCTACGCCCTAAACTGAGCACAAATACCACTCCATCATGTCGATCTACAGCTTGAATTGAACACAAGTAGCAGTTCTACATGTTTATCTGCATTAATATATGTTAGTTTATGCAAAAGCAATGTAATCTCTAAAGTTGATTGTTTAAGAATGAAAAACGAATCTACAGCCTGAATTGAACACAAATCGTAGATCTACATGCTTATCTGCCCTACTATATAGACATTAATTCAAAAGCAATGTAATCTCTTTAGTTGATTGTTTAATAATGAAATACGAATCTACAGCTTGAATTGAATACAAATAGCAGTTCTACATGTTTATCTGCACTAATATATGTTAATTTATGCAACAACAATGTAATCTATATAGTTGATTGTTTAAGAATGAAAAACAAATCTAAAGCCTGAATTGAACACAAATCGTAAATCTACATGATTATCTGCCCTAATATATAGAAGTAAATGAAAAAAACAATGTAATCTCTATAGTTGTTTGCTTACAAATGAAAAACGTTTCTACAGCCTGAATTGAACACAAATCGTAGATCCACATGCTTATCTGCCCTACTATATAGAAGTTTATGCAAAAGCAATGTAATCTCTTTAAATGATTGTTTAATAATAAAAAAAGAATCTACAGTCTAAATGGAACACAAATAGCAGTTATACATGTTTATCTGCCAAGATATATCGTTGTTTAGGAAAAAACACTCGGTTATCACTTGAATTCGAGGTAGAAGTGGTAAAAACAACACTATGGCCTTAAAATGAGCACAAATAGCAATCCATCACGTCGATCTGAAATGATATAATGTTGTTTAGGCAAAATCACCCGGTTATCAATTGAACTCAAGGCAGAAGAGGTAAAAACGACTCTACAGCCTAAACTGAACACAGATGGCACTCCATCAAGTGGATCTGTAATGATATATGGTTGTTTAGGCAAAAACAACCGGTGATCACTTGATCTCAAGGCAGGTGAGGCAAAAATGATTCTTCGGCCTGAACTGAGCACAAATACCACTCCATCACGACGATCTGCAATGACATATGGTTGTTGAGGCAAAACACACGGTTATCAATTGAACTCAAGGTAGAAGAGGTAAAAATGACTCTCAGTCCTAAACTGAGCCGAAATAGCACTCCAATATGTCGATCTGCAATGATATACGGTTGTTTATGCAAAAACACCAGGTTATCACTTGAACTCAAGGCAGAAGAAGTAAAAACCATTCTACTGTCTAAACTGATGACAAGTAACACTCCATCATGGCGATCTGCAATGATATATGGTTGTTTTGGCAAAAACACGGTTATCAATTGAACTCAAGGCAGAAGAGATAAAACGACCCTACAGCCTAAACTGAGCACATATTGCACTCCATCAAGTCGATCTGCAATGATATACAGTTGTTTAGGCAAACCCCACCGTTATCACTTAAACTGATGGCAGAAGAGATAAAACGACTCTATGGCCTAAACTGAGCACAAATAGCACTCCATCACGTTGATCTGCAATGATATACAGTTGTTTACTCAAAAACACCCAGTTATCCTCCGAACTCAAGGCAGAAGAGGTAAAAATCATTTTACGCCCTTAAATAACTGAGTACTAAAAGCACTCCACCATGACGATCTGCAATGATATATGGTTGTTTAGACAAAAATACCCGGTTATCACTTAAACTCAAGGCAGAAGAGTAAAAAAAAACTCTATGGCCTAAACTGAGCACAAATAGCACTCCAACACGTTGATCTGTAATGATATATGGTTGTTTTGGCAAAAAAAAACGGTTATCATTTTAACTCAAGGCATTTATCACTTGAACTTAAGGTAGAAGAGGTAAAAATGAGTCTAAGGCCTAGACTGACCACAAATAGCACTCCATCACGTCGATCTGCAATGATATACGGTTGTTTAAGCAAAAACACCTGGTTATCCCTTGAACTCAAGGTAGGAGAGGCAAAATTTACTCTACGCCCTAAACTGAGAACAAATACCACTCCATCACGTAGATCTGCAATGATATATGGTTGTTGAGGCAAAAACATCCGGTTATCACTTGAACTCAAGGCAGAAGAGGTAAAAACTACTCTATGGCCTAAACTCAGCACAAATAGCCCTCCATCACGTCTATCTGCAATGATATACGGTTGTTGAGGCAAAAACATCCGGTTATCACTTGAATTCAAGGCAGAAGAGGAAAAAAAAACATTCTACAGCATAAACTGAATACAAATAGCACTCCATCACGTTGATCTACAATGATATACAGTTGTTTAGGCAAAAAAAATGGTTATCACTTTAACTCAAGGCAGAAGAGGTAAAAACCATTTTACACACTTAACTGAGCACAAATATCAATCCATCACGTCGATCTGCAATGAGATACGGTAGTTTAGGCAAAAACAACTGGTTATCACTTGAACTCAAAGCAGAAGAGGTAAGAACCACTCTACGGCCTAAGTGAGCAAAAATAGCTCTCCATCATGACGATATGCAATGATATATGGTTGTTTAGGCAAAAACACCCGGTTATCACTTGAATTCAAAATAGAAAAGGTAAGAATGACTTTATGGCCTAGACTGACCACAAATAGCACTCCATCACGTCGATCTGCAATGATATACGGTTGTTTAAGCAAAAACACCTGGTTATCCCTTGAACTCAAGGTAGGAGAGGCAAAATTTACTCTACGCCCTAAACTGAGCACAAATACCACCCCATCACGTCTATCTGCAATGACATTCGGTGGTTTAGCCAAAAACTACCGGTTATCACTTGAACTCAAGGCAGAATAGGTAAAACCGACTCTAAGGCCTAGACTGAGAACAAAAAATGCACGCCATAACGTCGATCTGCAATGATGTACGGTTGTTTAGGCAAAAACACCTGGTTATCACTTGAACTCAAGGCAGAAGAGGTAAAAACCATTCAACGGCCTAAACTGAGCACAAATAGCACTCCATCATGTTGATCTGCAATTATGCACTGTTGTTTAGGCAAAGACAACCGTTTATCACTTGAACTCAAGGCAAAAGAGGTAAGAACCACTCTACAGCCTAAACTGAGCACAAATAGCACGCCATCACGTCGATCTGCAATGAGATACGGTAGTTCAGGCAAAAACATCCGCATATCCCTTGAACTCAAGGCAGAAGAGGTAAGAACCACTCTACGGCCGAAACTGAGCACAAATAGCACTCCATCCCGTCTATCTGCAATGATATGGTTGTTTAGGAAAAAACACTCGGTTTTTACTTGAATTCAAGGTAGAAGAGGTAAAAATGGCTTTATGGTCTAAATTGAGCACAAATAGTGTTATGGACAAATGTCTCTTTTACTATTATATATTTGTGTTTATGTCTTATTTGGTACACTTCCCTAAAGGTTATAATTTCTTACAGATGCTTACGTATAAGCATTACATTCCTTTGTCTGTTTAATCTCTTACAGATGTGCTCAATAAACTACTTCCTATGGAAACTCCTCCCATCCTAGCTACCCCTTCCCCCCTGCTAAGGAGCAAGTCTTATGTAACACATTCTTATAAAAACCAGCTTCCGGTACTAACTCCTCCCCCTTTCTCTTGTACAAATGAACAGTTATTGCATACCACGTGCAACAAAATGGAGAATCACTGTTAAAGTAACAGTAACTTTTCCCCTGGAGCCCCTCTTTGTTCAGTAACTACTCACTCCCCCCTCCCATCGGGTAACCAAGATGGAGCTGGAATGTGGGTTTTGAGAACTCTATAAAGATGACATCACATTCTGTAGGGTGGGCTTAAAGAAGACCCCTCTAACTGTTAGCCAATTGTTGAACGTATATTGTATCTTTAAACTATGACTGTACTGTGACGTATTCCTGCTTTAAAAGGAATCCCCCACTCTGAGAAATAAAGGTTTGCCTCAGGTTTTTCACTGATCAGAAACTTTGTCTACGGTGTGAATTACTTCTAGGGGAGAGCGCATTAGTTGATCAATCGGGAAGGAGTAAATAGACAATAAAGCAAAGTTTGCTTTGATCCAAATCAATAGCACTCCATCACGTCAATCTGCAATTATATATGGTTGTTTAGGCAAAAACACCCGATATCACTTGAACTCAAGGCAGAAGTGGTAAAGAAAACTCTACAGCCTTAAAATGAGAACAAATAGCACTCCATCATGTCGTTGTGCAATGACATACGTTGGTTTAGGCAAAAACAACCGGTTATCACTTGAACTCAAGGCAGAAGAGTTAAAAACGACTCTACGGCCAAAACTGAGCACAAATACCACTCCATCACAACCATCTGCAATGACATATGGTTGTTTGGGCAAAACACGGTTATCAATTGAACTCAACACAGAAGAGATAAAACGACTCTACGGCCTAAACTGAGCACAAACAGCACTCCATCACGTGGATCTGCAATGACATATGGTTTTTTAGGCAAAAACACCCGGTTATCACTTGAATTCAAGGTAGAAGAGGTAAAAATTACTTTATGGCCTACAATGAGCACAAATAGCACTCCATCACGTGGATCTGCAATGACATATGGTTTTTTAGGCAAAAACAACTGGTTATCACTTTAACTCAAGGCAGAAGAGGTAAGAACCACTCTATGGCCTAAACTGAGCACAAATAGCACTCCAACTCGTTGATCTGCAATGAGATACGGTAGTTTAGGCAAAAACAACCGGTTCTCACTTGAACTCAAGGCAGAAGAGGTAAAAACCATTCTACGCACTTAACTGAGCACTAATAGCACTCCACCATGACGATCTGCAATGATATATGGTTGTTTAGACAAAAATACCCGGTTATCACTTAAACTCAAGGAAAAAGAGGTCAAACCCATTCAATGGCTAAAACTGATCACAAATAGCACTCCATCATGTCGATCTGCAATGATATACGGTTGTTAAGGCAAAAACACCCAATTATCACTTGAACTCAAGGCAGAAGAGGTCAAAACTATTCTATAGCCTAAACTGAGTAGAGATAGGACTCTCTCATATCGATCTGCAATGATATATGATCGTTTAGGGAATAATACCCGGTTATCACTTAAATTCATGGCAAAGTAGGTAATAACGGCTCTACGGACTAAACTGAGAACAAATAGCACTCCATCATTTTGATCTACAATGAAATATGGTTGTTTAGGCAAAAACACACAGTTATCACTTGAACTCAGGGCAAAAGAGGTCAAACCCATTCAATGGCTAAAACTGAGCACAAATAGCACTCCATCATGTCGATCTGCAATGATATATGGTTGTTTAGGCAAAAACACCTGGCTATCACTAGAATTTAAGACAGAAGAGGTAAAAACGACTCTACGGCCTAAACTGAGCACAAATAGCACGTCGATCAAATAGCACGTCGATCTGCAATGAGATACGGTTGTTTAGGCAAAAACACACGGTTATCACTTGAACTCAAGGCAGGAGAGGTAAAGACGACTCTTAGACATGACGCGATGGCCTAAACTGAGCACCTATTTACCCTCCACCATAACGATGATATACGTTTGTTATCATGCCAGAAGAGTTAAAAACTATTCTACAGCCTAAACTGAGCACAAATAGCACTCCATCATGTCAATCTGCAATGATATATGGTTATTTTGGCAATAAATCACTGGATTACAGATTGATTTTCCCTAAACTACCATATATTAATGCAGATAAGCATGTTGAATGGCTATTTGTGTACAATGCTGAAGAAGTGTTTTTCCCTCTTAGTGAACAAAAGAGATAACATTTATGCAAAAACAATGTAATCTCTATAGTTGATTGATTAAGATTGAAAAACGATTCTACAGCCTGAATTGAACACAAATATCCATTCAAAATGCTGATCTGTACTAATACATGGTAGTTTATGCAAAAACAATGTGATCTCTTAAGTTCATTGTTTAAGAATGAAAAACACTTCTACAGCCTAAATTGAGCACAAATAGCCATTATACATTCTTATCTGCACTAATATATAGAAGTAAATGCAAAAACAATGTAATCTCTATAGTTGATTGTTTAAGAATGAAAAACGCTTCTACAGCCTGAATTGAACACAAATCGTAGATCTACATGCTGTTCTACACTAATATATAGAAGTTTATGCAAAAGCAATGTAATCTCTTTAGTTTACTGTTTAAGAATGAAAAACGAATCTACAGCCAGAATTGAACACAAATAGCAGTTATACATGCGTATTTGCCCTAATTTTTAGAAGTAAATGAAAAACAATGTTATCTCTATAGTTGATTGTTTAAGAATAAAAAATGCTTCTTTAGCCTGAATTGAACACAAATAGCAGTTCTACATGTTTATCTGCCCTAATATATAGAAGTTTATGCAAAAGCAATGTAATCTCTTTAGTTGATTGTTTCATAATGGAAAACGATTCTACAGCTTGAACTGAACACAAATAGCAGTTCTACATGTTTATCTGCACTAATATATGTTAGTTTTTGCAAAAAGAATGCAATCTCTATAGTTGATTGTTTAAGAATGAAAAACGAAACTACTGCCTGAATTAAACACAAATTGTAGATCTACATGCTTACCTGCCCTACTATATAGAAGTTAATGCAAAAGCAATGTAATCTCTTTAGTTGATTGTTTACTAATGGGAAACGAATCTACAACTTGAATTGAACACAAACAGCAGTTCTACATGTTTATCTTCACAAATATATGTTAATTTATGCAAAAACAATGTAATCTCTATCGTTAATTGTTTTAAAAGGAAACATGCCTCTACAGCCTATATTGAACACAAATCGTAGATCTAAATGCTTATCTGCCCTACTATATAGAAGTTTATGCAAATGCAATCTTTAGATGATTGTTTAGGGATGAAAAACGAATCTACAGCCTAAATTGAACACAAATAGCAGTTATATATGCTTATCTGCCCTACTATATAGAAGTTTATGCAAAAGCAATGTAATCTCTTTAGATGATTGTTTAAGAATGAAAAACGAATCTACAGCCTGAATTGAACACAAATCATAGATCTACATGCTTATCTGCCCTATTATATAGAAGTTTATGCAAATGCAATGTAATCTCTTTAGATGATTGTTTAAGAATGAAAAACGAATCTAAAGCCTGAATTGAACACAAATAGCAGTTATACATGCTTATCTGCCCTAATATATAGAAGTAAATTCAAAAATAAAGTGATCTCTATAGTTGTTTGTTTACAAATGAAAAACACATCTACAGCCTGAATTGAACAATAGAAGTTTATGTAAAAGCAATGTAATCTCTTTAGATGATTGTTTAAGAATGAAAAACGAATCTACAGCCTAAATTAAACACAAATCGTAGATCTACATGCTTACCTGCCCTATTATATAGACGTTAATGCAAAAGCAAAGTAATCTCTTTAGTTGATTTTTTAATAATGAAAAACGAATCTACTGCCTGAATTAAACACAAATCGTAGATCTACATGATTATCTGCCCCAATATATAGAAGTTTAAGCAAAAGCAATGTAATCTCTTTAGTTGATTGTTTAAGAATATCTGCTATTTACCTGCCCTACTATATAGATGTTAATGCAAAAGCAATGTAATCTCTTTAGTTGATTGTTTAATAATGAAAAACGAATCTACTGCCTGAATTAAACACAAATCGTAGATCTACATGCTTACCTGCCCTACTATATAGACGTTAATGCAAAAGCAATGTAATCTCTTTAGTTGATTGTTTAATAATGAAAAACGAATCTACTGCCTGAATTAAACACAAATCGTAGATCTACATGATTATCTGCCCTAATAGATAGAAGTAAATGAAAAAACAATGTAATCTCTATAGTTGTTTGCTTACAAATGAAAAACGCTTCTACAGCCTGAATTGAATACAAATCGTAGATCTAAATGCTTATCTGCGCAACTATATAGAAGTTTATGCAAAAGCAATGTAATCTCTTTAGTTGATTGTTTCAGAATGAAAAACGAATCTACAGCCTAAATTGAAAACAAATTGCAGTTCTACATGTTTATCTGCACTAATATATGGAAGTAAATTCAAAAAGAATGTAATCTCTATAGTTGATTGTTTAAGAATGGAAAACGAAACTACTGCCTGAATTAAACACAAATCGTAGATCTACATGCTTACCTGTCCTACTATAAAGAAGTTTATGCAAAAGCAATGTCATCTCTTTAGTTGATTGTTTAATAATAAAAAAATAATCTACTGTCTAATAGGAACACAAATAGCACTCCATTGAGTCGAACTGCAGTTATATATGGTTGTTTAGGCAAAAAAACTCAGTTATCAGTTGAAATCAAGGCAGAAGAGTCAAAAATGACTTTACGGCCTAAACTGAGCAAAAATGCCGCTAAATCACGACCATCTGAAATGACATATGGTTGTTTAAGCAAAACATGGTTATCAATTGAACTCAAGGCAGATGAGATAAAAGGACTCTGGGGCCTAAACTGAGCACAAACAGCACTCCATCATGTCGATCTGCAATGAGATACGGTAGTTTAGGCAAAAACAATCGGTTATCACTTGAACTCAAGGCAGAAGACTTAAAAACGACTCTACTTCCTAAACTGAGGTCAAACAGCAATCCATCACGTCGATCTGCAATGATATATTGTTGTTTTGGCAAAAACACCCGGTTATCACTTGAACTCAAGGCAGAATAGGTAAAAACGACTCTACGGACCTAAACTGAGCACAGATAGCACTCCATCAAGTCGATCTGCAAAGATATATCGTTGTTTAGGAAAAAACACTCGGTTATCACTTGAATTCGAGGTAGAAATGGTAAAAACAACACTATGGCCTTGAAATGAGCACAAATAGCACTCCATCATGTCAATCTGCAATGAGATACGGTAGTTTAGGCAAAAACAACCGGTTATCACTTGAACTCAAGGCTGAAGATGTAAGAACCTCTCTATGGCCTAAATTGAGCAGAAATAGCAATCCATCATGTCAATCTGCAATGATATATTGTTGTTTAGGCAAAAACACCCTGTTATCACTTGAACTCAAGGCAGAAGAGTAAAAATTATTCTACTGCCTAAACTGAGCACAGATAGCACTCTATCAAGTCGATCTGCAATGATATACGGTTGTTTAGGAAAAAACACCCGGTTATCACTTAAATTAAAGGTAGAAGAGGTAAAAACAACTCTATGGCCTTAAAATTAGCACAAATAGCACTACATCATGTTTATCTGTAATGATATATGATTGTTTAGGCAAAAACACCCGGTTATAACTTGAATTCAAGGTAGAAGAGTTAAGAACCATTCTACGGCCTAAACTGTGTACAAATAGCAATCCATCACGTCAATCTGAAATGATATATTGTTGTGTAGGCAAAATCACCCGGTTATCAATTGAACTCAAGGCAGAAGAGGTAAAAACGACTCTACAGCCTAAACTGAGCACAGATAGCACTCCATCAAGTTGATCTACAATGATATACAGTTGTTTTGGAACAAAAACTCGGTTATCACTTGAAGTCAAGGTAGAAGAGGTAAAACGACTCTGTGGTCTAAACTGAGCAAAAACAGCACTCCATCACGTCTATCTGCAATGATATACGGTTGTTTAGGCAGAAACACCCGGTTATCACCAGAAGAGGCAAAAATGAATCTATGGCCTAAAATGAGCACAAATAGCACTCCATCACGTCGTTGTGCAATGACATACGGTGGTTTAGGCAAAAACAATCGATGATCACTTGAACTCAAGGCAGGAGAGGCAAAAATGATTCTATGGCCTAAACTGAGCCGATATTCATCTGACAATACATGTTTAAGCTTCAATTTTTTCAAAGAAAGGATAGCATTACCATGAAAAAAATTATCTAAGTTGTGTATATAAGAATCTTTCAGTAGTTTGATGTTCAAAGATGTTATATGTTTGCTCAAGCATTCGACAGGCATAGCTCTATATAACCTCGGGGAAGGATTGTTATTTTTAAATACAATGTCCCAAGCCTTAAGCGTGGTCTTGGTAGATAAAAATAAACGTTTAATTCCAGGTCTTGTTTTTGGATCTAACCAAGGTAGCTCTGCCAGATTGACTGGAGATATGTTAGATTCTTCAATTTCCATCCATCTGGGTTTACTTGCCTGATTGTTAAAGCTCACAACCACCGCAGCATTAGTAGCAAAATAGTATTTGCGGATATCTGGGATACCAATACCGCCATGAGATTTGTGATGCTGCAGGGAAGTGAGCCGTATCCGAGCAGGTTTATTCCCCCAGATGAACTTCAACATAGCCGAATGAATTGTTTTAAAAAAGGATAAAGGAATGGACAGAGGTATGGCCCTGAAAAAATACAAGATTTTAGGAAGAATAGTCATCTTAATAGATGCCACCCTTCCCAACCATGAGAGCTCCATCCCGCCCCATCTCTCCATCTCTTGTTGTAGCTCCGACCATGCTTTTTTCAAATTATGTGAATGCATTTTGTCTAAATTTTTACATAATTTAATACCCAAGTATTCCATACACTCAGTTTTCCACTCATATGGGTAAAGTTTCTTTAGATCATCAATCGCTGAAGCATTGATATGAAATGGAAGGGCCTGGGTCTTGGATACGTTCAATTTGTAATACGATATCTCACCGAATTGGGTCAAAATGTTATTAAGAATTACTAGAGATACCTTTGGGTTTTTTATTGACAAAATTATATCATCAGCAAACAGACCAATTTTATGAATCGATTCTTTAATGGTAATTCCTTCAATTTCAGGGGTCGATCTAATCAACTCAGCTAAGGGTTCCATCGCTAAAACAAAAAGGATTGGCGATAGAGGGCAACCCTGGCGCGTCCCATTGGTAAGGGAGAACAATTTGGATGTAAATCCTGAGGCTGATACATGTGCAGAGGGAGCGCAGTATAATGCTTTAATAGCAGTAATAAAAGATGGGGGGATATTAAATTTTTCTAAGGTTCTCCACAGATATCCCCAATGTATCCTGTCAAACGCCTTCTCCGCATCTAATGAAAGAAGCAGAGAAGGCGTTTTTGTAGTATTAATATGCTGGATCAAATCAATAAAACGCCTAGTCCCATCTGGCGCCTGTCTATTCTGCACAAAACCCACCTGATCTCTGTTAATTAATGAAGGTATTAATTTAGTTAGCCGATTCGTGAGGACTTTAGCATAAATTTTGGAGTCGTTATTGATCAGAGATATGGGACGAAAATTAGAACATCTGTCAGGGTTTTTCCCTGGTTTTGGCAGTGTGACTATTCGTGCATTCAAGGCTTCCTCTGGCATTTTCCCCTCGTTTTTGTAAGAATTAAATATTTTCGTCATATGGGGGATTAGAATATCTGAAAAGGTTTTATAATATAAAATAGTGAACCCGTCAGGGCCCGGGGCCTTTCCAGAGGGCATAAGTTTGATTGCCCCGGCTATCTCATCAGCTGATATATCACGTTCCAATCTCTGTAAATGCTCTTGGGACAACCGGGGCAATGAAACCCTGTCTAGAAATTGATCAATTAATGCCACAGAGGGCTGGGGAATATCCGAATTGAGTTCCAAATTGTAAAGTTTGCTATAATAATCTGCAAACATATTGCTAATTTTAGTTGGATGGAACACTTTTTGTCCTTGTTCATCCAATAAAAATGAAATTTTTGATTGAGCATTAACATGACGGAGTTTAGATGCCAAGAGAGTCGAGGCTCTGTTGCCTTTTAAATAAAATGATTTCCTGAGACGCCTTACCATGAGAGATGTACGATCTAAATTTATTTTGTTAATTTTTACTTTAACTTCACCTAACATTGCTGCTAGGGAGGATGATGGACCAAATTTGTTTGCCTGATTCAAATTGTAAAGTTCCTTTTCCAAGGTACGCAGGTTATTATTATTAATTCTCTTCAGGTAAGACGCTCTAGAAATAAAATGCCCTCGTAATACAGCCTTATGTGCATTCCAAGTCACGTCACCAGGAACCTCAGGGGAAGTATTTTCTGCAAAATAGTCCACCAGCATTTTTTCTGACAGTGACTTACTAGTAATATCAGTTAATAAAAAATCACCCAATTTCCATGATCTATTTGGTGCTGAAGATATAATTTCGTCAATATGCAAAATCACCGGGGCATGATCGGACCAATTAATATCTAAAATTTCAGATTTCGAGATGTGCGGGAGTAAAGCACCCTGAACCATAAATCTGTCCAGCCTGGAATACATATTATTAGAAACCGAGTAATAAGTAAAATCCCTCTCAGTTTCATGCATCAGTCTCCAGGGATCATATAGAGCACATTCAGTCATAAACTTAGAACATTGGAGCGCCAATCTATCACTATCTTTCTTGTATTGTTGATCACAATCTTCCCTAGCGTAATCCAAATCACCATCCATAACAAAATTCGTATCGCCACACATAACCAAATTACCTCTAGAATTCTCAGACACAAGATCCATCAATTTCCTAAAAAACTTCAACTGACCAGTGTTGGGAAAATACACATTCACGATTGTATAGTCTACGGCGTTGATAGAACCTATCCAGATAACATACCTCCCCCCGTCATCTGTAAGGACTTTAGTAGGTAAGCACGCCACATTTCTATGGAACAAAATCGAGGTGCCTCTAGATTTAGATACATAGGGACTATGATGTTGGACTGGGAAGAGCTTCGACATAATTTTGTGATCTTTACCATTGTTTTTAAAATGTGTTTCCTGTACACAAACAACATCAGAATGATTGGACTTAACTTCTTTAAATAATAATCTTCTCTTGTGTGCGGTATTCAGGCCTCTCACATTAAATGATAAAAACTTCAGAACCATTAATTATGGAGCAATAAGGACCAGGAGTTTTACTGAAAAACAAGAAATGTGAGATTCCAAAACACCGCCAAGCAAGAGAGAAAATCAAATCCAAACATAATAAGAAACAAAAATCAAATTGTGTACAGAAATACATATATAGACCAGATGAGTCGATATTTGAAGAAAACTGGTGCCACAAATTATGGAAAATGATAGGCCTTGCATGTAACATCGTAACATTATGAAAAGAGTTGACAACTTTGTCAACCAATAAAAAATGGATGGATAAAAACAAAATAACAACAAAAAAAAAGAATAAAAATAAAAAAAAGGGTAAGGTAACTTGGAGAAATACCCCTATCAGGGGGAAAAAAAGGACAAAAGAACAGAAGGGCCATGAGGGAGAGCAAAAAAAAGTTCTCCATCTCAGGGTATTAGGCCCAGGTTGGGGGGAGAGAAGCCCGCTAGGGACAAGGGGACAGTAATAAGAATTTTTTTTTTTTTTTTTTAAAAAAGGAAACAATTAAAAAAAACCAGAATAGAGACAATCATCAGAATACAGAAAAACAACAAGAAAAACAAAAATAGGTAAAGAACAACATCTGTGCAGGATGTGGAGCAAAAAGTGCAAAAAAGAGGGAGAAAAAGAAAAACAGTCCTAGTGTGGGAATCCAAAAAAATGAAAAAGATAAAGATATTATAGTTCTCCAGCACATCTAAGAAACATCTGGTTTGCTCCTCTTACTGGGCTGTACAGGAGTCAGTGGTGGGAGCAAGTGCTGTGTACCACGGTGTCTGTTAAAAGATCGAAGAACCTCCGCTCCTTCTTCAGGCGAGGTGATGACGAAACTCTTACCGTCCATGCGGAACAAAACTTTCACCGGAAAACCCCATCTATATCGAATCCCTCTTTGACGGAGTTCCGCTGTAAAATGCTGGAATTCCCTTCTTCTACGCATCGTGAATGATGAAAAATCTTGGAAGACCTTTATATTGTTGTAATTATCAGGGAGGCCGGACATGCGTACCGCACCCAAGAAGTCTTCTTTGATGTGAAAATAATGGAAGCGGACAATAACATCTTTGGGCGCAGCTGCTGGTGCATTACCAGGTTTAGGCAGCCTATGAATCCGATCTAACAGCAAGTCATAGTCCTTGGCCATTGGTAAAACTGCTGCCACCATTGTCACAAAATAGTTAGGCAAATCTTTAATTTCAACTGAATCAGGGATGCCCCTAATCCTTAAATTATTACGCCGGCTTCTGTCCTCGGCATCAGCTAACTTCTCCGCCTGTTGGGAAACTTGTTTTTGTAACTCCCGGACAGTATCCACCAGATCCAAGTGAGATTGTGCCTGAAGATATAATTGGTTTTCCACATCTTCCGTGCGCTGGTTAATGCCCTCCAGAGCTCCATAAATATGATCAAATTCCTTTTTGAAATCGTTTTTCAGATCAACTCTTAAATTTTGAAGGAGTTGGATGATCATGCCTGCTGATGGGGGCAAGTCCTCTGCCATCTCCACAGGCATATCAGAATGGTATGTTACAGCTTTAAAAGTTGTTTCGGGGGCCATCTTGGATGTGGCGGCGGCCATCTTGGATGTGGCGGCGGCCATCTTGGATGTGGCAGAAATTGCCTCAGTGACAGTGGCCATCTTAGTGGAGGAAAAAGATTTTGAACCAGCAGCCATCTTGCTAGAGGCAGTTTTAGCTGATAAATGAGCCGTTTTTTCCCTCTGAATACCATCCCCTTCCTCTTCTTCATCAATATCTTCTAAGCTGTCCTGGGCATCCCCTTCACTACTCATAGTGGATTGTGTGAGTTTAAATGCCCCAGTGGCGAGGTTTGATCGTGTCCCCACCTGTGCTGACATCTGTGAAGATGAGGGCACTGATGGAGACCTCGATTTCACCCCACTCCCCTGATATGACAGAGATCTTGCTGCCACACCAGCATAAGTCTTAGTTTTAACAGGAGGGCAGATGGGCACAGGGATGCCTGAAGCTGGTGGGGTATGATATGAGATTTCAGCTGGTGGGGGGGAGCAGGCATGAAAGCCCTTACTCACCCCTGACTCCTCGATTTTTCTCTGTGTAGAAGTCATCTTCTCCACTCTTTTTTGCTTCTGCATTATTATCCAATCTTTTTAAAGTAGTAGCAATGCTCGATTCCAGTCAATTAAAGTTGAAAAAGGTGTTTCTTGAACATTTGTGTCCCACTGTCACAGGAGCTCCTCTAGAAGGTGGCCATCTTGGGTGGTGGCCAGAACACGCCCCCCTCAAAATGCTGATCTGCACTAATATATTGTAGATTAAGCAAAAACAATTTAATTTCTATAGTTGATTGTTTAAGAATGAAATACGATTCTACCGCCTGAATTGAACACAAATATCAGTTCAAAATGCTGATCAACACTAATAAATGATAGTTTATGTAAAAACAATATAATCACTCTTAGTTTATTGTTTAAGATTGAAAAACGCTTCTACAGCCTCAATTGAACACAAATTGTAGATCTACATGCTGTTCTGCACTAATTATATGGTAGTTTATGCAAAAACAATGTAATCTCTTTAGGTCATTGTTTAAGAATGAAAAATGCTTATACAGCCTGATTTTAATAAAAAATAGCAGTTCTACATGCTTATCTGAACTAATATATGGAAGATTATGCAAAAATAATGTAATCTCTATAGTTGATTGTTTAAGAATGAAAAACGATTCTATAGCCTGAATTGAAAGGAATATCAGTTCAAAATGCTGAACTGCACTAATACAAGGTAGTTTATGCAAAAACAATGTAATCTATCTTAGTTTATTTTTTAAGAATGAAAAACGCTTCTACAGCCTCAATTGAACACAAATTGTAGATCTACATGCTGTTCTGTACTAATTATATTGAAGTTTATACAAAAACAATTTATTCTCTGTAGTTTATTGTTTAAGAACGAAAAACGAATCTACAGCCTGAATTGAACACAAATGGGAGATCTACATGCTTATCTGCCCTAATACATAAAAGTTAATGCAAAAGCAATGTAATCTCTTTAGTTTATTGTTTAATAAAAAAAAATCTACAGCCTGAATTGAACACAAATTGGAGATCTACATGCTTATCTACCCTAATATATAGAAGTTTAGGCAAAAGCAATGTAATCTCTTTAGTTTATTGTTTAAGAATGAAAATCGGTTCTATAGTCTGAATTGAACACAAATAGCTGTTCAAAATTCTGATATGCACTAATATGTGCTAGTTCATGCAAAAATAATGTAATGTCTCTTAGTTTATTCTTTAAGAATGAAAAACGCTTCTACAGCCTCAATTGAACACAAATTGTAGATCTACATGCAGTTCTGTACTAATTATATTGTAGTTTATACAAAAACAATTTATTCTCTTTAGTTTATTGTTTAAGAATGAAAAACGAATCTACAGCCTGATTTGAAAACAAATCGGAGATCTACATGCTTATCTGCCATAATACATAGAAGTTAATGCAAAAGCAATGTAATCTCTATAGTTGATTGTTTAAAAAAGAAAAACGATTTTAAAGCCTGAATTGAACACAAATAGCAGTTCAAAATGCTGATCTGCACTAATATATTGTAGATTAAGCAAAAACAATTTAATTTCTATAGTTGATTGTTTAAGAATGAAATACGATTCTACCGCCTGAATTGAACACAAATATCAGTTCAAAATGCTGATCTACACTAATACATGGTAGTTTATGCAAAAACAATATAATCTCTCTTAGTTTATTGTTTATGAATGAAAAACGATTCTACAGCCTCAGTTGAACACAAATTGTTGATCTACATGCTGTTCTGTACTAATTATATGGTAGTTTATGCAAAAACAATGTATATTCTTTAGTTTATTGTTTAAGAATGAAAAACGGTTCTAAAGCCTGAATTGAACACAAATAGCTGTTCAAAATTCATATCTGCACTATTATATGCTAGTTCATGCAAAAATAATGTAATCTCTCTTAGTTTATTCTTTAAGAATGAAAAACGCTTCTACAGCCTCAATTGAACGCAAATTGTAGATCTACATGCTATTCTGTACTAATTATATTGTAGTTTATGCAAAAAGAATGAATTCTCTTTAGGTCATTGTTTAAGAATGAAAAACGAATCTACAGCCTGAATTGAACACAAATCGGAGATCTACATGCTTATCTGCACTAATATATAGAAGTTTAGGCAAAACCAATGTAATCTCTATAGTTGATTGTTTAAAAAAGAAAAACGATTTTAAAGCCTGAATTGAACACAAATAGCAGTTCAAAATGCTGATCTGCAATAATACTTAGAAGTTAATGCAAAAGAAATGTAATCTCTTTAGTTTATTGTTTAAGAATGAAAAACGCTTCTACAGCCTCAATTGAACACAAATTGTAGATCTACATGTTGTTCTGTACTAATTATATGGTAGTTTATGCAAAAACAATGTATTCTCTTTAGTTTATTGTTTAAGAATGAAAAACGGGGGGCGTGTTCTGGCCACCACCCAAGATGGCCACCTTCTAGAGGAGCTCCTGTGACAGTGGGACACAAATGTTCAAGAAACACCTTTTTCAACTTTAATTGACTGGAATCGAGCATTGCTACTACTTTAAAAAGATTGGATAATAATGCAGAAGCAAAAAAGAGTGGAGAAGATGACTTCTACACAGAGAAAAATCGAGGAGTCAGGGGTGAGTAAGGGCTTTCATGCCTGCTCCCCCCCACCAGCTGAAACCTCATATCATACCCCACCAGCTTCAGGCATCCCTGTGCCCATCTGCCCTCCTGTTAAAACTAAGACTTATGCTGGTGTGGCAGCAAGATCTCTGTCATATCAGGGGAGTGGGGTGAAATCGAGGTCTCCATCAGTGCCCTCATCTTCACAGATGTCAGCACAGGTGGGGACACGATCAAACCTCGCCACTGGGGCATTTAAACCCACACAATCCACTATGAGTAGTGAAGGGGATGCCCAGGACAGCTTAGAAGATATTGATGAAGAAGAGGAAGGGGATGGTATTCAGAGGGAAAAAACGGCTCATTTATCAGCTAAAACTGCCTCTAGCAAGATGGCTGCTGGTTCAAAATCTTTTTCCTCCACTAAGATGGCCACTGTCACTGAGGCAATTTCTGCCACATCCAAGATGGCCGCCGCCACATCCAAGATGGCCCCCGAAACAACTTTTAAAGCTGTAACATACCATTCTGATATGCCTGTGGAGATGGCAGAGGACTTGCCCCCATCAGCAGGCATGATCATCCAACTCCTTCAAAATTTAAGAGTTGATCTGAAAAACGATTTCAAAAAGGAATTTGATCATATTTATGGAGCTCTGGAGGGCATTAACCAGCGCACGGAAGATGTGGAAAACCAATTATATCTTCAGGCACAATCTCACTTGGATCTGGTGGATACTGTCCGGGAGTTACAAAAACAAGTTTCCCAACAGGCGGAGAAGTTAGCTGATGCCGAGGACAGAAGCCGGCGTAATAATTTAAGGATTAGGGGCATCCCTGATTCAGTTGAAATTAAAGATTTGCCTAACTATTTTGTGACAATGGTGGCAGCAGTTTTACCAATGGCCAAGGACTATGACTTGCTGTTAGATCGGATTCATAGGCTGCCTAAACCTGGTAATGCACCAGCAGCTGCGCCCAAAGATGTTATTGTCCGCTTCCATTATTTTCACATCAAAGAAGACTTCTTGGGTGCGGTACGCATGTCCGGCCTCCCTGATAATTACAACAATATAAAGGTCTTCCAAGATTTTTCATCATTCACGATGCGTAGAAGAAGGGAATTCCAGCATTTTACAGCGGAACTCCGTCAAAGAGGGATTCGATATAGATGGGGTTTTCCGGTGAAAGTTTTGTTCCGCATGGGCGGTAAGAGTTTCGTCATCACCTCGCCTGAAGAAGGAGCGGAGGTTCTTCGATCTTTTAACCGACACCGTGGTACACAGCACTTGCTCCCACCACTGACTCCTGTACAGCCCAGTAAGAGGAGCAAACCAGATGTTTCTTAGATGTGCTGGAGAACTATAATATCTTTATCTTTTTCATTTTTTTGGATTCCCACACTAGGGCTGTTTTTCTTTTTCTCCCTCTTTTTTGCACTTTTTGCTCCACATCCTGCACAGATGTTGTTCTTTACCTATTTTTGTTTTTCTTGTTGTTTTTCTGTATTCTGATGATAGTCTCTATTCTGGATTTTTTTAATTGTTTCCTTTTTAAAAAAAAAAAAAAAATTCTTATTACTGTCCCCTTGTCCCTAGCGGGCTTCTCTCCCCCCAACCTGGGCCTAATACCCTGAGATGGAGAACTTTTTTTTGCTCTCCCTCATGGCCCTTTGTTCTTTTGTCCTTTTTTTCCCCCTGATAGGGGTATTTCTCCAAGTTACCTTACCCTTTTTTTTATTTTTATTCTTTTTTTTTGTTGTTATTTTGTTTTTATCCATCCATTTTTTATTGGTTGACAAAGTTGTCAACTCTTTTCATAATGTTACGATGTTACATGCAAGGCCTATCATTTTCCATAATTTGTGGCACCAGTTTTCTTCAAACATCGACTCATCTGGTCTATATATGTATTTCTGTACACAATTTGATTTTTGTTTCTTATTATGTTTGGATTTGATTTTCTCTCTTGCTTGGCGGTGTTTTGGAATCTCACATTTCTTGTTTTTCAGTAAAACTCCTGGTCCTTATTGCTCCATAATTAATGGTTCTGAAGTTTTTATCATTTAATGTGAGAGGCCTGAATACCGCACACAAGAGAAGATTATTATTTAAAGAAGTTAAGTCCAATCATTCTGATGTTGTTTGTGTACAGGAAACACATTTTAAAAACAATGGTAAAGATCACAAAATTATGTCGAAGCTCTTCCCAGTCCAACATCATAGTCCCTATGTATCTAAATCTAGAGGCACCTCGATTTTGTTCCATAGAAATGTGGCGTGCTTACCTACTAAAGTCCTTACAGATGACGGGGGGAGGTATGTTATCTGGATAGGTTCTATCAACGCCGTAGACTATACAATCGTGAATGTGTATTTTCCCAACACTGGTCAGTTGAAGTTTTTTAGGAAATTGATGGATCTTGTGTCTGAGAATTCTAGAGGTAATTTGGTTATGTGTGGCGATACGAATTTTGTTATGGATGGTGATTTGGATTACGCTAGGGAAGATTGTGATCAACAATACAAGAAAGATAGTGATAGATTGGCGCTCCAATGTTCTAAGTTTATGACTGAATGTGCTCTATATGATCCCTGGAGACTGATGCATGAAACTGAGAGGGATTTTACTTATTACTCGGTTTCTAATAATATGTATTCCAGGCTGGACAGATTTATGGTTCAGGGTGCTTTACTCCCGCACATCTCGAAATCTGAAATTTTAGATATTAATTGGTCCGATCATGCCCAGGTGATTTTGCATATTGACGAAATTATATCTTCAGCACCAAATAGATCATGGAAATTGGGTGATTTTTTATTAACTGATATTACTAGTAAGTCACTGTCAGAAAAAATGCTGGTGGACTATTTTGCAGAAAATACTTCCCCTGAGGTTCCTGGTGAAGTGACTTGGAATGCACATAAGGCTGTATTACGAGGGCATTTTATTTCTAGAGCGTCTTACCTGAAGAGAATTAATAATAATAACCTGCGTACCTTGGAAAAGGAACTTTACAATTTGAATCAGGCAAACAAATTTGGTCCATCATCCTCCCTAGCAGCAATGTTAGGTGAAGTTAAAGTAAAAATTAACAAAATAAATTTAGATCGTACATCTCTCATGGTAAGGCGTCTCAGGAAATCATTTTATTTAAAAGGCAACAGAGCCTCGACTCTCTTGGCATCTAAACTCCGTCATGTTAATGCTCAATCAAAAATTTCATTTTTATTGGATGAACAAGGACAAAAAGTGTTCCATCCAACTAAAATTAGCAATATGTTTGCAGATTATTATAGCAAACTTTACAATTTGGAACTCAATTCGGATATTCCCCAGCCCTCTGTGGCATCAATTGATCAATTTCTAGACAGGGTTTCATTGCCCCGGTTGTCCCAAGAGCATTTACAGAGATTGGAACGTGATATATCAGCTGATGAGATAGCCGGGGCAATCAAACTTATGCCCTCTGGAAAGGCCGCGGGCCCTGATGGGTTCACTATTTTATATTATAAAACCTTTTCAGATATTCTAATCCCCCATATGACGAAAATATTTAATTCTTACAAAAACGAGGGGAAAATGCCAGAGGAAGCCTTGAATGCACGAATAGTCACACTGCCAAAACCAGGGAAAAACCCTGACAGATGTTCTAATTTTCGTCCCATATCTCTGATCAATAACGACTCCAAAATTTATGCTAAAGTCCTCACGAATCGGCTAACTAAATTAATACCTTCATTAATTAACAGAGATCAGGTGGGTTTTGTGCAGAATAGACAGGCGCCAGATGGGACTAGGCGTTTTATTGATTTGATCCAGCATATTAATACTACAAAAACGCCTTCTCTGCTTCTTTCATTAGATGCGGAGAAGGCGTTTGACAGGATACATTGGGGATATCTGTGGAGAACCTTAGAAAAATTTAATATCCCCCCATCTTTTATTACTGCTATTAAAGCATTATACTGCGCTCCCTCTGCACATGTATCAGCCTCAGGATTTACATCCAAATTGTTCTCCCTTACCAATGGGACGCGCCAGGGTTGCCCTCTATCGCCAATCCTTTTTGTTTTAGCGATGGAACCCTTAGCTGAGTTGATTAGATCGACCCCTGAAATTGAAGGAATTACCATTAAAGAATCGATTCATAAAATTGGTCTGTTTGCTGATGATATAATTTTGTCAATAAAAAACCCAAAGGTATCTCTAGTAATTCTTAATAACATTTTGACCCAATTCGGTGAGATATCGTATTATAAATTGAACGTATCCAAGACCCAGGCCCTTCCATTTCATATCAATGCTTCAGCGATTGATGATCTAAAGAAACTTTACCCATATGAGTGGAAAACTGAGTGTATGGAATACTTGGGTATTAAATTATGTAAAAATTTAGACAAAATGCATTCACATAATTTGAAAAAAGCATGGTCGGAGCTACAACAAGAGATGGAGAGATGGGGCGGGATGGAGCTCTCATGGTTGGGAAGGGTGGCATCTATTAAGATGACTATTCTTCCTAAAATCTTGTATTTTTTCAGGGCCATACCTCTGTCCATTCCTTTATCCTTTTTTAAAACAATTCATTCGGCTATGTTGAAGTTCATCTGGGGGAATAAACCTGCTCGGATACGGCTCACTTCCCTGCAGCATCACAAATCTCATGGCGGTATTGGTATCCCGGATATCCGTAAATACTATTTTGCTACTAATGCTGCGGTGGTTGTGAGCTTTAACAATCAGGCAAGTAAACCCAGATGGATGGAAATTGAAGAATCTAACATATCTCCAGTCAATCTGGCAGAGCTACCTTGGTTAGATCCAAAAACAAGACCTGGAATTAAACGTTTATTTTTATCTACCAAGACCACGCTTAAGGCTTGGGACATTGTATTTAAAAATAACAATCCTTCCCCGAGGTTATATAGAGCTATGCCTGTCGAATGCTTGAGCAAACATATAACATCTTTGAACATCAAACTACTGAAAGATTCTTATATACACAACTTAGATAATTTTTTTCATGGTAATGCTATCCTTTCTTTGAAAAAATTGAAGCTTAAACATGTATTGTCAGATGAATGTGAACGGATGTGTATGCTTGTTATCGATAAATTAAAAGATATATATCATGTTTCCGATACTGACAAGAATTATGCATGTCTTGAAATTTCTCCTATAGAAACATTTTTCCTCCATAGCCCCATTCAAAAAGGTATGATTTCGTTATGTTACTCTCTTCACAATTCCAAGCCCCTAGTTAAATTAAAACACATGCTGTCATGGGAGGCGGAGCTGGGTACTCAATACAAACTTGAAGAGTGGTTCACTTTTCTTACAGCTCTGAAAGGTGTCTCATATTGTACCAACCACTTTGAGAATCACTACAAAATTTTGTATCGTTGGTACCTGGCTCCGTCAAAACTCCATAACATGAACAATACTTTTTCTGACCGGTGTTGGAGAGATTGCGGAGGTTTGGGTAACATGGCCCATATCTGGTGGTTCTGTCCTAAATTGACCAAATATTGGAAGCTAATACATGACTTAATTATCAAAGTGGACAGTACCATCAGCACTTTAACGTCAGAATTGGCCTTGTTTAAATGTTTCCCGTCATCCGTCAAGAAAATAGACAAAATAATTATAGGACACATCCTGATCGCTGCCTCGTCCTGTCTCCCTCGATATTGGAAATCACAGCTATTGCCATCTCTTAGAGAGGTTTTCAATTTGATTCTTGAAAATAAGGCGCACGAGCTCTCCCACAGGGCAACTATGCATAATTTTCCAACGTTAAAAGATAAATGGGATGTCTGGGAAGATAGCATTAAAAAGTTTTACCGTTTGTGATAACCCCTTTCTTTTTTCTTGTTTTTGCAACATCGTACTGGTGTACAAATACTTTCTTTGCCAAATGTTTCATATTGTTCATTGTTAAAATGGATGGCTACCCCTCCCCCATTTCCATGTTCCCCTTCCCTCACCAACCCCTGATTTACTGTTGTTAAAAATCAATAAAAATTATTTGAAAAGAATGAAAAACGAATCTACAGCCTAAATTGAACACAAAGAGCAGTTACACATGCTTATCTGCCCTAATATATAGAAGTTGATGCAAAAGCAATGTCATCTCTTTAGTTTATTGTTTAAGAAAAAAAAAATGTACAGCCTGAATTGAACACAAATCGTAGATCTACATGCTTATCCACCCTAATATATAGAAGTTTAGGCAAAACCAATGTCATCTCTTTAGTTTATTGTTTAAGAATGAAAAACCCTTCTACAGCCTCAATTGAACACAAATTGTAGATCTACATGTTGTTCTGTACTAATTATATGGTAGTTTATGCAAAAACAATGTATTCTCTTTAGTTTATTATTTAAGAATGAAAAACGATTCTAAGGCCTGATTTGAACACAAATAGCAGTTCATTATGCTGATCTGCTCTAATATATGCTAGTTCATGCAAAAACAATGTAATCTCTCTTAGTTTATTGTTTAAGAATGAAAAACGCTTCTACAGCCTCAATTGAACCCAAATTATAGATCTACATGCTATTCTGTACTAATTATATGGTAGTTTATGCAAAAACAATGTATTCTCTTTAGGTCATTGTTTAAGAATGAAAAACGAATCTACAGCCTGAATTGAACACAAATCGGAGATCTACATGCTTATCTGCACTAATATATAGAAGTTTAGGCAAAACCAATGTAATCTCTATAGTTGATTGTTTAAAAAAGAAAAACGATTTTAAAGCCTGAATTGAACACAAATAGCAGTTCAAAATGCTGATCTGCAATAATACATAGAAGTTAATGCAAAAGAAATGTAATCTCTTTAGTTTATTGTTTAAGAATGAAAAACGCTTCTACAGCCTCAATTGAACACAAATTGTAGATCTACATGTTGTTCTGTACTAATTATATATTAGTTTATGCAAAAACAATGTATTCTCTTTAGTTTATTGTTTAAGAATGAAAAACGAATCTACAGCCTAAATTGAACACAAAGAGCAGTTACACATGCTTATCTGCCCTAATATATAGAAGTTTATGCAAAAGCAATGTCATCTCTTTAGTTTATTGTTTAAGAAAAAAAAAATGTACAGCCTGAATTGAACACAAATCGTAGATCTACATGCTTATCTACCCTAATATATAGAAGTTTAGGCAAAACCAATGTAATCTCTATAGTTGATTGTTTAAAAAAGAAAAACGATTTTAAAGCCTGAATTGAACACAAATAGCAGTTCAAAATGCTGATCTGCAATAATACATAGAAGTTAATGCAAAAGAAATGTAATCTCTTTAGTTTATTGTTTAAGAATGAAAAACGCTTCTACAGCCTCAATTGAACACAAAATGTAGATCTACATGTTGTTCTGTACTAATTATATGGTAGTTTATGCAAAAACAATGTAATCTCTCTTAGTTTATTGTTTAAGAATGAAAAACGCTTCTACAGCCTCAATTGAACACAAATTGTAGATCTACATGCTGTTCTGTACTAATTATATGGTAGTTTATGCAAAAACAATGTATTATCTTTAGTTTATTGTTTAAGAATGAAAAACGAATCTACAGCCTGAATTGAACAAAAATATCAGTTCAAAATGCTGATCTGCACTAATATATTGTAGATTATGCAAAAACAATGTAATTTCTATAGTTGATTGTTTAAGAATGAAATACGATTCTACCGCCTGAATTGAACACAGATATCAGTTCAAAATGCTGATCTACACTAATACATGGTAGTTTATGCAAAAACAATATAATCTCTCTTATTTTATTGTTTAAGAATGAAAAACGCTTTTATAGCCTCAATTGAACACAGATTGTAGATCTACATGCTGTTCTGTACTAATTATATGGTAGTTTATGCAAAAACAATGTATTCTCTTTAGGTCATTGTTTAAGAATGAGAAACGATTCTACAGCCTCAATTAAACACAAATTGTAGATCTACATGCTATTCTGTAGTAATTATATGGTAGTTTGTGCAAAAACAATGTAATCTCTATAGATGATTGTTTAAGAATGAAAAACGATTCTACAGCCTGAATTGAACACAAATATCAGTTCAAAATGCTGATCTGCACTAATATATGGTATATTCTGCAAAAGTAATGTAATCTCTATAGTAGATTGTTTAAGAATGAAAAACGATTCTACAGCCTGAATTGTACACAAATAGCAGTTCAAAATGCTGATCTGCACTAATATATGTTAGTTTATGCAAAAACAATGTAATCTCTCTTACTTTATTGTTTAAGAATGAAAAAAACTTCAATATCCTCAATTGAACACAAATCAGAGATCTATATGCTTATTTGCCCTAATACATAGAAGTTAATGTAAAAGCAATGTAATCTCTTTAGTTTATTGTGTAAGAATGAAAAACGAATCTACAGCCTGAATTGAACAAAAATCGGAGATCTACGTGCTGTTCTGTACTAATTATATGGTAGTTTATGCAAAAACAATGTATTCTCTTTAGTTTATTGTTTAAGAATGAAAACCGATTGTACAGCCTGAATTGATTACACATATCAGTTCAAAATGCTTATCTGCACTAATATATGCTAGTTTATGCAAAACAATTTAATCTCTCTTATTTTATTGTTTAAGAAAGAAAAACGCACCTACAGCCTGAATTGAACACAAATCGTAGATATACATGCTTATCTGCCCTAATATACAGAAGTTTATGCAAATGCAATGTAATCTCTCTTAGTTTATTCTTTAAGAATGAAAAACGCTTCTACAGCCTCAATTGAACACTAATCGGAGATCTACATGCTCATCTACCCTAATATATAGAAGTTTAGGCAAAAGCAATGTAATCTCTTTAGTTTATTGTATAAGAATGAAAAACAGTTCTAAAGCCTTAATTGAACACAAATAGCTGTTCAAAATTCTGATCTGCACTAATATATGCTAGTTCATCCAAATATAATGTAATCTCTCTTAGTTTATTGTTTAAGAATGAAAAACGCTTCTACAGCCTCAATTGAACACAAATTGTAGATCTACATGCTGTTCTGTACTAATTATATTGTAGTTTATACAAAAACAATTTATTCTCTTTAGTTTATTGTTTAAGAATGAAAAACGAATCTACAGCCTGAATTGAACACAAATCGGAGATCTACATGCTTATCTGCCCTAATACATAGAAGTTAATGCAAAAGCAATGTAATCTCTTTAGTTTATTGTTTAAGAATGAAAAACGAATCTACAGCCTGAATTGAACACAAATCGGAGATCTACATGCTTATCTGCCCTAATATAGAGAAGTTTAGGCAAAAGCAATGTAATCTCTATAGTTTATTGTTTAAGAATGAAAAACGATTCTACAGCCTGAATTAAACACAAATAGCATTTCAAAATGCTGATCTGCACTAATATATGCTAGTTTATGCAAAAACAATGTAATCTCTCTTAGTTTTTTGTTTAAGAATGAAAAACACTTCAACATCCTCAATTGAACACAAATCAGAGATCTACATGCTTATTTGCCCTAATACATTGAAGTTAATGCAAAAGCAATGTAATCTCTTTAGTTTATTGTGTAAGAATGATAAACGAATCTACAGCCTGAATTGAACAAAAATCGGAGATCTACGTGCTGTTCTGTACTAATTATATGGTAGTTTATGCAAAAACATTGTATTCTCTTTAGTTTATTGTTTAAGGATGAAAAACGATTCTACCGCCTGAATTGAACACAAATATCAGTTCACAATGCTGATCTGCACTAATATATGCTAGTTCATGCAAAAACAATGTAATCTCTCTTAGTTTATTGTTTAAGAAAGAAAAACGCTTCTACAGCCTCAATTGAACACAAATTCTAGATCTACATGCTGTTCTGTACTAATTATATTGTAGTTTATACAAAAACAATTTATTCTCTTTAGTTTATTGTTTAAGAATGAAAAACTATTCAACATCCTCAATTGAACACAAATCAGAGATCTACATGCTTATTTGCCCTAATACATAGAAGTTAATGCAAATGCAATGTAATCTCTTTAGTTTATTGTTTTAGAATAAAAAATACTTCTACTGCCTGCATTGAACACAAATCGTAGATCTACATGCTTATCTGCCCTAATACATAGAAGTTAATGCAAAAGCAATGTAATCTCTTTAGTTTATTGTTTAAGATTGAAAAACGCTTCTACAGCCTCAATAGAACACAAATTGTATATCTACATGCTGTTCTGTACTAATCATATTGTAGTTTATGCAAAAACAATGTAATCTCTTTAGGTCATTGTTTAAGAATGATAAACGATTCTACCGCCTGAATTGAACACAAATAGCAGTTCAAAATGCTGATCTGCACTAATACATGGTAGTTTATGCAGATACAATGTAATATCTCTTAGTTTAATGTTTAAGAATGAAAAACGCTTCTTCAACCTCAACTGAACACCAATTGTAGATCTACATGCAGTTCTGTACTAATTATATGGTAGTTTATGCAAAAGAAAATGTTATCTCTTTAGGTCATTGTTTAAGAATGAAAAATGCTTCTACAGCCTGATTTTAATAAAAAATAGCAGTTCTACATGCTTATCTCCACTAATATATGGTAGATTATGCAAAGAGAATATAATCTCTATAGTTGATTGTTTAAGAATACAAACGATTCTATAGCCTGAATTGAACACTAATATCAGTTCAAATGCTGATCTGCACTAATATATGCTAGTTCATGCAAAAACAGTGTAATGTCTCTTAGTTTATTGTTTAAGAATGAAAAATGCTTCTACAGCCTGATTTTAATAAAAAATGTCAGTTCAAAATGCTGATCTGCAATAATATATGGTAGATTATGCAAAAACAATGTAATTTCTATAGTTGATTGTTTAAGAATGAAATACGATTCTACCGCCTGAATTGAACACAAATATCAGTTCAAAATGCTGATCTGCACTAATAAATGGTAGTTTATGCAAAAACAATGTAATCCTTCTTAGTTTATTGTTTAAGAATGAAAAACGCTTCTACAGCCTCAATTGAACACAGATTGAAAATCGACATGCTGTTCTGTACTAATTATATGGTAGTTTATGCAAAAACAATGTTATCTCTTTAGGTCATTGTTTATGAATGAAAAACGATTCTACAGCCTCAATTGTACACAAATTGTAGATCTAAATGCTGTTCTGTACTAATTATATTGTAGTTTATACAAAAACAATTTATTCTCTTTAGTTTATTGTGTAAGAATGAAAAACGAATCTACAGCCTGAATTGAACACAAATCGATGATCTACGTGCTGTTCTGTACTAATTATATGGTAGTTTATGCAAAAACAATGTATTCTCTTTAGTTTATTGTTTAAGAATGAAAAACGCTTCTACATCCTCAATTGAACACAAATCAGAGATCTACATACTTATTTGCCCTAATACATAGTAGTTTATGCAAAAACAATGTAATCTCTTTAGATTATTGTTTAAGTATGAAAAACGCTTCTACAGCCTGATTTGAACACGAACAGCAGTTACACATGCTTATCTGAACTAATATATTGTAGTTTATGCAAAAACAATGTAATCTCTTTAGGTCATTGTTTAAGAATGAAAAACGCTTCTACAGCCTGATTTGAATACAAATAGCAGTTCTAAATGCTTATCTTCACTAATATATGTTAGATTATGCAAAAATAATGTAATGTCTATAGTTGATTGTTTAAGAATGGAAAATGATTCTACAGCCTGAATTGAACACAAATATCAGTCCAAATTGCTGATCTGCACTAATATATGCTAGTTTATGCAAAAGCAATGTAATATCTCTTAGTTTATTGTAGAAGAATGAAAAACGCTTCTACAGCCTCAATTGAACACAAATTGTAGATCTACATGCTTATCTGCCCTAATATATAGAAGTTAATGCAAAAGCTATGTAATCTCTTTAGTTTATTGTGTAAGAATGAAAAACGATTCTACAGGCTGAATTGAACACAAATAATGACTCTATGGCCTAAAATGAGCACAAATAGCACTCCATCACATCGATGGAGAAGGCATAAGAGGTACAAACCATTCTATGCACTGAACTGAGCACAAATAGCACTCCATCATGACAATCTGCAATGATATAGTGTTGTTTATAAGGAAAAACACACAGTTATCATATAAACTCAAGGCAAAATAGGTCAAACCTATTCAACGACCAAAACTGAGCACAAATAGCACTCCATCATGTCGATCTACAATGATATATGGTTGTTTAGGCAAAAACACCAAATTATCACTTGAACTCAAGGCAAAAGAGGTCAAACACCCAGTTATCACTTGAACTCAAGGCTGAAGAGGTTAAACCGATTCTGTGGCCTAAACTGAGTAGAGATAGGACTTCCTCATGTCGATTTGCAATGATATATGTTGTTTAGGCAAAAACACCCGGTTATCACTTAAATTAATGCAAAGAAGGTAAAAACGGCTATACGGCCTAAACTGAGCACAAATAGCACTCCATCATTTTGATCTACAATGATTTATGGTTGTTTAGGCAAAAACACATAGTCAATGCTAGAATTCAAGGCATTAGAGGTAAAAACCATTCAACGGGCTAAACTGAGCACAAATAGCACTCCATCACTTTGATCTTCAATGATACACAGTTGTTTAGGGAAAAAAACCAGTTATCACTTAAATTCAAGGCAGAAGAGGAAAAAACCACTATACAGCATAAACTAACCACATATAACACTCCATCACGTTGATCTTCAATGATGTACAGTTATTTAGGCAAAAAAAAACGGTTATCACTTGAACTCAAGGCAGAAGAGGTAAAAACCATTCTACGCACTTAACTGAGCACTAATAGCACTCCATCATGATGATCTGCAATTATATATGGTTGTTTAGTAAAAAAAACACACAGTTATCACTTGAACTCAAGGCAGAAGAGGTAAAAATGACTCAATCGCCTAAGCTGAGCCCAAATAGCACTCCATCACGCCGATCTGCAATGATATACAGATGTTTAGGCTAAAACAAGCGGTTATCACTTGAACTCAAGGTCAGAAGTGGTAAAATCAACTCTACGGCCTTAAAATGATCACGTCATTCTGCAATGACATATGGTGGTTTAGCAAAAACAACCCGTTATAACTTGAACTCAAGGCAGAAGAGGTAAAAATGACTCTATAGCCTAAACTGAGCACAAATACCACTCCGTCATGTCTATCTTCAATGATATATGGTTGTTTAGGCGAAAAAACCTGGTTATCATTTGAACTCAAGGGAGAAGAAGTAAGAACGACTCAACGGCCTAAACTGAGCACAAATAGCACTCCATCAAGTCGATCTGTAATGATATATGGTTGTTTAGGCAAAAACACATGGTTATCACTTGAATTGAAGGAGGTAAAAATTATTTTGTGGCCTAAACTGAGCCCAAATAGCACTCCATAACGTCGAACTGCAATGATATACAGTTGTTTAGGAAAAAACACTCAGTTATCTCTTGAACTCATGGCAGATGAGGTCAAAACCATTCAACGCACTTACCTGAGCACAAATAGCACTGCATCACGTCGATCTGCAATTATATATGGTTGTTTAGGCGAAAAAACCTGGTTATCACTTGAACTCAAGGCAGAAGAGTTAAAAACAACTCTACGGCCTTAAAATGAGCACAAATAGCACTCCATCGCGTCGTTCTGCAATGACATACAGTGGTTTAGGCAAAAACAACCGAGTATCACTTGAACTCAAGGCAGAAGAGTTAAAAATGACTCTAAGGCCTAAACTGAGCACAAATAGCACTCCATCACGTCGATCTGCAATGATATACGGTTGTTTAAGCAAAAACACTCAGTTAATCACTTGAACTCAAGGCAGAAGAGGTAAGAACCAATCTACGGCCTAAAGTGAGTCACAATTAGCACTCCATCACGTTGATCTGCAATGATGTATTGTTGTTTAGGCAAAAAAAATCGGTTATCACTTGAACTCAAGGCAGAAGAGGTAAGAACCACTCTACGGCCTAAAGTGAGTCACAATTAGCACTCCATCATGTTGATCTGCAATGATGAATGGTTGTTTAGGCAAAAACAACCGGTTATCACTTGAACTCAAGGCAGAAGAGGTAAAAACAACTCTACGGCCTTAAAATGAGCACATATAGCACTTCATCACGTCGTTCTGCAATGACATATGGTGGTTTAGCAAAAACAAACGGTTATAAATTGAACTCAAGGCAGAAGAGTTCAAAATGACTCTAAGGCCTCAACTGAGCACAAATAGCACTCCATCACTTCGATCTGCAATGATATACAGTTCTTTAGACAAAAACACTCGGTTATCACTTGAACTCAAGGCAGAAGAGGTAAAAACGACTCTACAGCCTAAAGTGAGCACAAATAACACTTCATTACGTCGATCTGCAAAGATATATGGTTGTATAGGCAAAAACACCTGGTTATCACTTGAACTCAAGGCAGAAGTTGTAAAAAACAACTCTACGGAATTAAAATGAGCACATATAGCACTCCATCACGTCGTTCTGCAATGACATATGGTGGTTTAGCAAAAACAACCGGTTATAACTTTAACTCAAGGCAGAAGAGTTAAAAATGTCTCTAAGGCCTAAACTGAGCACTAATAGCACTCCATCACGTCGATCTGCAATGATATACGGTTGTTTAGGCAAAAACACCCGGTTATCACTTGAACTCAAGGCAGAAGAGGTAAAAACGACTCTACAGCCTAAAGTGAGCACAAATAACACTTCATTACGTCGATCTGCAAAGATATATGGTTGTATAGGCAAAAACACCAGCTTATCACTTGTATTCAAGGCAAAAGAGGTCATAATCATTCTACGCACTTAACTGAGCACAAAGAGCACTCCATTATGATGATCTGCAATGAAATTTAGTTGTTTAGGAAAAAACACCCAGTTATCTCTTGAACTAAAGGCAGATGAGGTCAAAACTATTCCACGCACTTAACTGAGCACAAATAGCACTTCATCACGTCGATCTGCAATTATATATGGTTGTTCAGGCAAAAACACCCGGTTATCACTTGAACTAAAGGCAGAAGTGGTAAAAACAACTCTACGGCCTTAAAATGAGCACATATAGTACTCCATCACGTCGTTCTGTTTAGGCAAACAAAAAACGGTTATCACTTGAACTCAAGGCAGAAGTAGTAAAAACAACTCTATGGCCTTAAAATGAGCACAAATAGCACTCCATCGCGTCGTTCTGCAATGACATACAGTGGTTTAGGCAAAAACAACCGGTTATAACTTGAACTTAGGGCAGAAGAGTTAAAAATGACTCTAATGCCTAAACTGAGCTCAAAAAGCACTCCATCACATCGATATGCAATAATATACAGTTGTTTAGGAAAAACGCCCAGTTATCTCTTGAACTCAAGGCAGAAGAGATCAAAACCATTCTACGTTTTTAACTGAGCACAAATAGCACTTTATCACTGCAATTGATATCTATCTGCAATTATATATGGTTGTTCAAGCAAAAACACCCGGTTATCACTTGAACTCAATGCAGAAGTGGTAAAAACAACTCTACGGCCTTAAAATGAGCACATATAGTACTCGATCACGTCGTTCTGCAATGATATACAGTTGTTTAGTCAAAAACACTCGGTTATCACTTCAACTCAAGGCAGAAGAGTTATAAAATATTCTACAGCCTAAAGTGAGTCACAATTAGCACTCCATCAAGTTGATCTGCAATGATGTATGGTTGTTTAGGCAAAAACAACCGGTTATCACTTGAACTCAAGGCAGAAGAGGTAAAAATGACTCTACAGCCTAAATTCAGCACAAATAGCACTCCATCATGTCGATCTGCAATGAAATATGGTTGTTTAGGCAAAAAAACCTGGTTATCATTTAAACTAAAGGCAGAAGAGGTAGAAACGACTTTATGGCCTAAACTGAGCACAAATAGCCCTCCATCAAGTCGATCCGTATTGATATATGGTTGTTTACGAATGTATTATGGAGTGCTAATTGTGACTCACTTTAGGCTGTAGAGTGGTTCTTACCTCTTCTGCCTTGAGTTCAAGTGATAACCAAGTGTTTTTGCCTAAACAACCGTATATCATTGCAGATCGACGTGATGGAGTGCTATATGTGCTCATTTTAAGGCCGTAGAGTTGTTTTTACCTCTTCTGCCTTGAGTTCAAGTGATAACCGAGTGTTTTTGCCTAAACAACCATATTTCATTGCAGATCGACATGATGGAGTGCTATTTGGGCTCAGCTTAGGCGATTGAGTCATTTTTACCTCTTCTGCCTTGAGTTCAAGTGATAACCGGTTGTTTTTGCCTAAACAACCATACATCATTGCAGATCAACGTGATGGAGTGCTAATTGTGACTCACTTTAGGCCGTAGAGGCGTTCTTACCTCTTCTGCCTTGAGTTCAAATGATAACCAGGTTTTTTGGCCTAAACAACCATATATCATTGCAGATCGACATGATGGTGTGCTATATGTGCTCAGTTTAGGCCGTGGAGTCGTGTCTTAGAGTCGTCTTTTCCTTTTCTGCCTTGAGTTCAAGTGAGAACCATGTTTTTTTGCCTAAACAACCGTATATCATTTTAGATCATCATGGTGGAGTGCTATTTGTGCTCAGTTAAGTGCGTAGAATGATTATGACCTCTTTTGACTTGACTTCAAGTGATAAGCTGGTGTTTTTGCCTATACAACCATATATCTTGCAGATCGATGTAATGAAGTGTTATTTGTGCTCACTTTAGGCTGTAGAGTAGACATGTGCAAAACTCAAATTTTCGTTTCGTTTTCGTCCATTCGGACGAAAATGTTATTTATTTCGTCTCAAACGAATTTCGTTCATTAGTGCATTCGTTTCAGACGAAATTCGTTCATTATTTTTGTTTCGTTTTGTTTTATTCGTTCGTTTTATAGAATACAATGTAATACTATTGGCTTTCTATAAACCGAACGAGAGCCCCATTCATAAGAAATTGTTATGAATGGGGCTCTCGTTCGGTTCATAGAAAGGCAATAGTATTACTTGTATTCTATAAGCCGAAAGTCTATAAACCGAACGACTTTCGGTTTATAGACTTTCGCTTATGGAATACATGTAATCCTATTGCTATTCTATAAACCGAACGACTTTCGGTTTATAGAATAGCCATAGGTTTACATCTATTACATAAGCCGAAAGTCTATAAACCGAAAGTCGTTCGGTTTATAGGCTGTCGGCATTTAACTAATAAGAGACAGAGTCTCCATTCATAAAATTATGAATGGAGACTTTGTCTCCGTGAAGTAAAATGCCGACAGCCTATAAACCGAACGTTCGGTTTATAGGCTGTCGGCTTATGGAATACATGTATTCCTATTGCTATTCTATAAACCGAACGACTTTCGGTTTATAGAATAGCCATAGGATTACATGTATTACATAAGCCGAAAGTCTATAAACCGAAAGTCGTTCGGTTTATAGGCTGTCGACATTTAACTATACAGAGACAGAGTCTCCATTCATAAAATTATGAATGGAGACTTTGTCTCCGTGTAGTAAAATGCCGAAAGCCTATAAACCGAACGATCGGTTTATAGACTTTCGGCTTATATAAAACATGTAATCCTATGGCTATTCTATAAACCGAACGTTCGGTTTATAGAATAGCAATAGGAATACATGTATTCCATAAGCCGACAGCCTATAAACCGAACGTTCGGTTTATAGGCTGTGGGCATTTTACTACACGGAGACAAAGTCTCCATTCATAATTTTATGAATGGAGACTCTGTCTCCGTATAGTTTATAAAGGAGAATTGATTCTCTCAATACTATTGGCTTTCTATAAACCGAACTAGAGTCGAGTCCCCATTCATAAGAAATTCTTATGAATGAGGAGGGACTCTAGTTAGGTTTATAGAATGCCAATAGTATTCTATAAGCCGAAAGTATTTAAAACGAACGACGTTCGGTTTATAGAATACATGTAATGCTATTGCTGTTCTATAAGCCGAAAGTCTTTCGGCTTATAGAACAGCAATAGCATTACATGTATTCTATAAACCGAACGTCGTTTGTTTTAAAGACTTTCGGCTTATAGAATACATGCTGCTATTGGCTTTCTATAATCCGAAAGAGTCCCTATTCATACGAATAGGTCAATTGACCTATTCGTATGAATGGGAACTCAATTTCGGTTTATAGGAAGCTAATAGCATTACATGCATTCCATAAACCGAAAGTCATTCATGTCGGTTTATGGAATGTAGTACAATGCTATTGGTATTGTAAACCGACTCTATTTCGGTTTAGAATGCCAATAGCACGAATGGACGAATGGACGAATGAACGAATGATTTTCGTTTATTAACCATTCGTTCATTCGGATTTTGTTAGTTGAAATTTTCGTTATTCGTTTTTCGGACAAAAACGAATGCACATGTCTACTGTAGAGTCGTTTTTACCTCTTCTGCCTTGAGTTCAAGTGATAACCGGGTGTTTTTGCCTAAACCACAGAATGTTTTTGCAGAACGACGTGATGGAGTTCTATTTGTGTTCATTTTAAGGCCGTAGAGTTGTTTTTACCACTTCTGCCTTGAGTTCAAGTGGTAACCGGGTGTTTTTGCCTAAACAACCATATATAATTGCAGATCGACGTGATAAAGTGCTATATGTGCTCAGTTAAGTGCGTAGAATGGTTTTGACCTCTTCTGCCTTGAGTTCAAGAGATAACTCGGTGTTTTTTCCTAAACAACTTTATATCATTGCAGTTCGACGTGATGGAGTGCTATTTGGGCTCAGTTTCGGCCGTAGAGTCGTTTCTACCTCTTCTGCCTTGAGTTCAAGTGATAACGGGTGTTTTTGCCTAAACAACTGTGACAGATCCCTCTGTAATAACCTGGGATCGCTGGTTCATCCCTGGCGATTGAACTATGCGTATGGGATCTGAACGCTATACGCCAATAATATGCACTCAGATCCAGGCTATCTGGGGATATGTGTTACGAATGGGAAATGTTCGACAATTATAAAGTTATGTATTTTTATGTGTTTTTTTGTGTTGAAATTAAAATGGCAATTCGCCTCTGTCCTGGAGATAATTTAATTACTTCTCAAATATCTCCAGGGCAGGGGGGAGGAAATCATAATGCCCGCTGGGAATAATCTGTGTCTGTGGTTCCTAAATTGCCTTATGTCTGTCTATTGTTACAGTCTTCCATTGGGTCCCCTACGGGAGTGTCCACCAAGTGGGATACCTGGATAAATACGGGCGTGTAGCCCACAGTAAAAGCAGTTCATGTTTTACCCTCAAAACAGAGCATGGTCTAGTTATTGGGGGGGGGGGGGGATCTACTACACGGCGGTTTGTGCATCTAATGCTGAGGGTATTGTAAAAATTGGTGGCAGCGGTGGGATGACCCTCATCGCCCAGAGAGACCACTGCAGCCAGGATTAATTGAAATACCGTACGAAAGGCTGAAAAGAGATACCCTAAAGGATTTATTGGAACAGAGGGGCAGACAAGCCAGTAATCTCAGGAAAAACAAAATGGATGGAGTACCAGGGGCTTAAGGGACCAATGGGTCCAGCAGAGCTGACAGAACCCCCGTGGAGGCAAGCTTTGACTGGGCGGTAAGAATCAGGCTTGCTCATTATGGTCCCAACCCGACTATAGAGACCGGGTCATAGCCGCTGTGGAGGCCAACCTGCTTCGCCAAAGCGGTGCTGCAGCAGCCCCAGTCCCAGCAAATCCGGTGGAGAAAAAGAAAGTACCATTTACCGCATTTAAACCGTTTGTGGAGACAGTGGAGTCTCTCCGATTGATGGGTACCTTGCTGATTTTGAACGGCAATGTGCGCTACAAAAGGTATCCCCAGAGAACTGGGTCACTATATTATCAGGCAAGTTATCTGGCCGGGCCAGTGACGCTTTTCGGGCCATTCCAGATGAGGAGATTGGAAATTATGTAGCAGTGAAGGAAGCTTTGCTCTCCAGGTATGCCGTTACACCGGAGGCATACAGGAGGCGGTTAAGAGACACTGCCAAGTTATCTGGGGATTCGTATGTTGAATGGGCATGTAAAGTGCACCGCACAGCTGCCCACTGGATGGCAGGGTGCCAAGCCGTATCCGGGGAAGAAGTGCTGCAGATGTTCTTACTGGAGCACTGTTTTGAGAAGTTATCCCCAGGCGTTAGAGAGTGGGTAAGGGATCGTAAACCCTACACTCCCTACATGAAAGGTAAACTGGAGAGTACCATGGGTAAACCTCCTGCTAGAGGAGAGTATCGCCAAGCAGCACCCCCTCCAGCTACCATCTACCAATCCGCACCCCCTCCAGCTAATAACTATTACCAGCCACCCCAGTTTAACTCCCGGGACTACTCCCAACCTATACGTTGTTTTGGGTGCAAACAGCTTGGGCACAAACGACCAGAGTGCCCGCTGAATAATGCTAACCAGAACCAGTCCTGGAGGAGACCGGCCAGCGGGAGCAAACGGCCTACTCCGCCTGCTGCCCAGTGCGTAGAGGAGAAGGAATGTTGGGGCGTCCTACATGAGGCAGACCCTGTTCAAGCTGCCCACCGCGAGAACCGCCAACAACAACGACAACTGGTTAAAGTAAACGGGAAGGAAGTCAGTGGTCTACGGGATACCGGGGCGACCATGACATTGCTCCAAAAACACTTGGTGCCAGAGAATCAGCACACTGGGGACACCGTGGCTGTGAGAGTAGCCGGACGCACGGTGTTTCGTCTACCAGTTGCCCGGGTACATTTGGATTGGGGAGTGGGCACCCGACATGTGAATGTGGGGATCATGAGGGACTTACCGGCGAATGTTCTCCTTGGAAATGACTTGGCTCCCCTTGTTTCTGCCTACGCTCCCATGGATCCCTCTGAAGCGAACGCTGTCACGACCGTGCCCAGACCCGTGCTGCCGAGACCAGCCCACCGACTTGTACCTGAGATCAAGCCCCTTTAGGCTGGGACACCCCAGAGGTGTATGGGAGGGAAACCAGGGAAGACCCGACTTTAGAGAAGTATAGGGCCAGGGCAGATACTGGGGAAGAGGGGGTCGATGGCGAGCGTTACGAGTGGGTGGGGGATAGGCTGTACAGGATCCCTAAACCGTCCCAGAGACCGAACACCCCTCCGCAGAATCGGCAGCTGGTGGTGCCTGCGAAATACCGGCAGGAGATTCTGCGGATTGGGCATGATGTGCAATTAGCGGGCCATCTAGGCTTCCACCGCACAGCTCATAGGATCACCCAAAATTTCTTCTGGCCTAATTTCAACCGAAATGTGCGGGTCTATTGTAGTACGTGTGTCACATGTCAACGGGTAGGTAAATGGGGGGATCACCCAAAGGCTAGGCTCATATCGATGCCTATCATTGGAGAACCCTTTTCCCGCATAGCCGTTGACATTGTGGGTCCACTGGCCAGGGCTAGCCCATCCGGATCTACATGCTTATCTGCCCTAATATAGAAGTTTATGCAAAAGCAATTTGGTTAAGCTCTTATTGTTTAAGAATAAAAAATACTTCTACAGCCTGAATTGAATACAAATCGTAGATCTACATGTTTCTCTGCCCTAATATATAGAAGTTAATGCAAAAGCTACGTAATCTCTTTAGTTTATTGTTTAAGAATGAAAAACGATTCTACAGCCTGAATTGAACACAAATAATGACTCTATGGCCTAAAATGAGCACAAATAGCACTCCATCACATCGATGGAGAAGACCGAAGAGGTAAAAAAACCATTCTACGCACTTAACTGACCACTCCATCATGTCGATCTACAATGATATATGGTTGTTTAGGCAAAAACACCCAGTTATAACGTGAACTCAAGGCAGAAGAGGTCAAAACGATTCTGTGGCCTAAACTGAGTAGAGATAGGACTCCCTCATGTCAATCTGCAATGAAATACGGTTGTTTAGGTAAAAACACCCAGTTATCACTTGAACTCAAGGCAAAAGAGGTCAAAGCACCCAGTTATCACTTGAACTCAAGGCAGAAGAGGTCAAAATGATTCTATGGCCTAAACTGAGTAGAGATAGGACTCCCTCATGTCGATCTGCAATGATATACGGTTGTTTAGGCAAAAACACCCAGTTATCACTTGAACTCAAGGCAGAAGACGTCAAAACGATTCTGTGGCCTAAACTAAGTAAGGATAGGACTTCCTCATGACGATCTGCAATGATATATGTTGTTGAGGCAAAAACACCCGGTTATCACTTAAATGAATGCAAGAAGGTAAAAACGGCTATACGGCCTAAACTAAGCACAAATTGCACTCCATCATTTCGATCTACAATGATATATGGTTGTTTAGGCAAAAACACATAGTCATTGCTAGAATTCAAGGCATTAGAGGTAAAAACCATTCAACGGGATAAACTGAGCACAAATAGCACTCCATCACGATGATCTTCCATGATATGCAGTTGTTTAGGCAAAAAAAAAAACATTATCACTTGAATTCAAGGCAGAAGAGTAAAAAACCGCTCTACAGCATAAATTAACCACAAATAGCACTCCATCACGTTGATCTTCAATGATATACAGTTGTTTAGGCAAATAAACCCGGTTATCACTTGAACTCAAGGCAGAAGAGGTAAAAACGATTCTATGCACTTAACTGAGCACTAATAGCACTCCATCATGATGATCTGCAATGATATATGGTTGTTTAGTAAATAAAACACCCAGTTATCACTTGAACTCAAGGCAGAAGAGATAAAAACGACTCTACGGCCTAAAGTTAGCACAAATAACACTTCATTACGTCGATCTGCAAAGATATATGGTTGTATAGGCAAAAACACCAGCTTATCAGTTGAATTCAAGGCAAAAGATGTCATAATCATTCTACACACTTAACTGAGCACAAATAGCACTCCATTATGATGATCTGCAATAAAATGTGGTTGTTTTGGAAAAAACTAACGGTTATCACTTGAACTCAAGGTAGAAGAAGTAAAAATCATTCTATGCACTTAACTGAGCACAAATAGCACTCCACCATGATGATCTTAAATGATATACGGTTGTTTAGGCAAAAAAAACACCCAGTTATCACTTGAACTCAAGGCAGAAGAGGTAAAAATAACTCCCCAGCCTAAACTGAGCACAAATAGCACTCCATCACTTCGATCTGCAATAAGATACTTACCACTTCTGCCTTGAGTTCAAGTGATAACTGAGTGTTTTTGCCTAAACAACCATATATCATTGCAGATCGACGTGATGGAGTGCTATTTGGGCTCAGTTTAGGCCGTAGAGTCATTTTGAACTCTTCTGCCTTGAGTTCAAGTTATAACCGTTTGTTTTTGCCTAAACAACCATATATCATTACAGATCGACTTGATGGAGTGCTATTTGTGCTCAGTTTAGGCTGTAGAGTCATTTCTACCTCTTCTGCCTTAAGTTCAAATGATAACCAGGTTTTTTTGCCTAAACAACCATATATCATTGCAGATCGACATGATGGAATGCTATTTGTGCTCAGTTTAGGCTGTAGATTCAATTTTACCTCTTCTGCCTTGAGTTCAAGTGATAACCGGTTGTTTTTGCCTAAACAACCATACATCATTGCAGATCGACGTGATGGAGTGCTAATTGTGACTCTCTTTAGGCCGTGGAGTGGTTCTTTCCTCTTCTGCCTTGAGTTCAAGTGATAACCGATTTTTTTTCCCTAAACAACCATATATAATTGCAGATCGACGTGATGAAGTGCTATTTGTGCTCAGTTAAGTGCGTAGAATGGTTTTGACCTCATCTGCCTTGAGTTCAAGAGATAACTGGGTTTTTTTTCCCTAAACAACTGTATATCATTGCAGTTCGACGTGATGGAGTGCTATTTGGGCTCAGTTTATTCCATAAAGTCATTTTTACCTCCTTCAATTCAAGTGATAACCGTGTGTTTTTGCCTAAACAACCATAAATCATAACAGATCGACTTGATGGAGTGCTATTTGTGCTCAGTTTAGGCCGTAGAGTCGTTTCTACCTCTTCTGCCTTGAGTTCAAGTGATAACCGGGTTTTTTTGCCTAAACAACCATATATAATTGCAGATCGACGTGATGGAGTGCTATTTGGGCTCAGTTTAGGCGATAGAATCATTTTTACCTCTTCTGCCTTGAGTTCAAATGATATCCGTTTGTTTTTGCCTAAACAACCATACATCATTGCAGATCAACGTGATGGAGTGGTAATTTTGACTCACTTTAGGTGTAGATTGGTTCTTACCTCTTTTGCCTTGAGTTCAAGTGATAACCGAGTGTTTTTGCCTAAACAATCGTATATAATTGCAGATCGACGTGATGGAGTGCTAATTGTGACTCACTTTAGGCCGTAGAGTGGTTCTTAACTCTTCTGCCTTGAGTTCAAGTGATAACCGATTTTTTTTGCCTAAACAACCATACATCATTGCAGATCAACGTGATGGAGTGCTAATTGTGACTCACTTTAGGCTGTAGAATCATTTTTAACTCTTCTGCCTTGAGTTCAAGTGATACCCGGTTGTTTTTGCCAAACCCACTGTATGTCATTGCAGAACGACACGATGGAGTGCTATTTGTGCTCATTTTAAGGCCGTAGAGTTGTTTTTACCACTTCTGCCTTCAGTTCAAGTGATAACCGATTTTTTTTGCCTAATCAACCATATATAATGGCAGATCGACGTGATGACGTGCTATTTGTGCGACATGATGAAGTGCTATATGTGCTCATTTTAAGGCCGTAGAGTTGTTTTTACCACTTCTGCCACTTCTACGGGATACGGATTTTTACCACTTCTACGGGATACCGGGGCAACCATGACATTGCTCCAAAAACACTTGGTGCCAGAGAATCAGCACACTGGGGACACCATGGCTGTGAGAAATTGTAGATCTACATACTGTTCTGGACTAATTATATGGTAGTTTATGTAAAAAAAAAAAATTCTCTTTAGTTTATTGTTTAAGAATGAAAAACGGTTTTAAAGCCTGAATTGAACACAAATAGCAGTTCAAAATGCTGATCTGCACAAATACATGGTAGTTTATGCAATAAAAATGTAATCTCTCTTAGTTTATTGTTTAAGTATGAAAAACGCTTCTACAGCCTCAATTGAACACAAATTGTAGATCTACATCCATGCTCTTCTGTACTAATTATATGGTATTTTATGCAAAAACAATGTATTCTCTTTAGTTTATTGTTTAAGAAAGAAAAACGAATCTACAGCCTGAATTGAACAAAAATATCAGTTCAAAATGCTGATCTGCAATAATACATAGAAGTTCATGCAAAAGAAATGTAATCTCTTTAGTTTATTGTTTAAGAATGAAAAAAAAATCTACAGACTGAATTGAACACAAATAGCAGTTCAAAATGCTGATCTGCACTAATATATGGTAGATTATGCAAAAACAATGTAATTTTTATAGTTGCTTGTTTAAGAATGAAAAACGCTTCTATAGCCTCAATTGAACACAGATTGTAGATCTATATGCTGTTCTGTACTAATTATATGGTAGTTTATGCAAAAACAATGTATTATCTTTAGTTTATTGTTTAAGAATGAAAAACGAATCTACCGCCTGAATTGAACACAAATATCAGTTCAAAATGCTGATCTGCACTAATCCATGGCAGTTTATGCAAAAACAATGTAATCTCTTTAGTTTATTGTTTAAGTATGAAAAACGCTTCTACAGCCTCAATTGAACACAAATTGTTGATCTACATGCTGTTCTGGACTAATTATATTGTAGTTTAAACAAAAACAATTTATTCTCTTTAGCTTATGGTTTAAGGCTGAAAAACGAATCTACAGCCTGAATTGAACACAAATAGCAGTTCAAAATGCTGATCTGCACTAATATATGTTAGTTTATGCAAAAACAATGTAATCTCTCTTAGTTTATTGTTTAAGAATGAAAAACGATTCTACAGCCTGAATTGAACACAAATCATGGATCTACATGCTTATCTGCCCTAATACATAGAAGTTAATGCAAAAGCAATGTAATCTCTTTAGTTTATTGTTTAAGAATGAAAAACTTTTCTAAGGCCTGATTTGAACACAAATAGCAGTTCAAAATGCTGATCTGCACTAATATATGCTAGTTTATGCAAAAACAATGTAATCTCTCTTAGTTTATTGTTTAAGAATGAAAAACACTTCAACATCCTCAATTGAACACAAATCAGAGATCTACATGCTTATTTGTCCTAATACATAGAAGTTAATGCAAAAGCAATGTAATCTCTTTAGTTTATTGTGTAAGAATGAAAAACGAATCTACAACCTGAATTGAACAAAAATCGGAGATCTACGTGCTGTTCTGTACTAATTATATGGTAGTTTATGCAAAAACAATGTATTCTCTTTAGTTTATTGTTTAAGAAAAAAAAAATCTACAGCCTGAATTGAACACAAATCGGAGATCTACATGCTTATCTACCCTAATATATAGAAGTTTAGGCAAAAGCAATGTAATCTCTTAGGTTTATTGTTTAAGAATGAAAACCGATTCTACAGCCTGAATTGATTACAAATATCAGTTCAAAATGCTTATCTTTTCAAATAATTTTTATTGATTTTTAACAACAGTAAATCAGGGGTTGGTGAGGGAAGGGGAACATGGAAATGGGGGAGGGGTAGCCATCCATTTTAACAATGAACAATATGAAACATTTGGCAAAGAAAGTATTTGTACACCAGTACGATGTTGCAAAAACAAGAAAAAAGAAAGGGGTTATCACAAACGGTAAAACTTTTTAATGCTATCTTCCCAGACATCCCATTTATCTTTTAACGTTGGAAAATTATGCATAGTTGCCCTGTGGGAGAGCTCGTGCGCCTTATTTTCAAGAATCAAATTGAAAACCTCTCTAAGAGATGGCAATAGCTGTGATTTCCAATATCGAGGGAGACAGGACGAGGCAGCGATCAGGATGTGTCCTATAATTATTTTGTCTATTTTCTTGACGGATGACGGGAAACATTTAAACAAGGCCAATTCTGACGTTAAAGTGCTGATGGTACTGTCCACTTTGATAATTAAGTCATGTATTAGCTTCCAATATTTGGTCAATTTAGGACAGAACCACCAGATATGGGCCATGTTACCCAAACCTCCGCAATCTCTCCAACACCGGTCAGAAAAAGTATTGTTCATGTTATGGAGTTTTGACGGAGCCAGGTACCAACGATACAAAATTTTGTAGTGATTCTCAAAGTGGTTGGTACAATATGAGACACCTTTCAGAGCTGTAAGAAAAGTGAACCACTCTTCAAGTTTGTATTGAGTACCCAGCTCCGCCTCCCATGACAGCATGTGTTTTAATTTAACTAGGGGCTTGGAATTGTGAAGAGAGTAACATAACGAAATCATACCTTTTTGAATGGGGCTATGGAGGAAAAATGTTTCTATAGGAGAAATTTCAAGACATGCATAATTCTTGTCAGTATCGGAAACATGATATATATCTTTTAATTTATCGATAACAAGCATACACATCCGTTCACATTCATCTGACAATACATGTTTAAGCTTCAATTTTTTCAAAGAAAGGATAGCATTACCATGAAAAAAATTATCTAAGTTGTGTATATAAGAATCTTTCAGTAGTTTGATGTTCAAAGATGTTATATGTTTGCTCAAGCATTCGACAGGCATAGCTCTATATAACCTCGGGGAAGGATTGTTATTTTTAAATACAATGTCCCAAGCCTTAAGCGTGGTCTTGGTGGATAAAAATAAACGTTTAATTCCAGGTCTTGTTTTTGGATCTAACCAAGGTAGCTCTGCCAGATTGACTGGAGATATGTTAGATTCTTCAATTTCCATCCATCTGGGTTTACTTGCCTGATTGTTAAAGCTCACAACCACCGCAGCATTAGTAGCAAAATAGTATTTGCGGATATCTGGGATACCAATACCGCCATGAGATTTGTGATGCTGCAGGGAAGTGAGCCGTATCCGAGCAGGTTTATTCCCCCAGATGAACTTCAACATAGCCGAATGAATTGTTTTAAAAAAGGATAAAGGAATGGACAGAGGTATGGCCCTGAAAAAATACAAGATTTTAGGAAGAATAGTCATCTTAATAGATGCCACCCTTCCCAACCATGAGAGCTCCATCCCGCCCCATCTCTCCATCTCTTGTTGTAGCTCCGACCATGCTTTTTTCAAATTATGTGAATGCATTTTGTCTAAATTTTTACATAATTTAATACCCAAGTATTCCATACACTCAGTTTTCCACTCATATGGGTAAAGTTTCTTTAGATCATCAATCGCTGAAGCATTGATATGAAATGGAAGGGCCTGGGTCTTGGATACGTTCAATTTGTAATACGATATCTCACCGAATTGGGTCAAAATGTTATTAAGAATTACTAGAGATACCTTTGGGTTTTTTATTGACAAAATTATATCATCAGCAAACAGACCAATTTTATGAATCGATTCTTTAATGGTAATTCCTTCAATTTCAGGGGTCGATCTAATCAACTCAGCTAAGGGTTCCATCGCTAAAACAAAAAGGATTGGCGATAGAGGGCAACCCTGGCGCGTCCCATTGGTAAGGGAGAACAATTTGGATGTAAATCCTGAGGCTGATACATGTGCAGAGGGAGCGCAGTATAATGCTTTAATAGCAGTAATAAAAGATGTGGGGATATTAAATTTTTCTAAGGTTCTCCACAGATATCCCCAATGTATCCTGTCAAACGCCTTCTCCGCATCTAATGAAAGAAGCAGAGAAGGCGTTTTTGTAGTATTAATATGCTGGATCAAATCAATAAAACGCCTAGTCCCATCTGGCGCCTGTCTATTCTGCACAAAACCCACCTGATCTCTGTTAATTAATGAAGGTATTAATTTAGTTAGCCGATTCGTGAGGACTTTAGCATAAATTTTGGAGTCGTTATTGATCAGAGATATGGGACGAAAATTAGAACATCTGTCAGGGTTTTTCCCTGGTTTTGGCAGTGTGACTATTCGTGCATTCAAGGCTTCCTCTGGCATTTTCCCCTCGTTTTTGTAAGAATTAAATATTTTCGTCATATGGGGGATTAGAATATCTGAAAAGGTTTTATAATATAAAATAGTGAACCCGTCAGGGCCCGGGGCCTTTCCAGAGGGCATAAGTTTGATTGCCCCGGCTATCTCGTCAGCTGATATATCACGTTCCAATCTCTGTAAATGCTCTTGGGACAACCGGGGCAATGAAACCCTGTCTAGAAATTGATCAATTAATGCCACAGAGGGCTGGGGAATATCCGAATTGAGTTCCAAATTGTAAAGTTTGCTATAATAATCTGCAAACATATTGCTAATTTTAGTTGGATGGAACACTTTTTGTCCTTGTTCATCCAATAAAAATGAAATTTTTGATTGAGCATTAACATGACGGAGTTTAGATGCCAAGAGAGTCGAGGCTCTGTTGCCTTTTAAATAAAATGATTTCCTGAGACGCCTTACCATGAGAGATGTACGATCTAAATTTATTTTGTTAATTTTTACTTTAACTTCACCTAACATTGCTGCTAGGGAGGATGATGGACCAAATTTGTTTGCCTGATTCAAATTGTAAAGTTCCTTTTCCAAGGTACGCAGGTTATTATTATTAATTCTCTTCAGGTAAGACGCTCTAGAAATAAAATGCCCTCGTAATACAGCCTTATGTGCATTCCAAGTCACGTCGCCAGGAACCTCAGGGGAAGTATTTTCTGCAAAATAGTCCACCAGCATTTTTTCTGACAGTGACTTACTAGTAATATCAGTTAATAAAAAATCACCCAATTTCCATGATCTATTTGGTGCTGAAGATATAATTTCGTCAATATGCAAAATCACCGGGGCATGATCGGACCAATTAATATCTAAAATTTCAGATTTCGAGATGTGCGGGAGTAAAGCACCCTGAACCATAAATCTGTCCAGCCTGGAATACATATTATTAGAAACCGAGTAATAAGTAAAATCCCTCTCAGTTTCATGCATCAGTCTCCAGGGATCATATAGAGCACATTCAGTCATAAACTTAGAACATTGGAGCGCCAATCTATCACTATCTTTCTTGTATTGTTGATCACAATCTTCCCTAGCGTAATCCAAATCACCATCCATAACAAAATTCGTATCGCCACACATAACCAAATTACCTCTAGCATTCTCAGACACAAGATCCATCAATTTCCTAAAAAACTTCAACTGACCAGTGTTGGGAAAATACACATTCACGATTGTATAGTCTACGGCATTGATAGAACCTATCCAGATAACATACCTCCCCCCGTCATCTGTAAGGACTTTAGTAGGTAAGCACGCCACATTTCTATGGAACAAAATCGAGGTGCCTCTAGATTTAGATACATAGGGACTATGATGTTGGACTGGGAAGAGCTTCGACATAATTTTGTGATCTTTACCATTGTTTTTAAAATGTGTTTCCTGTACACAAACAACATCAGAATGATTGGACTTAACTTCTTTAAATAATAATCTTCTCTTGTGTGCGGTATTCAGGCCTCTCACATTAAATGATAAAAACTTCAGAACCATTAATTATGGAGCAATAAGGACCAGGAGTTTTACTGAAAAACAAGAAATGTGAGATTCCAAAACACCGCCAAGCAAGAGAGAAAATCAAATCCAAACATAATAAGAAACAAAAATCAAATTGTGTACAGAAATACATATATAGACCAGATGAGTCGATATTTGAAGAAAGCTGGTGCCACAAATTATGGAAAATGATAAGCCTTGCATGTAACATCGTAACATTATGAAAAGAGTTGACAACTTTGTCAAACAATAAAAAATGGATGGATAAAAACAAAATAACAACAAAAAAAAAGAATAAAAATAAAAAAAAGGGTAAGGTAACTTGGAGAAATACCCCTATCAGGGGGAAAAAAAGGACAAAAGAACAAAGGGCCATGAGGGAGAGCAAAAAAAAGTTCTCCATCTCAGGGTATTAGGCCCAGGTTGGGGGGAGAGAAGCCCGCTAGGGACAAGGGGACAGTAATAAGAATTTTTTTTTTTTTTTTTTAAAAAGGAAACAATTAAAAAAAACCAGAATAGAGACAATCATCAGAATACAGAAAAACAACAAGAAAAACAAAAATAGGTAAAGAACAACATCTGTGCAGGATGTGGAGCAAAAAGTGCAAAAAAAGAGGGAGAAAAAGAAAAACAGTCCTAGTGTGGGAATCCAAAAAAATGAAAAAGATAAAGATATTATAGTTCTCCAGCACATCTAAGAAACATCTGGTTTGCTCCTCTTACTGGGCTGTACAGGAGTCAGTGGTGGGAGCAAGTGCTGTGTACCACGGTGTCTGTTAAAAGATCGAAGAACCTCCGCTCCTTCTTCAGGCGAGGTGATGACGAAACTCTTACCGTCCATGCGGAACAAAACTTTCACCGGAAAACCCCATCTATATCGAATCCCTCTTTGACGGAGTTCCGCTGTAAAATGCTGGAATTCCCTTCTTCTACGCATCGTGAATGATGAAAAATCTTGGAAGACCTTTATATTGTTGTAATTATCAGGGAGGCCGGACATGCGTACCGCACCCAAGAAGTCTTCTTTGATGTGAAAATAATGGAAGCGGACAATAACATCTTTGGGCGCAGCTGCTGGTGCATTACCAGGTTTAGGCAGCCTATGAATCCGATCTAACAGCAAGTCATAGTCCTTGGCCATTGGTAAAACTGCTGCCACCATTGTCACAAAATAGTTAGGCAAATCTTTAATTTCAACTGAATCAGGGATGCCCCTAATCCTTAAATTATTACGCCGGCTTCTGTCCTCGGCATCAGCTAACTTCTCCGCCTGTTGGGAAACTTGTTTTTGTAACTCCCGGACAGTATCCACCAGATCCAAGTGAGATTGTGCCTGAAGATATAATTGGTTTTCCACATCTTCCGTGCGCTGGTTAATGCCCTCCAGAGCTCCATAAATATGATCAAATTCCTTTTTGAAATCGTTTTTCAGATCAACTCTTAAATTTTGAAGGAGTTGGATGATCATGCCTGCTGATGGGGGCAAGTCCTCTGCCATCTCCACAGGCATATCAGAATGGTATGTTACAGCTTTAAAAGTTGTTTCGGGGGCCATCTTGGATGTGGCGGCGGCCATCTTGGATGTGGCGGCGGCCATCTTGGATGTGGCAGAAATTGCCTCAGTGACAGTGGCCATCTTAGTGGAGGAAAAAGATTTTGAACCAGCAGCCATCTTGCTAGAGGCAGTTTTAGCTGATAAATGAGCCGTTTTTTCCCTCTGAATACCATCCCCTTCCTCTTCTTCATCAATATCTTCTAAGCTGTCCTGGGCATCCCCTTCACTACTCATAGTGGATTGTGTGGGTTTAAATGCCCCAGTGGCGAGGTTTGATCGTGTCCCCACCTGTGCTGACATCTGTGAAGATGAGGGCACTGATGGAGACCTCGATTTCACCCCACTCCCCTGATATGACAGAGATCTTGCTGCCACACCAGCATAAGTCTTAGTTTTAACAGGAGGGCAGATGGGCACAGGGATGCCTGAAGCTGGTGGGGTATGATATGAGGTTTCAGCTGGTGGGGGGGAGCAGGCATGAAAGCCCTTACTCACCCCTGACTCCTCGATTTTTCTCTGTGTAGAAGTCATCTTCTCCACTCTTTTTTGCTTCTGCATTATTATCCAATCTTTTTAAAGTAGTAGCAATGCTCGATTCCAGTCAATTAAAGTTGAAAAAGGTGTTTCTTGAACATTTGTGTCCCACTGTCACAGGAGCTCCTCTAGAAGGTGGCCATCTTGGGTGGTGGCCAGAACACGCCCCCTCTCAAAATGCTTATCTGCACTAATATATGCTAGTTTATGCAAAACAATTTAATCTCTCTTATTTTATTGTTTAAGAAAGAAAAAACGCACCTACAGCCTGAATTGAACACAAATCGTAGATCTACATGCTTATCTGCTATATAGAAGTTTATGCAAAGGCAATGTCATCTCTTTAGTTTATTGTTTAAGAATGAAAAACGGTTCTAAAGCCTGAATTGAACACAAATAGCTGTTCAAAATTCTGATCTGCACAAATATATGCTAGTTCATGCAAAAATAATGTAATCTTTCTTAGTTTATTCTTTAAGAATGAAAAACGCTTCTACAGCCTCAATTGAACACAAATTGTAGATCTACATGCTGTTCTGTACTAATTATATGGTAGTTTATGCAAAAACAATGTATTATCTTTAGTTTATTGTTTAAGAATGAAAAACGAATCTACAGCCTGAATTGAACAAAAATATCAGTTCAAAATGCTGATCTGCACTAATATATGCTAGTTCATGCAAAAACAATGTCTCTTAGTTTATTGTTTAAGAATGAAAAATGCTTCTACAGCCTCAATTGAACACAAATTGTAGATCTACATGCTTATCTGCCCTAATACATAGAAGTTAATGCATAAGCAAAGTAATCTCTTTAGTTTATTGTTTAAGAATGAAACAAAAATCTACAGCCTGAATTGAACACAAATAGCAGTTCAAAATGCGAAACTGCACTAATACATGGTAGTTTATGCAAAAAAAATGAAATCTCTCTTAGTTTATTGTTTAAGTATGAAATACGATTCTACAGCCTGAATTAAACACACATTGTAGATCTACATGCTGTTCTGTACTAATTATATTGTAGTTTATACAAAAACAATTTATTCTCTTTAGTTTATTGTTTAAGAATGAAAAACGAATCTAGAGCCTGAATTGAACACAAATCGGAGATCTACATGCTTATCTGCCCTAATATATAGAAGTTTAGGCAAAACCAATGTAATCTCTATAGTTGATTGTTTAAGAATGAAAAATGATTTTAAAGCCTGAATTGAACACAAATAGCCGTTCTAAATGCTTATCTGCAATAATACATAGAAGTTAATGCAAAATAAATGTAATCTTTCTTAGTTTATTGTTTAAGAATGAAAAACAATTCAACATCCTCAATTGAACACAAATCAGAGATCTACATGCTTATTTGCCCTAATACATAGAAGTTAATGCAAATGCAATGTAATCTCTTTAGTTTATTGTTTTAGAATAAAAAATACTTGTACAGCCTGCATTGAACACAAATCGTAGAGCTACATGCTTATCTGCCCTAATACATAGAAGTTAATGTTAATTTAATCTCTTTAGTTTATTGTTTAAGAATGAAAAACGAATCTACAGCCTGAATTGAACAAAAATATCAGTTCAAAATGCTGATTTGCACTAATATATTGCAGATTATGCAAAAACAATGTAATTTCTATAATTGATTGTTTAAGAATGAAATACGATTCTACCGCCTGAATTGAACACAAATATCAGTTCAAAATGCTGATCTGCACTAATACATGGTAGTTTATGCAAAAACAATGTAATCTCTCTTAGTTTATTGTTTAAGAATGAAAAACGCGATGGAGCGTCATGACGCTGCCACGTGACGCGTAGGCGGGGGGAGCAGTCGCCCGATGTGAGAGGAGGGAGAGAGGGAGGCCCAGAGTATGATGCGCTGCTGTGCGACAGAGGAAGAAACTCGTTCCCGCTAGTCTCTACAGAACACCAGGTACCATCTCACGGCAGGAGGCACAGATTACGAGGAGCATCTGGCAGGGTAGGAGGGAGGAGAGGGAAGAGAGAGGAGGAGGCGGAGACCGATAGCAGTGAAAGAGAACCGAAGACAAAGGTAAAAGACGATAAGTGTGGAGTATAAAGAGGTGAACTCCAGGGGAAGAAGAAAGGGGGAAGTCAGAGGAACAAAAAGCAAGGAGGAAAATTGGTGGCACATAAACGACCTATTCTCTGTGTGATATTTATCCCCCCCTCCCCCCCCTTTTTAATTTTTTTTTTTTGTATGTTAATCTGCCTGCTGAACAAACTAAGCCCAGTACCTTCCATATTAAGTCTCACAACAATATATGAATATCGGTGGTCTCCTGCCTAAGAGTGTAAAACCTTATAAAATATAATTAAAAGAAGTTCTTGGCTGAGTACAGCGTATACTGCTCCACAGAGCCCATGTCCCCTCCCTGCCAGACTCTGTGTGTTTCGGCTTGCCTAAGATAGGATGATGCAAGTCTGACGATAACTAAAAAGAACTTAAAGATTCTATTTTACTCTTACCTTCTATGTGACAACCTTCCTCCTTAACTGGTTTACTACCTGCTTCCAAACCGGGCTGCAAATATCGCTACAAGGAATTTTAAAATTTCTTTTAGATGGGATTTATTTTTCCTAGTCAGTAGTAACCTGATAGTTCCCTGCACAAGCCTTGCATAAAATCTCTCCAAACAGTATATAAGAACTATATGTAACCCATTTTTGCCTTTCGATCACTACCTGCATTTTGTAATCTGTGTGCTTCCAGCACGAAAACTTCTTACCCCTTGCTGCAGGACTCTGCCTTCCACTTTATATGTGCATTATAAAACGCTGCAAATAAGATAAGATCTACAAGGTCGCACAGCTTCCTGAGGATTTACACAGATTGAAATGGCACCAAAAATCCAACTGCAGAGGAAGGACAGGAGAGAGGAGAAGAAGGAGCTTAAGGACGGCAAAGTGGTGAGAAGAGTGTCTTCCTTTTTTTCCCCTCAATCATCTGCACTTGGTAAAGGCACAGAAGAAACAATTACCACAATGGATGACTCAACAGAGAGTATTGCCAGTGCCGATTCTGCGGCCGTATCGCAGGCATTTCTAAAAGGATCCCTTGAAAATCTGCAACTCACACTCCTGGAGTCACTTAAACAGGAAATTAATAACAGCTCCAAACAGATAAAATCCGATATCGCAGCACTCTCTACAAAAATTGTAGAGATGGAGGGAAGACTATTAAGAGATAAACAAGACCTGGAATTAAACGTTTATTTTCATCTACCAAGACCACTCTTAAGGCTTGGGACATTGTATTTAAAAATAACAATCCTTCCCCGAGGTTATATAGAGCTATGCCTGTCGAATGCTTGAGCAAACATATAACATCTTTGAACATCAAACTACTGAAAGATTCTTATATACACAACTTAGATAATTTTTTTCATGGTAATGCTATCCTTTCTTTGAAAAAATTGAAGCTTAAACATGTATTGTCAGATGAATGTGAACGGATGTGTATGCTTGTTATCGATAAATTAAAAGATATCTATCATGTTTCCGATACTGACAAGAATTATGCATGTCTTGAAATTTCTCCTATAGAAACATTTTTCCTCCATAGCCCCATTCAAAAAGGTATGATTTCGTTATGTTACTCTCTTCACAATTCCAAGCCCCTAGTTAAATTAAAACACATGCTGTCATGGGAGGCGGAGCTGGGTACTCAATACAAACTTGAAGAGTGGTTCACTTTTCTTACAGCTCTGAAAGGTGTCTCATATTGTACCAACCACTTTGAGAATCACTACAAAATTTTGTATCGTTGGTACCTGGCTCCGTCAAAACTCCATAACATGAACAATACTTTTTCTGACCGGTGTTGGAGAGATTGCGGAGGTTTGGGTAACATGGCCCATATCTGGTGGTTCTGTCCTAAATTGACCAAATATTGGAAGCTAATACATGACTTAATTATCAAAGTGGACAGTACCATCAGCACTTTAACGTCAGAATTGGCCTTGTTTAAATGTTTCCCGTCATCCGTCAAGAAAATAGACAAAATAATTATAGGACACATCCTGATCGCTGCCTCGTCCTGTCTCCCTCGATATTGGAAATCACAGCTATTGCCATCTCTTAGAGAGGTTTTCAATTTGATTCTTGAAAATAAGGCGCACGAGCTCTCCCACAGGGCAACTATGCATAATTTTCCAACGTTAAAAGATAAATGGGATGTCTGGGAAGATAGCATTAAAAAGTTTTACCGTTTGTGATAACCCCTTTCTTTTTTCTTGTTTTTGCAACATCGTACTGGTGTACAAATACTTTCTTTGCCAAATGTTTCATATTGTTCATTGTTAAAATGGATGGCTACCCCTCCCCCATTTCCATGTTCCCCTTCCCTCACCAACCCCTGATTTACTGTTGTTAAAAATCAATAAAAATTATTTGAAAAGAAATGCTTTTACAGCCTTAAATGAACAAAAATCGTAGATCTACATGCTTATCTGCCCTAATACATAGAAGTTAATGCAAAAGCAATGTAATCTCTTTAGTTTATTGTTTAAGAATGAAAAACGAATCTACAGCCTGTATTGAACACAAATCATAGATCTACATGCTTATCTGCCCTAATACATAGAAGTTAATGCAAAAGCAATGGAATCTCTTTAGTTTATTGTTTAAGAATGAAAAACGATTCTAAAGCCTTAATTGAACACAAATAGCAGTTCAAAATGCTGATCTGCACTAATACATGGTGGTTTATGCAAAAACAATGTTATCTCTTTAGTTTATTGTGTAAGAATGAAAAACAATTCTACAGCCTGAATTGAACACAAATAATGACTATATGGCCTAAAATGAGCACAAATTGCACTCTATCACATCGATGGAGAAGCCAGAAGAGGTACAAACCATTCTACGCACTTAACTGAGCACAAATAGCACTCCATCATGACGATCTACAATGATATATGGTTGTTTATAAGGTAAAAACACCCAATTATCACTTGAACTCAAGGCAAAATAGGTCAAACACCCAGTTATCACTTGAACTCAAGGAAGAAGAGGTCAAAATGATTCTATGGCCTAAACTGAGTAGAGATAGGACTCCAACATGTCGATCTGCAATGATCTGCGGTTATTTAGGCAAAAACAACCGGTTATCACTTGTACTCAAGGCAGAAGAGGGAAAAATGACTCTACAGCCTAAACTGAGCACAAATAGCACTCCATCATGTCAATGTGCAATTATATATGGTTGTTTAGGCAAAAAACCTGGTTATCATTTGAACTCAAGGCAGAAGACTTAGAAACGACTCTACGGCCAAAACTGAGCACAAATAGCACTCCATCAAGTCAATCTGTAATGATATATGGTTGTTTAGGGAAAAACACATGGTTATCACTTGAATTCAAGGAGGTAAAAATGACTTTATGGCCTAAACTGAGCACAAATAGCACTCCATCCCGTCGAACTGCAATGATATACAGTTGTTTAGGAAAAAACACCCAGTTATTTCTTCAACTCAAGGCAGATGAGGTTAAAACCATTCTACGCATTTACTTGAGCACAAATAGCACTGCATCACGTCGATCTGCAATTATATATGGTTGTTTAGGCAAAAAAAATCGGTTATCACTTGAACTCAAGGCAGAAGTGGTAAAAACAACTCTACGGCCTTAAAATGAGCACAAATAGCACTCCATCGCGTCATTCTGCAATGATATACGGTTGTTTAGGCAAAAACACTCGGTTATCACTTGAACTCAAGCAGAAGAGGTAAGAACCAATCTACAGCCTAAAGTGAGTCAAAATTAGCACTCCATCACGTTGATCTGCAATGATGTATGGTTGTTTATGCAAAAACAACCGGTTATCACTTGAACTCAAGGCAGAAGAGGTAGAAACGGCTCTACGGGCTAAACTGAGCACAAATAGCACTCCATCAAGTCGATCTGTAATGATATATGGTTGTTTAGGCAAAAACACACAGTTATCACTTGAATTGAAGGAGGTAAAAATGACTTTATGGCCTAAACTGAGCCCAAATAGCACTCCATCACGTCAAACGGCAATGATATACAGTTGTTTAGGGAAAAACACTCAGTTATCACTTGAACTCAAGTCTGAAGTGGTAAGTATCTTATTGCAGATCGAAGTGATGGAGTGCTATTTGTGCTCAGTTTAGGCCGGTGAGTTGTTTTTACCTCTTCTGCCTTGAGATCAAGTGATAACTGAGTGTTTTTTTTGACTAAACTACCGTATATCATTTTAGATCATCATGGTGGAGTGCTATTTGTGCTCAGTTAAGTGCATTGAATTATTTTTACTTCTTCTACCTTGAGTTTTTCCTAAACAACCAAATTTCATTGCAGATCATCATAATGGAGTGCTATTTGTGCTCAGTTAAGTGCGTAGAATGATTATGACCTCTTTTGCTTTGACTTCAACTGATAAGCTGGTGTTTTTGCCTATACAACCATATATCTTTGCAGATCGACGTAATGAAGTGTTATTTGTGCTCACTTTAGGCCGTAGAGTCGTTTTTACCTCTTCTGCCTTTAGTTCAAGTGATAACTGGGTGTTTTTTTTACTAAACAACCATATATCATTGCAGATCATCATGATGGAGGGCTATTAGTGCTCAGTTAAGTGCATAGAATCGTTTTCACCTCTTCTGCCTTGAGTTCAAGTGATAACCGGGTTTAATTGCCTAAACAACTGCATATCATGGAAGATCATCGTGATGGCGTGCTATTTGTGCTCAGTTTATCCCGTTGAATGGTTTTTACTTCTAATGCCTTGAATTCTAGCAATGACTATGTGTTTTTGCCTAAACAACCATATATCATTGTAGATAGAAATGATGGAGTGCAATTTGTGCTCAGTTTAGGCCGTATAGCCGTTTTTACCTTCTTTGCATTCATTTAAGTGATAACCGGGTGTTTTTGCCTAAACAACATACATCATTGCAGATCGACATGAGGAAGTCCTATCCTTACTCAGTTTAGGCCACAGAATCGTTTTGACGTCTTCTGCCTTGAGTTCAAGTGATAACTGGGTGTTTTTGCCTAAACAACCGTATATCATTGCAGATCGACATGAGGGAGTTCTATCTCTACTCAGTTTAGGCCATAGAATCATTTTGACCTCTTCTGCCTTGAGTTCAAGTGATAACTGGGTGTTTTGACCTCTTTTGCCTTGAGTTTAAGTGATAATTGGGTGTTTTTGCCTAAACAACCGTATTTCATTGCAGATTGACATGAGAGAGTCCTATCTCTACTCAGTTTAGGCCACAGAATCGTTTTGATGTCTTCTGCCTTGAGTTCAAGTGATAACTGGGTGTTTTTGCCTAAACAACCGTATATCATTGCAGATCGACATGAGGGAGTCCTATCTCTACTCAGTTTAGGCCATAGAATTATTTTGACCTCTTCTGCCTTGAGTTCAAGTGATAACTGGGTGTTTTGACCTCTTTTGCCTTGAGTTCCAGTGATAATTGGGTGTTTTTGCCTAAACAACCGTATTTCATTGCAGATTGACATGAGGGAGTCCTATCTCTACTCAGTTTAGGCCACAGAATCATTTTGACCTCTTCTGCCTTGAGTTCACGTGATAACTGGGTGTTTTTGCCTAAACAACCATATATCATTGTAGATCGACATGATAGAGTGCTATTTGTGCTCAGTTAAGTGCGTAGAGTGGTTTTTACCTCTTCGGCCTTCTCCATCGATGTGATAGAGTGCTATTTGTGCTCATTTTAGGACATAGAGTCATTATTTGTGTTCAATTCAGGCTGTAGAATCGTTTTTCATTCTTAAACAATAAACTAAAGAGATTACATTGCTTTTGCATTAACTTCTATATATTAGGGCAGATAAGCATGTAGATCCGGATGGGCTATTCCTGCCAGTGGACCCACAATGTCAACGGCTATGCGGGAAAAATGTTCTCCAATGATATGCATCGATATGAGCCTAGCCTTTGGGTGATCCCCCCATTTACCTACCCGTTGACATGTGTCACAAGTACTACAATAGACCCGCACATCTCGGTTGAAGTTAGGCCAGAAGAAATTTTGGGTGGTCCTATGAGCTGTGCGGTGGAAGCCTAGATGGCCCGCTAATGGCACATTATGCCCAATCCGCAGAATCTCCTGCCGGTATTTCGCAGGCACCATCAGCTGCCGATTCTGCGGAGGGGTGTTCGGTCTCTGGGACAGTTTAGGGATCCTGTACAGCCTATCCCCCACCCACTCGTAACGCTCCCCATCGACCCCCTCTTCCCCAGTATCTGCCCTGGCCCTATACTTCTCTAAAGTCGGGTCTTCCCGGGTTTCCCTCCCGTACACCTCTGGGGTGTCCCAGCCTAAAGGGGCTTGATCTAAGGTACAAGTCGGGGTAGAGAGTCTGACCTGGGTCTCGGCAGCTGGTGGGCTGGTCTCGGCGGCACGGGTCTGGGCACGGGTCGTGACAGCGTTCGCTTCAGAGGGATCCATGGGAGCGTTGGCAGAAACAAGGGGAGCCAAGTCATTTCCAAGGAGGACATCCGCCGGTAAGTCCTCATTATCCCCACATTCACATGTCGGGCGCCCACTCCCCAATACAAATGTATTGTATACAAATTTATACAAAGAACAAGGTGTAGGCGAAACACAGCGCCTCCGTCTACTCTCACAGCCACGGTGTCCCCAGTGTGCCTATTCTCTGGCACCAAGTTTTTTTGGAGCAATGTCATGGTCGCCCCGGTATCCCGTAGACCACTGACTTCCTTCCCGTTTACTTTAACCAGTTGTCAGTGTTGTTGGCGGTTATCGCGGTGGGAAGCTTGAACAGGGTCTGCCTCATGTAGGACGCCCCAACATTCCTCCTCCTCTACGCACTGGGCAGCAGGCGGAGTAGGCCGTTGTCTCCCGCTGGCTGTTCTCCTCCATGACTGGTTCTGGTTGGCATTATTCAGCGGGCACTCTGGTCGTTTGTGCCCAAGCTGTTTGCACCCAAAACAACGGATAGGTTGGGAGTAGTCCCGGGAGTTGAACTTGGGTGGCTGGTAATAGTTATTAGCTGGAGGGGGTGCGGATTGGTACTGGCTTGTCTGCCCCTCTTTTCCAATAAATCCTTTAGGGTATCTCTTTTCAGCCTTTCCTACGGTATTTCCATTAATCCTGGCTGCAGTGGTCTCTCTGGGCGATGAGGGTCATCCCACCGCTGCCACCAATTTTTACAGTTCCCTCAGCTTCACATGCACAAACCGCCGTGTAGTAGATCCCCCCCCCCCCAATAACGAGACCACGCTCTGTTTTGAGGGTAAAACATGAACTGCTTTTACTGTGGGCTACACACCCGTATTTATCCAGGTATCCCACTTGGTGGACACTCCCCTAGGGGACCCAATGGGAAACTGTAACAATAGACAGACATAAGGCAATTTAGGAACCACAGACACAGATTATTCCCAGCAGGCATTATGATTTCCTCCCCCCTGCCCTGGAGATAATTGGGAAGTAATTCAATTATCTCCAGGACAGAGGTGAATTGCCATTTTAATTTCAACAGAAAAAAACATATAAAAATACATAACTTTATAATTGTCGAACATTTCCCATTAGTATCACATATCCCCAGATAGCCGGGATCTGAGTGCATATTATTGGCGAATAGCGTTCAGATCCCATACGCATAGTTCAATCGCCAGGGACGAACCAGCAATCTCAGGTTATACAAATGGATCTGTCACAGTTGTTTAGGCAAAAACACCCGGTTATCTCTTGAACTCAAGGCAGAAGAGGTGAAAACCATTATACGCACTTAACTGAGCACAAATAGCACTTTATCACGTCGATCTGCAATTATATATTGTTGTTTAGGCAAAAACACCCGGTTATCACTTGAACTCAAGGCAGAAGTGGTAAAAACGACTCTACGGCCTAAAGTGAGCACAAATAACACTTCATTACGTCGATCTGCAATGATATATGGTTGTTTAGGGAAAAACAGTGTCACTTAAACTCTGCCAGAAAAGGTAAAAACTACTCAACACTAATATATGGTAGCCTTTTTAAGAATGAAAACACTTCTACAGCCTGAATGGAACTCAAATAGCAGTTCTACATGCTTATTTGCACTAATATATGGTAGATTATGCAAAAGCAATGTAATCTCTATAGTTGATTGTTTAAGAATGAAAAACGATTCTACAGCCTGAATTGAAAACAAATATCAGTTCAAAATGCTGATCTACGCTAATATATATTAGTTTATGCAAAAGCAATGTCATCTCTTTAGTTTATTGTTTAAGAATGAAAACCGTTCTACAGCCTGAATTTAAGACAAATAGTTCTACATGCTTATCAGCACTAATATATAGTAGTTTTTGCAAAAACAATGTAATCTCTTTATTTTATTGGTTAAGAATGAAAAACAAACCTACAGCCTGAATTAAACACAAATAGCATTTCTACATGCTTATCTGCCCTAAATATATAGACGTAAATGCAAAAGCAATGTAGTCACTATAGTTGATTGTTTAAGAATGAAAAACGCTTCTACAGCCTGATTTGAACACAAATCGTAGATCTACATGCTTATCTGCCCTAATATATAGAAGTTTATACAAAAACAATTTATCAGTTCAAATAGCAGTTCAAAATGCTGATCTGCACTAATATATGGTCGTTTATGCAAAAACAATGTAATCTCTTTAGTTTATTGTTTAAGAATGAAAAACGAATCTACAGCCTGAATTGAACACATTCGTAGATCTACATGATTATCTGCACTAATATATGGATGATTCTTCAAAAATAATATAATCTCTATAGTTGATTGTTTAAGAATGAAAAACGATTCTACAGCCTGAATTGAACACAAATATCAGTTCAAAATTCTGATTTGCACTAATATATGCTAGTTTATGCAAAAACAATTTAATCTCTCTTAGTTTATTGTTTAAGAAAGAAAAACGCACCTACAGCCTGAATTGAACACAAATCGTAGATCTACATGCTTATCTGCACTAATATATGGTAGATTATGCAAAAACAATGTAATCTCTATAGTTGATTATTTAAGAATGAAAAATGCTTCTACAGCCTGAATTGAACACAAATCGTAGATCTACATGCTTATCTGCCCTAATATATAGAAGTTAATACAAAAGCAATGTAATCTCTTTAGTTTATTGTTTAAGAATGAAAAACGATTCTAAAGCCTGAATTGAACACAAATAGCAGTTCAAAATGCTGATCTGCACTAATACATGGTGGTTTATGCAAAAACAATGTTATCTCTTTAGTTTATTGTGTAAGAATGAAAAACAATTCTACAGCCTGAATTGAACACAAATAATGATTCTATGGCCTAAAATTAGCACTCCATCTCTATCACATCGATGGAGAAGGCCGAAGAGGTACAAACCATTCTACGCACTTAACTGAGCACAAATAGCACTCCATCATGACGATCTGCAATGATATATGGTTGTTTATAAGGAAAAACACACAGTTATCATTTAAACTCAAGGCAAAAGAGGTCAAACCTATTCAACGGCCAAAATTTAGCACAAATAGCACTCCATCATGTCGATCTACAATGATATATGGTTGTTTAGGCAAAAACACCAAATTATCACTTGAACTCAAGGCAAAATAGGTCAAACACCCAGTTATCACTTGAACTCAAGGCAGAAGAGTTCAAAATGATTCTATGGCCTAAACTGAGTAGAGATAGGACTCCCTCCTGTCGATCTGCAATGATATACGGTTGTTTAGGCAAAAATACTTAGATATAACTTGAACTCAAGGTATGTTGTTTAGGCAAAAACACCCGATTATCAATTAAATTAATGCAAAGAAGGTAAAAACGGCTATACGGCCTAAACTGAGCACAAATAGCACTCCATCACGTTGATCTTCAATGATATTCAGTTGTTTAGGCAAAAAAACCCGGTTATCACTTGAACTCAAGGCAGAAGAGGTAAGAACCACTCTACGGCCTAAAGTGAGTCACAATTAGCACTCCATCACGTTGATCTGCAATGATGTATTTTTGTTTAGGCAAATACAACCGGTTATCACTTGAACTCAAGGCAGAAGAGGTAAAAAGGACTCTACAGCCTAAACTGAGCACAAATAACACTCTGTCATGTCGATCTTCAATGATATATGGTTGGTTAGGCAAAAAAACCTGGTTATCATTTGAACTCAAGGGAGAAGAAGTAGAAATGACTCAACGGCCTAAACTGAGCACAAATAGCACTCCATCAAGTCGATCTGTAATGATATATGGTTGTTTAGGCAAAAACACACGGTTATCACTTGAATTCAAGGAGGTAAAAATGACTTTATGGCCTAAACTGAGCCCAAATAGCACTCCATCACGTCGAACTGCAATGATATACAGTTGTTTAGGAAAAAACACCCAGTTATCTCATGAACTCAAGGCAGATGAGGTCAAAACCATTCCACGCACTTAAGTGAGCACAAATAGCACTTCATCACGTTGATCTGCAAATATATATGGTTGTTTATTCAAAAAAACCTGGTTATCACTTGAACTCAAGGCAGAAGAGGTAAAAACAACTCAATGGAATTAAAATGAGCACAAAAAGCACTCCATCACGTCGTTCTGCAATGACATCCAGTGGTTTAGGCAAAAACAACCGGGTATCACTTCAACTCAAGTCAGAAGAGTTAAAAATGACTCTAAGGCCTAAACCGAGCACAAATAGCACTCCATCACGTCGATCTGCAATGATATACGGTTCTTTAGGCAAAAACACTTGGTTATCACTTGAACTCAAGCAGAAGAGGTAAAAACCACTCTACGGCCTAAAGTGAGTCACAATTAGCACTCCATCACATTGATCTGCAATGATGTATGGTTGTTTAGGCAAAAACAACCAGTTATTACTTGAACTTTAGGCAGAAGATGTAAAAATGACTCTATCGCCTAAACTGAGCCAAATAGCACTCCATCACGTCGATCTGCAATTATGTATGGTTGTTTGGGCAAAAACATCCGGTTATCACTTGAACTCAAGGCCGAAGTGGTAAAAACAACTCTACGGCCTAAAACTGAGCACAAATAGCACTCCATCACGTCGATCTGCAATGATACATGGTTGTTTAGGCAAAAACACCCGGTTATCACTTGAATTGAAGGAGGTAAAAAGGACTTTATGGCCTAAACTGAGCCCAAATAGCACTCCATCACGTCAAACTGCAATGATATACAGTTGTTTAGGGAAAAACCCCCAGTTATCTCTTGAACTCAACGCAGATGAGGTCAAAACAACTCTACGGCCTTAAAGTGAGCACAAAAAGCACTCCATCGCGTCGTTCTGCAATGACATACAGTGGTTTAGGCAAACACAACTGGGTATCACTTGAACTCAAGTCAGAAGAGTTAAAAATGACTCTAAGGTCTAAACTGAGCACTAATATCACTCCATCACGTCGATCTGCAATGATAAATGGTTGTTTAGGCAAAAACACTCGGTGATCACTTGAACTCAAGGCAGAAGAGGTAAGAACCACTCTATGGCCTAAAGTTAGTCACAATTAGCACTCCATCACGTTGATCTGCAATGATATATGGTTGTTTCGGCAAAAAAACATGGTTTTCAGTTGAACTCAAGGCAGAAGAGGTAGAAACGGCTCTATGGCCTAAACTGAGCACAAATAGCACTCCATCAAGTTGATCTGTAATGATATATGGTTGTTTCGGCAAAAACACATGGTTATCACTTGAATTCAAGGAGGTAAAAATGACTTTATGGCCTAAACTGAGCCCAAATAGCACTCCATCACGTCGAACTGCAATGATATACAGTTGTGTAGGAAAAAACACCCAGTTATCTCTTGAACTCAAGGCAGATGAGGTCAAAACAATTCAACGCACTTAACTGAGCACAAATAACACTTCATTACGTCGATCTGCAAAGATATATGGTTGTATAGGCAAAAACAAAAGCTTATCAGTTGAATTCAAGGCAAAAGATGTCATAATCATTCTACACAATTAACTGAGCACAAATAGCACTCCATTATGATGATCTGCAATGATGTATGGTTCTTTAGGCAAAAAAACTCGGTAATCACTTGAACTCAAGGCAGAAGAGGTAAGAACCACTCTTCGGCCTAAAGTGAGTCACAATTAGCACTCCATCACGTTGATCTGCAATGATGTATGGTTGTTTAGGCAAAAACAACCGGTTATCACTTGAACTCAAGGCAGAAGAAATAAAAATGACTCTATCGCCTAAAATGAGCCCAAATAGCACTCCATCACGTCGATCTGCAATTATATATGGTTGTTTAGGCAAAAAAAAAGGTTATCACTTGAACTCAAGGCAGAAGTGGTAAAAACAACTCTACGGCCTTAAAATGAGCACAAATAGCACTCCATCGCTTCGTTCTGCAATGACATACAGTGGGTTAGGCAAAAACAACCGGGTATCACTTGAACTCAAGGCAGAAGAGTTATAAATGATTCTACAGCCTAAAGTGAGTCACAATTAGCACTCCATCACGTTGATCTGCAATGATGTATGTTTGTTTAGGCAAAAAAAATTGGTTATCACTTGAACTCAAGGCAGAACAACTCTACGGCCTTAAAATGAGCACAAATAGCACTCCATCGCGTCGATCTTGTCAGAGGTATTGAAAAGTAATCTTGGGACTGGTACATATGAATAAAGCAGAAGAAAAGGATAACAAGATGGATGCCAGCAGCCTCCATTTTGTGACAGTTTTTGGAAATCCTTCTGTGTGTTTAAAATCTTATTCTGTGTCCCTGAAGCTAAAAGAAAGTCCTCCACATTCCTAACTCTGTTATCTAGTATCACTGGAACAGATAAGGTGGGCATTGTTAGTCGTTTATGACTCTCATTGTATTTCTAAAGACACAGCTGTGTCTATTTACATATTAGAGGAGAAGGGGGGCTTCTCTGCAACTTGCTAGCCCACCCAAACTGGCAGAAACTTACAAACACAGACACACTGAGATTATTGGGATTTTTGATTTGTAGAATCTAATAAGGGTTATTATAAATAAACCTAGTTGATTCAAATCACCCATTAAAATATATAATGATATCACACCTTCACTAATAAATATGTAAAGTATAATTAATCCTACATATTAATTAGAATATTGTTTTTATTGTTTTATTAGTGTGGTATACATTTTATTATACATTTTTATGTAATGTGCAATGATAAGAATATGATAAATATTTACTATAATTTGAAATTGTATTAACACTTCTATATATTGCAACATATATATTGTATTACATTATACTCACAATCCAGGTATAGCTATAAATCATGACATCATCTCATTTACATTAACACACCCATCCATTCAATTGGCTAGAAATCACAGAAACAGGGTGTGAATCTGAGATAAGGTTTGGTTGATAAGTTGATACTGAGGGGTAGAAAGAGGAGGCTGAGATACCTGAAAGACCAGGGGAGACTGATTATGGGAGAGCTGCCACTAGTGGGGTGAGAGATGGGAATGTTTTAGAAACGGGCTGAGTCTCTCTCCTTTGGGGAGAACTCAGGAATATGAGGCTTTTAATAGCACATGTTCACTATAACAATAGAAATCTCCATACCCATAGTATTGAGCTAAGTCCCAGGAGTAACTCCCATCACTCAATTCTTCAATGGAAGGAGTCTCAACTGCAAACCAACCTCTGCCAGTAATGTATAAATGTGGTAATTTGTTTCTAGCATAATCTCATTTTTTATGGATGTCATTAATATATATATTTGGGTAAATTAAACTTAAATCCCACACTTTCTGGGATCTATATGTTTTAGCCTGATGTTTATCTGTCATCCTTTCTGTAGAAGGAAGCCAGAGGAATATCCTAGAGATATTACAAAGAACCATAAATTCTTATAGTCTAGATATTTACCCAAATATGTAATATATAATCTCCAGAGATTATCTAAGATTCTCATTCTTAAAGTCTAAACTAGAATACATACATTATCATTTACCGAGCAGATTAAGAAATAGCCACCTTGAGTAGTGATATGATTTAGTAGTATTACCTTACCTAAGCAGAATATATGTTGGTAATTTGTAGGTAATTATGGTGTACTATCATTAACCATTTTAAATACTAATCATTGTAAATTGTATCTAAATAAAATGCATGGCCATCTTACGGTCAGAAACGTACTGCATTATAAAGTATTCTACATGTATGTTGATATAGGTACAGAGCTGCATATTTAATGTTTTGTCCTACTTATGTTATAAGTCATACATGTGAATTATGATTAACATCTGTTGATACTGTATTTTGTTGTTATGCTATTCTGCTTACCATTTGATCCTTATTCTATATATAATAAATTCATTATTATTTTATTAATAATTGTGGCATTCTATTTACTTTTGTAAAAACGTCATCCAAACTCACATACATAACGAATTCTTGATATGGGTATTTTTAGTCGGACCCATATATTTGAATCATCAATTTTCATATTTTTTATGATTCATAATTAATAACTCATATTCCTATTTTATGGTTATTAATAATCCGACAATCTGCAATGACATACAGTGGGTTAGGCAAAACAACCGGGTATCACTTGAACTCAAGGCAGAAGAGTTATAAATGATTCTACAGCCTAAAGTGAGTCACAATTAGCACTCCATCACGTTGATCTGCAATGATGTATGGTTGTTTAGGCAAAAACAACCGGTTATCACTTGAACTCAAGGCAGAAGAGGTAAGAACCAATCTACGCCTAAAGTGAGTCACAATTAGCACTCCATCACGTTGATCTGCAATGATGTATGGTTGTTTAGGCAGAAGATGTAAAAATGACTCTATCGCCTAAACTGAGCCCATATAGCACTCCATCACGTCGATCTGCAATTATGTATGGTTGTTTAGGCAAAAACACCCGGTTATTACTTGAACTCAAGGCAGAAGAGGTAGAAACGACTCTACGGCCTAAACTGAGCACAAATAGCACTCCATAAAGTCGATCTGTAATGATATATGGTTGTTTAGGCAAAAACACCCGGTTATCACTTGAACTCAAGGCAGAAGAGGTAGAAACGACTCTATGGCCTAAACTGAGCACAAATAGCACTCCATCACGTTGATCTGCAACGATGTATGGTTGTTTAGGCAAAAACAACCGGTTATCACTTGAACTCAAGGCAGAAGAAATAAAAATGACTCTATCGCCTAAACTGAGCCCAAATAGCACTCCATCACATCCATCTGCAATTATTTATGGTTGTTTAGGCAAAAACACCCGGGTATCACTTGAACTCATGGCAGAAGTGGTAAAAAACAACTCTATGGCCTTAAAATGAGCACAAATAGCACTTCATCACGTCGATCTGCAATTATATATGGTTGTTTAGGCTAAAAAAATTTGTTATCACTTTAACTCAAGGCAGAAGTGGTAAAAACAACTCTACGGCCTTAAAATGAGCACAAATAGCACTCCATCGCGTCGTTTTGCAACGACATACAGTGGTTTAGGCAAAAACAACCGGGTATCACTTGAACTCAAGGCAGAAGAGTTAAAAATGACTCTAAAGCCTAAACTGAGCACAAATAGCACTCCATCACGTCGATCTGCAATGATATACGGTTGTTTAGGCAAAAACACTCGGTTATCACTTGAACTCAAGGCAGAAGAGGTAAGAACTAATCTACGGCCTAAATTGAGTTACAATTAGCAATCCATCACATTGATCTGCAATGATGTATGGTTGTTTAGGCAAAAACAACCGGTTATCAATTGAACTCAAGGCAGAAGAGGTAAAAATGACTCTACAGCCTAAACTGAGCACAAATAGCATTCCATCATGTCGATCTGCAATGATATATGGTTGTTTAGGCAAAAAAAAATGGTTATCATTTGAACTTAAGGCAGAAGAGGTAGAAATGACTCTATGCCTAAACTGAGCCCATATAGCACTCCATCACGTCGATCTGCAATTATGTATGGTTGTTTAGGCAAAAACACCCGGTTATTACTTGAACTCAAGGCAGAAGAGGTAGAAACGACTCTACGGCCTAAACTGAGCACAAATAGCACTCCATAAAGTCGATCTGTAATGATATATGGTTGTTTAGGCAAAAACACCCGGTTATCACTTGAACTCAAGGCAGAAGAGGTAGAAACGACTCTATGGCCTAAACTGAGCACAAATAGCACTCCATCACGTTGATCTGCAACGATGTATGGTTGTTTAGGCAAAAACAACCGGTTATCACTTGAACTCAAGGCAGAAGAAATAAAAATGACTCTATCGCCTAAACTGAGCCCAAATAGCACTCCATCACATCCATCTGCAATTATTTATGGTTGTTTAGGCAAAAACACCCGGGTATCACTTGAACTCATGGCAGAAGTGGTAAAAAACAACTCTATGGCCTTAAAATGAGCACAAATAGCACTTCATCACGTCGATCTGCAATTATATATGGTTGTTTAGGCTAAAAAAATTGGTTATCACTTTAACTCAAGGCAGAAGTGGTAAAAACAACTCTACGGCCTTAAAATGAGCACAAATAGCACTCCATCGCGTCGTTTTGCAATGACATACAGTGGTTTAGGCAAAAACAACCGGGTATCACTTGAACTCAAGGCAGAAGAGTTAAAAATGACTCTAAAGCCTAAACTGAGCACAAATAGCACTCCATCACCTCGATCTGCAATGATATACGATTGTTTATGCAAAAACACTCGGTTATCACTTGAACTCAAGGCAGAAGAGGTAAGAACTAATCTACGGCCTAAATTGAGTTACAATTAGCAATCCATCACATTGATCTGCAATGATGTATGGTTGTTTAGGCAAAAACAACCGGTTATCAATTGAACTCAAGGCAGAAGAGGTAAAAATGACTCTACAGCCTAAACTGAGCACAAATAGCATTCCATCATGTCGATCTGCAATGATATATGGTTGTTTAGGCAAAAAAAAATGGTTATCATTTGAACTTAAGGCAGAAGAGGTAGAAATGACTCTACGCCTAAACTGAGCCCAAATAGCACTCCATCACGTCGATCTGCAATGATATACGGTTGTTTAGGCAAAAACACTCAGTTATCACTTGAACTCAAGGCAGAAGTGGTAAGTATCTTATTGCAGATCGAAGTGATGGAGTGCTATTTGTGCTCAGTTTAGGCCGGTGAGTTGTTTTTACCTCTTCTGCCTTGAGTTCAAGTGATAACCGAGTGTTTTTGCCTAAACAACAGTATATCATTGCAGTACGACGTGATGAAGAGCTATTTGTGCTCAGTTTAGGCCTTAGAGTCATTTTTAACTCGTCTGCCTTGAGTTCAAGTTATAACCGGTTGTTATTGCTAAACCAACATATATCATTGCAGAACGACGTGATGGAGTGCTATATGTGCTCATTTTAAGGCCGTAGAGTTGTTTTTACCACTTCTGCATTGAGTTCAAGTGATAGCCGGTTGTTTTTGCCTAAACCACTGTATGTCATTGCAGAACGACGCAATGGAATGCTATTTGTGCTCATTTTAAGGCCGTAGAGTTGTTTTTACCACTTCTGCCTTGAGTTCAAATGAAAACCATGTTTTTTTAGCTTAACAAACATATATAATTGCAGATCGACATGATGGAGTGCTATTTGTGCTCAGTTTAGGCTGTAGAGTCATTTTTACATCTTCTGCAATGAGATCAAGTGATAGCCGTTTTTTTTACCTTAACAACTTAAAATCATTGCAGATCAACGTGATGGAGTGCTATTTGTGCTCAGTTATGTTCAAGGAATGGTTTTGAACTCATCTGCCTTGAGTTCAAGAGATAAATGGGTGTTTTTTCCTAAACAACCAAATTTCATTGCAGATCATCATAATGTAGTGCTATTTGTGCTCAGTTAAGTGCGTAGAATGATTATGACCTCTTTTGCCTAGACTTCAAGTAAAAAGCTGGTGTTTTTGGATATACAACCATATATATTTGCAGATCGACGTAATGGAGTGTTATTTCTGCTTACTTTAGGCCGTAGAGTCGTTTTTACCTCTTCTGCCTTGAGTTCAAGTGATAACCGGGTGTTTTTGCCTGAACAACCATGTATCATTGCAGATCGACGTGATGGAGTGGTATTTGTGCTTAATTTAGGCCTTAGAGTCGTTTTTAACCCTTCTGCCTTGAGTTCAAATGATAAACGGTTGTTTTTGCCTAAATCACTGTCTGTTTTTGCAGAACAACGTGATGGAGTTCTATTTGTGCTCATTTTAAGGCCATAGAGTTGTTTTTACCACTTCTGCCTTGAGTTCAAGTGATAACCGGGTGTTTTTGCCCAAACAACCATATATAATTGCAGATCGACTTGATGGAGTGCTATTTGCGCTCAGTTTAGGCAATAGAGTCATTTTTTACCTCTTCTGCCTTGAGTTCAAGTGATAACCGGTTGTTTTTGCCTAAACAACCATACATCATTGTAGATCAACATGATGGAGTGCTAATTGTGACTCACTTTAGGCCGTAGAGTCGTTTCTACCTGTTCTTTTCAAATAATTTTTATTTGTTTTTCACAACAGTAAATCAGGGGTTGGTGAGGAAAGGGGAACATGGAAGTGGGGGAGGGGTAGCCATCCATTTTAACAATGAACAATACGAAACATTTGGCAAAGAAAGTATTTGTACACCAGTACGATGTTTGAAAAACAAGAAAAAAGAAAGGGGTTATCACAAACGGTAAAACTTTTTAATGCTATCTTCCCAGACATCCCATTTATCTTTTAACGTTGTAAAATTATGCATAGTTGCCCTGTGGGAGAGCTTGTGTGCCTTATTTTCAAGAATCAAATTGAAAACCTCTCTAAGAGATGGCACTAGTTGTGATTTCCAATATCGAGGGAGACAGGACGAGGCAGCGATCAGGATGTGTCCTATAATTATTTTGTCTATTTTCTTGACGGAAACATTTAAACAAGGCCAATTCTGACGTTAAAGTGCTGATGGTACTGTCCACTTTTGAAATTTAAGTCATGTATTAGTTTCCAATATTTAGTCAATTTCGGACAGAACCACCAGATATGGGCCATGTTACCCAAACCTCCGCAATCTCTCCAACACCGGTCAGAAAAAGTATTGTTCATGTTATGGAGTTTTGACGGAGCCAGGTACCAACGATACAATATTTTGTAGTGTTTCTCAAAGTGGTTGGTACAATATGAGACACCTTTCAGAACTGTAAAAAAGGTGAACCACTCTTCAAGTTTGTATTGAGTACCCAGCTCCGCCTCCCATGACTGCACGTGTTTTAATTTAAATAGGGGCTTGGAATTGTGAAGAGAGTAACATAACGAAATCATACCTTTGTAGATGGGGCTATGAAGGAAAAATGTTTCTATTGGAGAAATTTCAAGACATGCATAATTCTTGTCAGTATCGGAAACATGATATATATCTTTTAATTTATCGATAACAAGCATACACATCCGTTCACATTCATCTGACAATACATGTTTAAGCTTCAATTTTTTCAAAGAAAGGATAGCATTACCATGAATAAAATTATCTAAGTTGTGTATATAAGAATCTTTCAGTAGTTTGATGTTCAAAGATGATATATGTTTGTTCAAGCATTCGACAGGCATAGCTCTATATAACGTCGGAGAAGGATTGTTATTTTTAACGCCTTAAGCGTGGTCTTGGTAGATAAAAATAAACGTTTAATTCCAGGTCTTGTTTTTGGATCTAACCAAGGTAGCTCTGCCAGATTGACTGGAGATATGTTAGATTCTTGAATTCAACACAAATATCAGTTCAAAATGCTGATCTGCACTAATATATGCTAGTTCATGCAAAAACATGTAATCTCTTTAGTTAATTGTTTAAGAATGAAAAACGAATCTACAGCCTGAATTGAAAACAAATCGTAGATCTACATGCTTATCTGCCCTAATATATAGAAGTTTATGCAAAAGCAATGTAATCTCTTTAGTTTATTGTTTTAGAATAAAAAAATGCTTCTACAGCCTGAATTGAACACAAATCGTAGATCTACATGCTTATCTGCCCTAATATATAGAAGTTAATGCAAAAGCAATGTAATCTCTTTAGTTTATTGTTTAAGAATGAAAAACGATTCTAAAGCCTTAATTGAACACAAATAGCAGTTAAAAATGCTGATCTGCACTAATACGTGGCAGTTTATGCAAAAACAATGTAATTTCTTTAGTTTATTGTTTAAGAATCAAAAATGAATCTACTGCCTGAATTGAACCCAAATAGAAGTTCTACATGCTTATCTGCACTAATATATTGTAGTTTATGCAAAAACAATGTAATCTCTTTATGTCAATGTTTAAGAATGAAAAACGCTTCTACAGACTGATTTGAATACAAATAGCAGTTCTACATGCTTATCTGCACTAATATATGCTAGTTTATGCAAAAACAATGTAATCTCTATATGTCAATGTTTAAGAATGAAAAACGCTTCTACAGACTGATTTGAATACAAATAGCAGTTCTACATGCTGTTCTGTACTAATTATATGGTAGTTTATGCAAAAACAATGTATTCTCTTTAGTTTATTGTTTAAGAATGAAAAACGAATCTACAGCCTGAATTGAACACAAATAAAGACTCTATGAGCACAAATAGCACTCCATCACATCGATGGATGTGGAAAAACGCTTCTACAGCCTCAATTGAACACAAATCGTAGATCTTCAAGCTTATCTGCCCTAATATATAGAAGTTAATGCAAAAGCAATGTAATCTCTTTAGTTTATTGTTTAAGAATGAAAAACGATTCTAAAGCCTTAATTGAACACAAATAGCAGTTAAAAATGCTGATCTGCACTAATACGTGGCAGTTTATGCAAAAACAATGTCATTTCTTTAGTTTATTGTTTAAGAATCAAAAATGAATCTACTGCCTGAATTGAAGCCAAATAGAAGTTCTACATGCTTATCTGCACTAATATATTGTAGTTTATGCAAAAACAATGTAATCTCTTTATGTCAATGTTTAAGAATGAAAACGCTTCTACAGACTAATTTGAATACAAATAGCAGTTCTACATGCTTATCTGCACTAATATATGCTAGTTTATGCAAAAACAATGTAATCTCTATATGTCAATGTTTAAGAATGAAAAACGCTTCTACAGACTGATTTGAATACAAATAGCAGTTCTACATGCTTATCTGCACTAATATATGCTAGTTTATGCAAAAACAATGTAATCTCTATATGTCAATGTTTAAGAATGAAAAACGCTTCTACAGACTGATTTGAATACAAATAGCAGTTCTACATGCTGTTCTGTACTAATTATATAGTAGTTTATGCAAAAACAATGTATTCTCTTTAGTTTATTGTTTAAGAATGAAAAACGAATCTACAGCCTGAATTGAACACAAATAAAGACTCTATGAGCACAAATAGCACTCCATCACATCGATGGATGTGGAAAAACGCTTCTACAGCCTCAATTGAACACAAATCGTAGATCTTCAAGCTTATCAGCCCTAATATATAGAAGTTTATGTAAAAGCAATTTGGTTAAGCTCTTTAGTTTATTGTTTAAGAATAAAAAATGATTCTACAGCGTGAATTGAATGCAAATCGTAGATCTACATGCTTATGTGCCCTAATAAATAGAAGTTAATGCAATAGCTATGTAATCTCTTTAGTTTATTTTTAAGAATGAAAAACGATTCTACAGCCTGAATTGAACACAAATAAAGACTCTATGGGCACAAATAGCACTCCATCACATCAATGGAGAAGGCAGAAGAGGTAAAAACATTCTACGCACTTAACTGAGCACAAATAGCACTCCATCATGACGGTCTGCAATGATATATGGTTGTTTATAGGGAAAAACACACAGTTATCACTTAAACTCAAGGCAAAAGAGGTCAAACCTATACAGCCAAAACTGAGCACAAATAGCACTCCATCATGTCGATCTACAATGATATATGGTTGTTTAGGCAAAAACACCCAGTTATCATGTGAACTTAAGGCAAAAGTGGTCAAAATGAATCTGTGGCCTGTAGTAATTCTTAATAACATTTTGACCCAATTCGGTGAGATATCGTATTACAAATTGAACGTATCCAAGACCCAGGCCCTTCCATTTCATATCAATGCTTCAGCGATTGATGATCTAAAGAAACTTTACCCATATGAGTGGAAAACTGAGTGTATGGAATACTTGGGTATTAAATTATGTAAAAATTTAGACAAAATGCATTCACATAATTTGAAAAAAGCATGGTCGGAGCTACAACAAGAGATGGAGAGATGGGGCGGGATGGAGCTCTCATGGTTGGGAAGGGTGGCATCTATTAAGATGACTATTCTTCCTAAAATCTTGTATTTTTTCAGGGCCATACCTCTGTCCATTCCTTTATCCTTTTTTAAAACAATTCATTCGGCTATGTTGAAGTTCATCTGGGGGAATAAACCTGCTCGGATACGGCTCACTTCCCTGCAGCATCACAAATCTCATGGCGGTATTGGTATCCCAGATATCCGCAAATACTATTTTGCTACTAATGCTGCGGTGGTTGTGAGCTGTAACAATCAGGCAAGTAAACCCAGATGGATGGAAATTGAAGAATCTAACATATCTCCAGTCAATCTGGCAGAGCTACCTTGGTTAGATCCAAAAACAAGACCTGGAATTAAACGTTTATTTTTATCTACCAAGACCACGCTTAAGGCGTTAAAAATAACAATCCTTCTCCGAGGTTATATAGAGCTATGCCTGTCGAATGCTTGAACAAACATATATCATCTTTGAACATCAAACTACTGAAAGATTCTTATATACACAACTTAGATAATTTTATTCATGGTAATGCTATCCTTTCTTTGAAAAAATTGAAGCTTAAACATGTATTGTCAGATGAATGTGAACGGATGTGTATGCTTGTTATCGATAAATTAAAAGATATATATCATGTTTCCGATACTGACAAGAATTATGCATGTCTTGAAATTTCTCCAATAGAAACATTTTTCCTCCATAGCCCCATCTACAAAGGTATGATTTCGTTATGTTACTCTCTTCACAATTCCAAGCCCCTATTTAAATTAAAACACGTGCAGTCATGGGAGGCGGAGCTGGGTACTCAATACAAACTTGAAGAGTGGTTCACCTTTTTTACAGTTCTGAAAGGTGTCTCATATTGTACCAACCACTTTGAGAAACACTACAAAATATTGTATCGTTGGTACCTGGCTCCGTCAAAACTCCATAACATGAACAATACTTTTTCTGACCGGTGTTGGAGAGATTGCAGAGGTTTGGGTAACATGGCCCATATCTGGTGGTTCTGTCCGAAATTGACCAAATATTGGAAACTAATACATGACTTAAATTTCAAAAGTGGACAGTACCATCAGCACTTTAACGTCAGAATTGGCCTTGTTTAAATGTTTCCGTCAAGAAAATAGACAAAATAATTATAGGACACATCCTGATCGCTGCCTCGTCCTGTCTCCCTCGATATTGGAAATCACAACTAGTGCCATCTCTTAGAGAGGTTTTCAATTTGATTCTTGAAAATAAGGCACACAAGCTCTCCCACAGGGCAACTATGCATAATTTTACAACGTTAAAAGATAAATGGGATGTCTGGGAAGATAGCATTAAAAAGTTTTACCGTTTGTGATAACCCCTTTCTTTTTTCTTGTTTTTCAAACATCGTACTGGTGTACAAATACTTTCTTTGCCAAATGTTTCGTATTGTTCATTGTTAAAATGGATGGCTACCCCTCCCCCACTTCCATGTTCCCCTTTCCTCACCAACCCCTGATTTACTGTTGTGAAAAACAAATAAAAATTATTTGAAAAGAACAGGTAGAAACGACTCTACGGCCTAAACTGATCACAAATAGCACTCCATCAAGTCGATCTGTAATGATTTATGTTGTTTAGGCAAAAACACACGGTTATCACTTGAAATCAAGATGGTAAAAATGACTTTATGGCCTAAACTGAGCCCAAATAGCACTCCATCACGTCGAACTGCAATGATATACAGTTGTTTAGGAAAAAACAACCAGTTATCTCTTGAACTCAAGGCAGAAGAGGTAAGTACCACTCTACGGCCTAAAGTGAGTCACAATTAGCACTCCATCACGTCGATCTGCAATGATATACGGTTGTTTAGGCAAAACACTCGGTTATCTCGTGAACTCAAGGCAGAAGAGGTAAGAACCATTCTACGGCCTAAAGTGAGTCACAATTAGCACTCCATAACATTGATCTGCAATGATGTATGGTTGTTTAGGCAAAAAGTTGTTTAGTGCACCTGATGAAGCCACACCCGGCGAAACGCGGAGGACACGCCCCCTCCTCTCCGCAACTTTCTCTGCATTTGATCTCTGGCTGATACAGTGAGTAGATGCTCAGGGACTTCGCTCTCCAAACGCTCTCTGGACACTGCTCCTTCACATACAGCTACTTGATCCATTCGCCTGGCTACTCTGTGCAATACACCTGCGTTTTTAGTGAGTCAACTCTTGCACTCACATCGTTTTTAAGTAAGCCTCTTCATTGTTTTATTAAAATTTGTACTGCTTTATATACTACACCATGAGAGTTCTTTCTTCTTGTCATATGTAATTCGGGAAGTTCATCTAAATACCCTACCTGGATACACAGTGGAGCACAAAGAGGCTGGTGTTCCCTATATATACCCAGGGATCTTCCCTACTGCACATACATAGAGCAGTAAATCTGCTCCAACCTTGTGAGTACCACTCCTATTACCCTCATTCCCATTGTTATTGCTCAACCGGAAAGCACTATTTTTTTCTCTTTCTGTCTCTATTTTTATGAGCATTTCACGAGATCTACAATCAAGTTATCTGAATATAAGTATCACAATTTTTGTTCACCAATTTTTCACTAATATTTTGTCCAGTGATTACACGGTATTAATCTGTATTGCGCTCCTTCTCTCACTTTCTTTTACCTGATCTATCTGTGGAAAACAGAGGTGTTTTTCCACTGATTAGTGAGCTGCATTTCTTTAAAATTTTCACAATTATATTTTTTAACATTAAGTAGCGCCTAGCACCACCACCTATTCACCCAATGATATATGGTTGTTTAGGCAAAAAAAAATGGTTTTCATTTGAACTCAAGGCAGAAGAGGTAAGAACCACTCTACGGCCTAAAGTGAGTCACAATTAGCACTCCATCACGTTGATCTGCAATGATGTATGGTTGTTTAGGCAAAAACAACCGGTTATCACTTGAACTCAAGGCAGAAGAGGTAAAAATGACGCAATCGCCTAAGATGAGCCCAAATAGCACTCCATCACGCTGATCTGCAATGATATACAGTTGTTTAGGCAAAAACACTCGGTTATCACTTGAACTCAAGGCAGAAGAGGTAAGAATCAATCTATGGCCTAAAGTGAGTCACAATTAGCACTCCATCACGTCGATCTGCAATTATATATGGTTGTTTAGGCAAAAACACCCGGTTATCCCTTGATCTCAAGGCAGAAGTGGTAAAAACAACTCTATGGCCTTAAAATGAGCACATATAGCACTCCATCACGTCGTTCTGCAATGACATATGGTGGTTTAGCAAAAACAACCGGTTATAACTTGAACTCAAGGCAGAAGAGTTAAAAATGACTCTAAGGCCTAAACTGAGCACAAATAACACTCCATCACGTCGATCTGCAATGATATACAGTTGTTTAGGCAAAAACACACGGTTATCACTTGAAATCAAGGAGGTAAAAATGACTTTATGGCCTAAACTGAGCCCAAATAGCACTCCATCACGTCGAACTGCAATGATATACAGTTGTTTAGGAAAAAACAACCAGTTATCTCTTGAACTCAAGGCAGATGAGGTCAAAACCATTCTACGCACTTAACTGAGCACAAATAGAACTTCATCACATCGATCTGAAATTATATATATGTTTGTTTAGGCAAAAAAACCCGGTTATCACTTGAACTCAAGGAAGCGGTGGTACAAACAACTCTACGGCCTTAAAATGAGCACAAATAGCACTCCATCGCATTGTTCTGCAATGACATACAGTGGTTTAGGCAAAAACAACCCGGTATCACTTGAACTCAAGGCAGAAGAGTTAAAAATGACTCTAAGGCCTAAACTGAGCACAAATAGCACTCCATCACGTCGATCTGCAATGATATACGGTTGTTTAGGCAAAAACACTCGGTTATCACTTGAACTCAAGGCTGAAGAGTTAAAAATGACTCTAAAGGCCTAAACTGAGCACAAATAGCACTCCATCACGTCGATCTGCAATGATATACGGTTGTTTAGGCAAAAACAAACGGTTATCACTTGAAATCAAAGAGGTAAAAATGACTTTATGGCCTAAACTGAGCCCAAATAGCACTCCATCACGTCGAACTGCAATGATATACAGTTGTTTAGGAAAAAACAACCAGTTATCTCTTGAACTCAAGGCAGATGAGGTCAAAACCATTCCACGCACTTAACTGAGCACAAATAGCAATTCAACAGGTCGATCTGCAAATAGATATGGTTGTTTAGGCAAAAAAAACCAGTTATCATTTGAACTCAAGGTAGAAGTGGTAAGAACCAATCTACGGCCTAAAGTTAGTCACAATTAGCACTCCATCAAGTTGATCTGCAATGATGTATGGTTGTTTAGGCAAAAACACTCGGTTATCACTTGAACTCAAGGCAGAAGAGGTAAGTACCACTCTACGGCCTAAAGTGAGTCACAATTAGCACTCCATCACGTCGATCTGCAATGATATACGGTTGTTTAGGCAAAAACACTCGGTTATCTCGTGAACTCAAGGCAGAAGAGGTAAGAACCACTCTACGGCCTAAAGTGAGTCACAATTAGCACTCCATCACATTGATCTGCAATGATGTATGGTTGTTTAGGCAAAAACAACTGGTTATCACTTGAATTGAAGGAGGTAAAAATTACTTTATGGCCTAAACTGAGCCCAATTAGCACTCCATCACGTCGAACTGCAATTGTCAGAGATAAGTGGGATTATGAAAGATTAGATGCCACTAAAGATGGCCAATAACCATTCATAAAAACAGTATCTCCCAAGTTCGTTTTACAAGGTGATAATATGACATATACTCAAACCACTATAAATATGAAACAAGGCATACAGTAACAAAATATGAAAATGTATTTATACACACTAATATAGAAATAACACACAATAATAATAATACATTGATTGAGCCAGTACACCAACAAACAACAACCTATTGTTAGTCAATACAAACAAAACAGTTACAGACCTGAGAACTCAATAGGTTGTAAAACAAAGGCAGTGGCAGAGTAAACAAACAGACCAGATACACACAATCTATCAATAGCAGCTTTACTGTGAGCAATGTAGTGACTTCCACCCACACAATCCTAGTGTCTCAGAGTAACCAACACTAATGCAGAACCAGAATCTATTAAAACTCAATATTACACTAACTGATCTAACCTTACTTAAAGACCATACATATCAGTGTGCAATGGTATACATAGACTACTAATATATCTATTTTAGTATTTCAGCATATAATGAGTGCAACACATTTGATAAATCAAATATTCTCACTTATAAATATAAGAATTAGGCTGTTATTTAATATCTTCATCTGCAGAAATAAGGATATCAAGCTACAGCATGCTAGGTCTAATGGCTTAGAATTGAAGCCAGTATAGAATTTGATTTACCCTACCAGGTTGCAGAAACACACACTAGAATATAAATTCAAAGTAGACTATATTTACCAAGGTATAACCAATAGTTTATGGATCTGTTCCCTCTGGAAGGATGTTGGATATCGTCAGTATGGCCTCTCTGGATCAAAACTCTCCCCAGCTTGGATCTTTCAGACTTGATCCTTCAAACTCTCCTCTCGCCTAATTTTATCCCAAATTTCCATCTCTATACCACACCCATCGAAGGTGTGTCAGATGTATGTGTTTTAATCTGGTTGGTTCTCTGAAAACACTCCTCTCTTAATATTTGATTAGGGTATAATAATATTAATCAAAAGGTGGCGCTCTTCGCTCACAGGTCTGGCCATGTTTAAATCACAAACTTTCTAATCACCAGGGTCCCACCTGAATACAGTTTAATATATATGTGCCCTTTAAGATTTAAGCATATAATTTCCTAATTGTGATAAAAACCAAGAAAGCATTCACTTATTCTTGATTGTAGGCCTATGAATAGATATATGACCACATTACAATTAAAATGAATATAAACACTCATAACTTTTCATGGCATGTCATGTAATAGCTAATCACTTCTACTACACCACATGTACCAAATATATTGTTCTATGGTATTTAATTGCAATATTCATGGTTAAGGTATAGTAACTGTGATGAATTAAATAGATAGAAATCAAAGAGTGTATCTAATTAATAAAATACAGAATATCTATTTATGCATTTATACAACCATACATGTACCAATACATCTGCCTTCACATATGGATGTAAATATATATGTAAACAGATATCTATATACTTGTATATAAGTTATCATCTTAGCAGGTCACATCTTAATTCATTCCATTTTCTAGGCATTTGTTAGTTAGATTTCTCAAGGTTTCTATTTGCACACCTGGTATATACACTTCTAACACAGAGCTCTCTCATGATTCCCACGTATTTGGTTTTCCCATCATAAAACCAGGCCTTTGTTTATCAGATAGTTAACTTAGATTGACCCATTGTCTTCTCAAAGTCTTCCCCAAACATCCCTGAAAGTTGGACAATGATACTAAGTAACAAAGCAGAAGACTGAAACACAGAGGTCAATTAAAGGTTCTTCTTAATATCAGAATATGAGTCCATTTTGTCCCCCATAGTATGAGATGTATTAAAATACCGTGACACATCCCCCTTTCAATATTTACACATGACAAGACGTCATGTGTGAGGATTGGTATTGGTCCTTGACACGTGTACATTTGGGTACAGTTGTTTTCTATGGTATTTTGAAATGTGTTTTGTTTTTTTTTGTTTTTTTTTTGTTTTTTTTTAGTACTCAGAGATTAATGGGTATCTCTGTTCCACAGAATTCATATAAATATGAAAAAAAATTCCAGTGATGATGAAATGTCAGAATTGTTCCTTAATTGTCTTTGCTATGAGATTTGAGTGTCCTGGATATGCAAAAAATGTCTTGGTATATGTTTCTGATTTGATTGCATATTAGGGAAATGGCCTCCCCCATGAAGCATATTTCTGATGAGGTATTTGTACAATGCTCCCACTGACTTCCGAGTATAAACATTATCTTGGCCTCAAGATATATTCCTGGCAGCTCCTGGGTTTCTTTTCCAGATCATCCTTTCCATCTGTTTGTAGTTTTGTTCAGGAATTCCTGGCGCCACATCAGCATCCTTCATAGTCTGACTTGTTCCGACTGCGGACATCTTGTGATGAAGATGGTTCTGGTACCGCTATTGGTTTTGTCTGGATTCCTTGATCAGAAGTTTTCACGATATGGTGACTCAATATCCATCTGGTCGACATCTTCCATTGGTCAGATACTTTTACCGTCTTATCAGTCATCTATGAAGAAATGTAAAAGTATAAGTATAAGTGTTCTGTTTAACATGCTGAGTGATTCTGACACCTAATACTAGTCTCTCTAACTTAGACAAATTGATAAAGTTTTTAAGAAGACCGATCTAGTTTGCAAGAGTGATGGTTACTCATTCATGGTGGCAGTTCCATAACAATGGAAATCATACTTCATATGAAAAGACATTCTCCATGTTGTATCATGACTGTGACCTTTATTTTACCCCAGTGCACAAATTAATTGTCATCTTGATCTGCTTCTAGTAACCGGAGTTGGGATCTGGGATGACAGACACGCAATTGATTGATGTGCACCCATTTTTCAATAAAACCATTATCTTTGGGGATCTTAATTTTGTAAGCAACTGGAGATAGCTTGTCAGTGATGACATAGGGTCACTTCCAAGAAGGTAAAAACTTTCTTTCCTTTGTCTGGTTTCTAGCAAAGTTATACAGATACACGTGATCATTGACACCGTATTCCTTCTGGGTGGTTTTAAGATCATAGTATGTCTTAGTGCTAATAGCAGATTTCTCCAGATTACGTTGAGCGAAAGCAAAAGCATGCTGTAAATGCTTACGTAGGTTCTCCACATACTGGTGGGTAGTTGCAGCATTTATTAAATTCTGATCAGCAGTACGATAAAGAAGATGTTGGGGTAGCACCATTTTCCTACCTGTCATCAACTCAAAAGGAGACATCTTGGTAGCGGTGCTAGGTGTGGCTCTAATGGCCATCAGGACTAAAGGCAATTTAACATCCCAATCCTTTACCTGTCTCTTTGACAATTTTTTTAAGAATATTTACAATAGATTGGTTATACCGCTCTTCTCCACCACTAGATGCTGCACGATATGCAATGTAGAGTTTTCTCTTTACCCCCAGAATTTTCCACATTTTGGTCATTACTTCACTGGTGAAATGACTCCCGCGATCTGACTCGATTCGTTGGGGTAATCCAAATCTGGAAAATATGTGGTTAATAAGTAGCGCGGCACACGTTTCTGCTGTGTTATTAGGGCAACTTATACATTCAATCCATTTGGTGAACAGACAAGTCACAGTTAGCACATACTTGCTACCTCTCGATGATCTAGTTACCGGTCCGATGAAGTCAATTTGGATGTCCGTCCATGGCATCACCACCCCTCGTTTTTGAAGAGGTGCACGATGAGTGGGTGCTTTTGGCTGAAACTGAGAACAGATTAGACAACCCTGGCAATACGTCTGAACATCCTTCAACATATGGGGCCAATAAGCATACTCCCTTAATATCTCATAGGTGATCTTATCACCACGGTGACCAGATGTGGGAGCATCATGAGCATGTTGCAACATTAAACCTCTGAATGTAGTAGGGACAACCCATTGTGGAATACCAAGTTTTGATGTCCTCATTAACAATCCATCCTGTAATTTGAATTTCATTAGGATTCTGAGGTCTTCCTTACCATCACAATCTTCTTTGGAAATTGGATTGTTGTCAGGATCTTCAATGTATCTGTAGAAGATACCAATGATGGGATCCTCTTTCTGGCTGGTAATCAGATCCTCACTAGGAAAATCTTGGCTCCATTGTACCACCTCATTTCCTGATTGTTTCTGAGATTGTTGTCGGGTAATTGCTTCCACATGTATTACACCCATTAAGTGGTCAATGTCGAGTAATTCTCCACTTATGGCTCCTTGTTTTGCCAATGAGTCTGCCAGATCATTTCCTTGTTTGTCTATTCCCTGAATTTTAGAATGACCTTTGGTCTTTTTCCAATAGACAGTTAATCCATTCGCTACAACCTTACCATGTTTCACTGGATTGTGGTTGCTTTTGTGCATGCCATTTCTTTTCCAGGAGGGTAAGTATTCCACAAAACTGTTCCGGACATAATTGGAATCAGTAATAATTACAATCTCTTTGAGTCCGTACTCAATGGCCATCTCAATAGTCTTATAAACGGCAGTAAGTTCCGCCACTTGGCTGCTCTTGGGACCAATGTTATATCCAATGGATATATTCGGGAAGTCATTGGTCCATGCAATGCCAATACCGGCCACTAACCTGTGTTCATTTCCAACTGTAGCATGATAGGCGCATCCATCCACAAATACACATGGTAACGTATGACAGGACTCTTCATCGAATACTTTGTAGGGTGACACTAGTTGTTCATCTAGGAAGTCATCTTCAATGGTTTCCGGACCCGGGGCAGCACAGTCGTGGAGATCAGCGAGACCTTGTGCAACTGGGCTTCTCTTATTCTGTTTGTACCGGATCTCTAGCGGCCAACCTTGTAAAGATAAAGTCCAAACAGTTATCCTACTATTAGACAAGTTACCATCCCTTATTCTTTCACTTTGCAGATATTGCAATGGTTGATGGGCCGTTTCCACAATAATTTTCTCTCCTTGGATATAACTCCGAAAGTTTTGCAAGGCCCAGACAGTTGATAATAGAGCTTTTTCACACTCACTGAATTTATTTCCACAGGAGACAACGATTTACTGGCATAAGAAATGATTTTACCTGTGTTGTCTTGCTTCTGGTAGAGAACGGCACTCATGCTGACATCAGTAAAACCTGTTTCCAAGTAAAAAGGCTTACCTCCTTCCGGAAAAGCTAAACAAGGTGCTTGGGTGAGTTTCCTCTTTAGCTGATTCATAGCTGCTTCTTGGGCATCACCCCAGTCCCATGCCACATCCTTCTTCAGGAGATGTAAAAGGGGCTTTGATAATTCAGCATAATTATCAATGAATTTACGGGAGTAATTTGTCATACCTAAGAATGATCTCAATTCCTTCAGGCTAGTAGGGGTCTTGGAATTCAGGACTGCCTCCACCTTCTTTTTCTGAGGATTTAAACCTTCTAACGTTACCTCATGTCCAAGGAAGTTGACTCGAGTGCGACACCATTGGGCTTTCTGTAAAGAGAGTTTAACACCTGCCTCCTTCAGTTGGCCTAAGACATGCCTGAGTTAATGTTAATGTGCTGATCTGCACTAATACATGGGAGTTTATGCAAAAACAATGTAATCTCTTTAGTTTATTGTTTAAAGATGAAAAACGAATCTACAGCCTGAATTGAACACAGTTGTAGATCTACATGCTTATCTGCACTAATATATGGTAGATTCTTCAAAAATAATGTAATCTCTATTGTTGATTGTTTAAGAATGAAAAACGATTCTACAGCCTGAATTGAACACAAATTGTAGATCTACATGCTGTTCTGTACTAATTATATGGTAGTTTATGCAAAAACAATGTATTCTTTTCAAATAATTTTTATTGATTTTTAACAACAGTAAATCAGGGGTTGGTGAGGGAAGGGGAACATGGAAATGGGGGAGGGGTAGCCATCCATTTTAACAATGAACAATATGAAACATTTGGCAAAGAAAGTATTTGTACACCAGTACGATGTTGCAAAAACAAGAAAAAAGAAAGGGGTTATCACAAACGGTAAAACTTTTTAATGCTATCTTCCCAGACATCCCATTTATCTTTTAACGTTGGAAAATTATGCATAGTTGCCCTGTGGGAGAGCTCGTGCGCCTTATTTTCAAGAATCAAATTGAAAACCTCTCTAAGAGATGGCAATAGCTGTGATTTCCAATATCGAGGGAGACAGGACGAGGCAGCGATCAGGATGTGTCCTATAATTATTTTGTCTATTTTCTTGACGGATGACGGGAAACATTTAAACAAGGCCAATTCTGACGTTAAAGTGCTGATGGTACTGTCCACTTTGATAATTAAGTCATGTATTAGCTTCCAATATTTGGTCAATTTAGGACAGAACCACCAGATATGGGCCATGTTACCCAAACCTCCGCAATCTCTCCAACACCGGTCAGAAAAAGTATTGTTCATGTTATGGAGTTTTGACGGAGCCAGGTACCAACGATACAAAATTTTGTAGTGATTCTCAAAGTGGTTGGTACAATATGAGACACCTTTCAGAGCTGTAAGAAAAGTGAACCACTCTTCAAGTTTGTATTGAGTACCCAGCTCCGCCTCCCATGACAGCATGTGTTTTAATTTAACTAGGGGCTTGGAATTGTGAAGAGAGTAACATAACGAAATCATACCTTTTTGAATGGGGCTATGGAGGAAAAATGTTTCTATAGGAGAAATTTCAAGACATGCATAATTCTTGTCAGTATCGGAAACATGATATATATCTTTTAATTTATCGATAACAAGCATACACATCCGTTCACATTCATCTGACAATACATGTTTAAGCTTCAATTTTTTCAAAGAAAGGATAGCATTACCATGAAAAAAATTATCTAAGTTGTGTATATAAGAATCTTTCAGTAGTTTGATGTTCAAAGATGTTATATGTTTGCTCAAGCATTCGACAGGCATAGCTCTATATAACCTCGGGGAAGGATTGTTATTTTTAAATACAATGTCCCAAGCCTTAAGAGTGGTCTTGGTAGATGAAAATAAACGTTTAATTCCAGGTCTTGTTTATCTCTTAATAGTCTTCCCTCCATCTCTACAATTTTTGTAGAGAGTGCTGCGATATCGGATTTTATCTCTTTGGAGCTGTTATTAATTTCCTGTTTAAGTGACTCCAGGAGTGTGAGTTGCAGATTTTCAAGGGATCCTTTTAGAAATGCCTGCGATACGGCCGCAGAATCGGCACTGGCAATACTCTCTGTTGAGTCATCCATTGTGGTAATTGTTTCTTCTGTGCCTTTACCAAGTGCAGATGATTGAGGGGAAAAAAAGGAAGACACTCTTCTCACCACTTTGCCGTCCTTAAGCTCCTTCTTCTCCTCTCTCCTGTCCTTCCTCTGCAGTTGGATTTTTGGTGCCATTTCAATCTGTGTAAATCCTCAGGAAGCTGTGCGACCTTGTAGATCTTATCTTATTTGCAGCGTTTTATAATGCACATATAAAGTGGAAGGCAGAGTCCTGCAGCAAGGGGTAAGAAGTTTTCGTGCTGGAAGCACACAGATTACAAAATGCAGGTAGTGATCGAAAGGCAAAAATGGGTTACATATAGTTCTTATATACTGTTTGGAGAGATTTTATGCAAGGCTTGTGCAGGGAACTATCAGGTTACTACTGACTAGGAAAAATAAATCCCATCTAAAAGAAATTTTAAAATTCCTTGTAGCGATATTTGCAGCCCGGTTTGGAAGCAGGTAGTAAACCAGTTAAGGAGGAAGGTTGTCACATAGAAGGTAAGAGTAAAATAGAATCTTTAAGTCTATCTTTTTAGTTATCGTCAGACTTGCATCATCCTATCTTAGGCAAGCCGAAACACACAGAGTCTGGCAGGGAGGGGACATGGGCTCTGTGGAGCAGTATACGCTGTACTCAGCCAAGAACTTCTTTTAATTATATTTTATAAGGGTTTACACTCTTAGGCAGGAGACCACCGATATTCATATATTGTTGTGAGACTTAATATGGAAGGTACTGGGCTTAGTTTGTTCAGCAGGCAGATTAACATACAAAAAAAAAAAAAAAAAAATTAAAAAGGGGGGGGGGAGGGGGGGATAAATATCACACAGAGAATAGGTCGTTTATGTGCCACCAATTTTCCTCCTTGCTTTTTGTTCCTCTGACTTCCCACTTTCTTCTTCCCCTGGAGTTCACCTCTTTATACTCCACACTTATCGTCTTTTACCTTTGTCTTCGGTTCTCTTTCACTGCTATCGGTCTCCGCCTCCTCCTCTCTCTTCCCTCTCCTCCCTCCTACCCTGCCAGATGCTCCTCGTAATCTGTGCCTCCTGCCGTGAGATGGTACCTGGTGTTCTGTAGAGACTAGCGGGAACGAGTTTCTTCCTCTGTCGCACAGCAGCGCATCATACTCTGGGCCTCCCTCTCTCCCTCCTCTCACATCGGGCGACTGCTCCCCCCGCCTACGCGTCACGTGGCAGCGTCATGACGCTCCATCGCGTTTTTCATTCTTAAACAATAAACTAAGAGAGATTACATTGTTTTTGCATAAACTACCATGTATTAGTGCAGATCAGCATTTTGAACTGATATTTGTGTTCAATTCAGGCGGTAGAATCGTATTTCATTCTTAAACAATCAATTATAGAAATTACATTGTTTTTGCATAATCTACAATATATTAGTGCAAATCAGCATTTTGAACTGATATTTTTGTTCAATTCAGGCTGTAGATTCGTTTTTCATTCTTAAACAATAAACTAAAGAGATTAAATTGCTTTTGCATTAACTTCATTGTATTAGGGCAGATAAGCATGTAGATCTACGATTTGTGTTCAATGCAGGCTGTACAAGTATTTTTTATTCTAAAACAATAAACTAAAGAGATTACATTGCATTTGCATTAACTTCTATGTATTAGGGCAAATAAGCATGTAGATCTCTGATTTGTGTTCAATTGAGGATGTTGAATTGTTTTTCATTCTTAAACAATAAACTAAGAAAGATTACATTTATTTTGCATTAACTTCTATGTATTATTGCAGATAAGCATTTAGAACTGCTATTTGTGTTCAATTCAGGCTTTAAAATCATTTTTCATTCTTAAACAATCAACTATAGAGATTACATTGGTTTTGCCTAAACTTCTATATATTAGGGCAGATAAGCATGTAGATCTCCGATTTGTGTTCAATTCAGGCTCTAGATTCGTTTTTCATTCTTAAACAATAAACTAAAGATAATAAATTGTTTTTGTATAAACTACAATATAATTAGTACAGAACAGCATGTAGATCTACAATGTGTGTTTAATTCAGGCTGTAGAATCGTATTTCATACTTAAACAATAAACTAAGAGAGATTTCATTTTTTTTTGCATAAACTACCATGTATTAGTGCAGTTTAGCATTTTGAACTGCTATTTGTGTTCAATTCAGGCTGTAGATTTTTGTTTCATTCTTAAACAATAAACTAAAGAGATTACTTTGCTTTTGCATTAACTTCTATGTATTAGGGCAGATAAGCATGTAGATCTACAATTTGTGTTCAATTGAGGCTGTAGAAGCATTTTTCATTCTTACACAATAAACTAAGAGACATTGTTTTTGCATGAACTAGCATATATTAGTGCAGATCAGCATTTTGAACTGATATTTGTGTTCGTTTCAGGCGGTAGAATATTTTTCATCCTTAAACAATGACCTAAAGAGATTACATTATTTTTGCATAAACTACCATATAATTAGTACAGAACAGCATGTAGATCTACAATTTGTGTTCAATTGAGGCTGTAGAAGCGTTTTTCAATCTTAAACAATAAACTAAAGAGATTACATTGCTTTTGCATTAACTTCTATGTATTAGGGCAGATAAGCATATAGATCTCCGATTTGTGTTCAATTCAAGCTGTAGATTCGTTTTTCATTCTTAAACAATAAACTAAAGAGATTACATTGCTTTTGCATAAATTACTATAAATTAGGGCAAATAAGCATGTAGATCTACGACTTGTGTTCAATTGAGGCTGTAGAAGCGTTTTTCATTCTTAAACAATAAACTAAGAGAGATTACATTATTTTTGCATGAACTAGCATATATTAGTGCAGTTCAGCATTTTGAACTGATATTTGTGTTCAATTCAGGCTTTAGAACCGTTTTTCCTTCTTAAACAATAAACTAAAGAGATTACATTGCATTTGCATTAACTTCTATGTATTAGGGCAAATAAGCATGTAGATCTCTGATTTGTGTTCAATTGAGGATGTTGAAGTGTTTTTCATTCTTAAACAATAAACTAAGAGAGATTACATTGTTTTTGCATAAACTAACATATATTAGTGCAGATAGCATTTTGAACTGCTATTTGTGTTCAAATCAGGCCATAGAATCGTTTTTCATTCTTAATCAATAAACTAAAGAGATTACATTGCTTTTGCATAAACTAACATATATTAGTGCAGATCAGCATTTTGAACTGCTATTTGTGTTCAAATCAGGCCTTAGAATCGTTTTTCATTCTTAAACAATAAACTAAAGAGATTACATTGCTTTTGCATTAACTTCTATGTATTAGGGCAGATAAGCATGTAGATCTCCGATTTGTGTTCAATTCAGGCTGTAGATTCGTTTTTCATTCTTAAACAATAAACTAAAGAGAATAAATTGTTTATGTTTAAACTACAATATAATTAGTACAGAACAGCATGTAGATCTACAATTTGTGTTCTATTGAGGCTGTAGAAGCGTTTTTCAATCTTAAACAATAAACTAAAGAGATTAAATTGCTTTTGCATTAACTTCTATGTATTAGGGCAGATAAGCATGTAGATCTCCGATTTGTGTTCAATTCAGGCTGTAGATTCGTTTTTCATTCTTAAACAATAAACTAAAGAGAATAAATTGTTTATGTTTAAACTACAATATAATTAGTACAGAACAGCATGTAGATCTACAATTTGTGTTCTATTGAGGCTGTAGAAGCGTTTTTCAATCTTAAACAATAAACTAAAGAGATTAAATTGCTTTTGCATTAACTTCTATGTATTAGGGCAAATAAGCATGTAGATCTCTGATTTGTGTTCAATTGAGGATGTTGAATTGTTTTTCATTCTTAAACAATAAACTAAGAAAGATTACATTTATTTTGCATAAACTAACATATATTAGTTCAGATAAGCATGTGTAACTGCTATTTGTGTTCAATTCAGGCTTTAGAATCGTTTTTCATTCTTAAACAATAAACTAAAGAGATTACATTGCTTTTGCATTAACTTCTATGTATTAGGGCAGATAAGCATGTAGATCTCCGATTTGTGTTCAATTCATGCTGTAGATTCGTATTTCATTCTTAAACAATAAACTAAAGAGAATAAATTGTTTTTGTATAAACTACAATATAATTAGTACAGAACAGCATGTAGTTCTACAATTTGTGTTCAATTGAGGCTGTAGAAGCGTTTTTCATTCTTAAAGAATAAACTAAGAGAGATTACATTATTTTTGCATGAACTTGCATATATTAGTGCAGATCAGCATTTTGAACAGCTATTTGTGTTCAATTCAGGCTTTAGAACCGTTTTTCATTCTTAAACAATAAACTAAAGTGATTACATTGCTTTTGCATTAACTTCTATGTATTAGGGCAGATAAGCATGTAGATCTCCGATTTGTGTTCAATTCATGCTGTAGATTCGTATTTCATTCTTAAACAATAAACTAAAGAGAATAAATTGTTTTTGTATAAACTACAATATAATTAGTACAGAACAGCATGTAGTTCTACAATTTGTGTTCAATTGAGGCTGTAGAAGCGTTTTTCATTCTTAAAGAATAAACTAAGAGAGATTACATTATTTTTGCATGAACTAGCATATATTAGTGCAGATCAGCATTTTGAACAGCTATTTGTGTTCAATTCAGGCTTTAGAACCGTTTTTCATTCTTAAACAATAAACTAAAGTGATTACATTGCTTTTGCCTAAACTTCTCTATATTAGGGCATATAAGCATGTAGATCTCCGATTTGTGTTCAATTCAGGCTGTAGATTCGTTTTTCATTCTTAAACAATAAACTAAAGAGATTACATTGCTTTTGCATTAACTTCTATGTATTAGGGCAGATAAGCATGTAGATCTCCGATTTGTGTTCAATTCAGGCTTTAGAACCGTTTTTCATTCTTAAACAATAAACTAAAGAGATTACATTGCTTTTGCCTAAACTTCTATATATTAGGGTAGATAAGCATGTAGATCTCCGATTTGTGTTCAATTCAGGCTGTAGATTTTTTTTTTATTAAACAATAAACTAAAGAGATTACATTGCTTTTGAATTAACTTCTATGTATTAGGGCAGATAAGCATGTAGATCTCCGATTTGTGTTCAATTCAGGCTGTAGATTCGTTGTTCATTCTTAAACAATAAACTAAAGAGAATAAATTGTTTTTGTATAAACTACAATATAATTAGTACAGAACAGCATGTAGATCTCCGATTTGTGTTCAATTCAGGCGGTAGAATCGTATTTCATTCTTAAACAATCACCTATAGAAATTAAATTGTTTTTGCTTAATCTACAATATATTAGTGCAGATAAGCATTTTGAACTGATATTTGTAATCAATTCAGGCTGTAGAATCGGTTTTCATTCTTAAACAATAAACTAAAGAGAATACATTGTTTTTGCATAAACTACCATATAATTAGTACAGAACAGAACGTAGATCTCCGTTTTTGTTCAATTCAGGCTGTATATTCGTTTTTCATTCTTACACAATAAACTAAAGAGATTACATTGCTTTTGCATTAACTTCTATGTATTAGGGAAAATAAGCATGTAGATCTCTGATTTGTGTTCAATTGAGGATGTTGAAGTGTTTTTCATTCTTAACCCCTTAGTGACCGAGTGCTATGTTGCATTTGACGTGCCTTGAAGACCAGAATTCCATTATTTTTGTCATACGTTTACTGAACTGTGAATTTCTTTCTTTGTGTTCAGTCCACCCACACAAATTATATATCATTTTTTAAAGGACAGATAGGGCTTTCATTTGATACTATTATTTTCATCATATGATATCATTTACTATTAAAAAAATAGAAAATATGATGAAAATATGCCATAAAAAACACTTTTTCCAACTTTGACCTGATTTTTTTTTTACACAATTACAAATGGTAAAAAAGACCCCGTCTATATATTTCTACTATTTGTCCTGAGTTTAGTAATATCAATGTTTCCTTGTTTGTCTATGTTTTATTTCACGTAATAGGGCAATAAACAATATTAGTGTTTTTTTTTTGTTTTCTAACCATTTTCTTCTACAGTGATTTTTTTAACCCGAACCCTTAATTTACCCCAACTCTAAATTTAATCTAACCCTAAATTGACCCCCACCCCTTAATCTAACCCTTGTAATCATCCGAACCCCCATTTAACCCTAATTATTACCCTATTTGGACCCTAACCCTAGATCTAGGTTCAGTAGATCAAGGGTTAGATTTTTCCATTTATTTATTTATTTTATTTATTTATTTAATTAATTTTCTATTTTTACCTGTAATACCGCCTAACTGCCTGTAGGGGCAGTCAAGTAGCGGTTTCAGAGCGACGGAAGAGATTTTTTTTTTCTCTCTTCCGTCGCTCTCCTCTGGGCATGCTGTATCGGAGGAGCATGCTCCTCCGATACAGCACACACCCGCGATCACCGGGTGATCGCGGTGCCCAGGAGGGCACAGATTGTGTTGCATGATGCCTCGATAGAGGCATCATGCAACACTTTAACACACATAGGCAGTGATGAGCTTTCACTGCCTATGTGTGTTAGCGCGCATACGATCACATTCGCGGTGATCGTATGCGCGGGGGGGGGTCGAGGGGGGGCTGAAAGCCCTCTCAGAGACTGCTTAGGATCCGAAGCAGCCTCTGAGAGTAGCTGCAGGCATGTAGTGTTGCGCTAATGAGCGCAACACTACATGAAAACGGAGGACGTATATATACGTCCTCATGGTCCTTAAGGACCATGCTTTTCAGGACGTATATATACGTCCACATGCGTTAAGGGGTTAAACAATAAACTAAGAGAGATTACATTGTTTTTGCATAAACTAACATATATTAGTGCAGATCAGCATTTTGAACTGCTATTTGTGTTCAAATCAGGCCTTAGAATCGTTTTTCATTCTTAAACAATAAACTAAAGAGATTACATTGCTTTTGCATTAACTTCTATGTATTAGGGCAGATAAGCATGTAGATCTCCGATTTGTGTTCAATTCAGGCTGTAGATTCGTTTTTCATCCTTAAACAATAAACTAAAGAGAATAAATTGTTTTTGTTTAAACTACAATATAATTAGTACAAGAACAGCATGTAGATCTACAATTTGTGTTCAATTGAGGCTGTAGAAGCGTTTTTCATTCTTAAACAATAAATTAAAGAGATTACATTGCTTTTGCATTAACTTCTATGTATTAGGGCAGATAAGCATGTAGATCTACGATTTGTGTTCAATTCAGGCTGTAGAAGTATTTTTTATTCTAAAACAATAAACAAAAGAGATTACATTGCTTTTGCATAATCTACAATATATTAGTGCAAATCAGCATTTTGAACATATATTTTTGTTCAATTCAGGCTGTAGATTCGTTTTTCATTCTTAAACAATAACCTAAAGAGAATACATTGTTTTTGCATAAACTACCATATAATTAGTACTGAACAGCATGTAGATCTACAATTTGTGTTCAATTGAGGCTGTAGAAGCGTTTTTCATACTTAAACAATAAACTAAGAGAGATTACATTTTTATTGCATAAACTACCATGTATTAGTGCAGATCAGCATTTTGAACTGCTATTTGTGTTCAATTCAGGCTTTAAAACCGTTTTTCATTCTTAAACAATAAACTAAAGAGAATACATTGTTTTTACATAAACTACCATATAATTAGTACAGAACAGCATGTAGATCAACAATTTCTCACAGCCATGGTGTCCCCAGTGTGCTGATTCTCTGGCACCAAGTGTTTTTGGAGCAATGTCATGGTTGCCCCGGTATCCCGTAGACCACTGACTTCCTTCCCATTTACTTTAACCAGTTGTCGGTGTTGTTGGCGGTTATCGCGGTGGGCAGCTTGAACAGGGTCTGCCTCATGTAGGACGCTCCAACATTCCTCCTCCTCTACACACTGGGCAGCAGGCGGAATAGGCCGTTGGTTCCTGCTGGTCGGTCTCCTCCAGGACTGGTTCTGGTTGGCATTATTCAGCGGGCACTCTGGTCATTTGTGCCCAAGCTGTTTGCACCCAAAACAACGTATAGGATGGGAGTAGTCCCGGGAGTTGAACTGGGGTGGCTGGTAATAGTTATTAGCTGGAGGGGGTGCTGATGGGCGGTGCATCGGTGGTTGGTAGATGGTAGCTGGAGGGGGTGCTGCTTGGCGATACTCTCCTCCAGCAGGAGGTTTACCCATGGTACTGTCCAGTTTACGGGCATCCGTGTACTCGTCTGCCAGGTGAGCTGCTTCATGTAGAGTGTAGGGTTTACGATCCCACTCTCTGACGCCTGGGGATAACTTCTCAAAACAGTGCTCCAGTAAGAACATCTGCAGCACTTTTTCCCCGGATACGGTTTGGCACCTGCCATCCAGTGGGCAGCTGTGCGGTGCACTTTACATGCCCATTCAACATACGAATCCCCAGATAACTTGGCAGTGTCTCTTAACCGCCTCCTGTATGCCTCCGGTGTAACGCCATACCTGGAGAGCAAAGCTTCCTTCACTGCTACATAATTTCCAATCTCCTCATCTGGAATGGCCCGAAAAGCGTCACTGGCCCGGCCGGATAACTTGCCTGATAATATAGTGACCCAGTCCTCTGGGGATACCTTCTGTAGCGCACATTGCCGCTCAAAATCAGCAAGGTACCCATCAATCTCTCCTTCTATCTCCACAAACGGTTTAAATGCGGTAAATGGTACTTTCTTTTTCTCCACCGGATTTGCTGGGGCTGGGGCTGCTGGAGCATCGCTTTGGCGAAGCAGGTTGGCCTCCACAGCGGCTATGACCCGTCTCTATAGTCGGGTTGGGACCAATGGGCCGGCCTGATTCTTACCGCCCGCTCAAAGCTGGCCTCCACGGGGGTTCAGTCACCTGTGCTGGACCCATAGGTTCCTTCAGCCCCTGGTACTCCATCCATTTCGTTTAATATTGTAATAATCTCCCTTTTCCTGAGATCACTGGCTTGTCTGCCCCTCTGTTCCAATAAATCCTTTAGGGTATCTCTTTTCAGCCTTTCGTACGGTATTTCCATTAATCCTGGCTGCAGTGGTCTCTCTGGGCGATGAGGGCCATCCCACCGCTGCCACCAATTGTTACAGTACCCTCAGCATCAGATGCACAAACCCCCAATAACGAGACCACGCTCTGTGTTGAGGGTAAAACATGAACTGCTTTTACTATGGGCTACACGCCCGTATTTATCCAGGTATCCCACTTGGTGGACCCTCCCCTAGGGGACCCAATGGGAGACTGTAACAATAGACAGACATAAGGCAATTTAGGAACCAAAGACACAGATTATTCCCAGCAGGCATTATGATTTCCTCCGCCCTGCCCTGGAGATAATTGGGAAGTATTTCAATTATCTCCAGGACAGAGGCGAATTGCCATTTTAATTTCAACACAAAAAAACACATAAAAATACATAACTTTATAATTGTCGAACATTTCCCATTCGTATCACATATCCCCAGATAGCCTGGATCTGAGTGCATATTATTGGCGAATAGCGTTCAGATCCCATACGCATAGTTCAATCGCCAGGGATGAACCAGCGATCCCAGGTTATACAAATGGATCAGTCACAGTTGTTTAGGCAAAAACACACGGTTATCACTTGAACTCAAGGCAGAAGAGGTAGAAACGACTCTACGGCCTAAACTGAGCCCAAATAGCACTCCATCACATCGAACTGCAATGATATAAAGTTGTTTAGGAAAAAACACCCAGTTATCTCTTGAACTCAAAGCAGAATAGATCAAAACCATTCCACGCACTTAACTGAGCACAAATAGCACTTTATCAGGTCGATCTGCAATTATATATGGTTGTTTAGGCAAAAACAACCTGCCTTGAGTTCAAGTGATTAACTGAGTGTTTTTGCTTAAACAAAAGTATATCATTGCAGATCGACGTGATGGAGTGCTATTTGTGCTCAGTTTAGGTCTTAGAGTCATTTTTAACTCTTCTGCCTTGATTTCAAGTGATACTCGGTTGTTTTTGCCTAAACCACTGTATGTCATTGCAGAACGACGCGATGGAGTGCTATTTGTGCTCATTTTAAGGCCGTAGAGTTGTTTTTACCACTTCTGCCTTGAGTTTAAGTGATAACCATGTTTTTTTGCCTAAACAACCATATATAATTGCAGACCGACGTGATGAAGTGCTATTTGTGCTCAGGTAAGTGCGTTGAATGGTTTTGACCTCATCTGCCTTGAGTTCAATTGATAACTGGGTGTTTTTTCCTAAACAACTGTATATCATTAAGTTCGACGTGATGGAGTGCTATTTGATCTCAGTTTAGGCCACAAAATCATTTTTACCTCCTTCAATTCAAGTGATAACCATGTGTTTTTGCCGTTGAGTCGTTTCTACTTCTTCTCCCTTGAGTTCAAATGATAACCAGGTTTTTTCGCCTAAACAACCATATATCATTGAAGATAGACATGACGGAGTGGTTTTTGTGCTCAGTTTAGGCTGTAGAGTAATTTTTACCTCTTCTGCCTTGAGTTCAAGTGATAACCGGTTGTTTTTGCCTTAACAACCATACAACATTGCAAATCAACGTGATGGAGTGCTATTTGTGCTTAGTTTAGGCCTTAGAGTCATTTTTAACTCTTCTGCCTTGAGTTCAAGTTATAACGGGTTGTTTTTGCTAAACCACCATATGTCATTGCAGAACTACGTGATCATTTTAACGCCGTAGAGTTGATTTTACCACTTCTGACCTTGAGTTCAAGTGATAACCGGGTGTTTTTGCCTAAACAACCATATATAATTTCAGATGGAGTGCTATTTGGGCTCAGTTTAGGCGATAGAGTAGTTTTTACCTCTTCTGCCTTGAGTTCAAGTGATAACCGGATCTTTTTGCCTAAACTACCGTATCTTATTGCACATCGGAGTGATGGAGTGCATTTGTGCTCAGTTTAGGCCGGGGAGTTGTTTTTACCTCTTCTGCCTTGAGTTCAAGTGATAACTGGGTGTTTTTTTTTTACTAAACAACCATATATAATTGCAGATCATCATGATGGAGTGCTATTAGTGCTCAGTAAAGTGCGTAGAATGGTTTTTACCTCTTTTGCCTTGAGTTCAAGTGATAACCGTTTTTTGCCTAAATAACTGTACATCATTGAAGATCAACGTGATGGAGTGTTATATGTGGTTAGTTTATGCTGTAGAGTGGTTTTTTCCTCTTCTGCCTTGAATTTAAGTGATAACTTTTTTTTTCCCTAAACAACTGTATATCATTGAAGATCAAAGTGATGGAGTGCTATTTGTGCTCAGTTTAGGCCACAGAATCGTTTTAACCTCTTCAGCCTTGAGTTCAAGTGATATCTTGGTATTTTTGCCTAAACAACCGTATATCTTTGCAGATCGACATGAGGGAGTCCTATCTCTACTCAGTTTAGGCCATAGAATCATTTTGACCTCTTCTGTCTTGAGTTCAAGTGATAACTGGGTGTTTGACCTCTTTTGCCTTGAGTTCAAGTGATAATTTGGTGTTTTTGCCTAAACAACCATATATCATTGTAGATCGACATGATGGAGTGCTATTTGTGCTCAGTTTTGGTCGTTGAATAGGTTTGACCTATTTTGCCTTGAGTTTAAATGATAACTGTGTGTTTTTCCTTATAAACAACACTATATCATTGCAGATTGTCATGAAGGAGTGCTATTTGTGCTCAGTTCAGTGCGTAGAATTCTTTGTACCTCTTCTGCCTTCTCCATCGATGTGATGGAGTGCTATTTGTGCTCATTTTAGGCCATAGAGCCATTATTTGTGTTCAATTCAGCCTGTAGAATCGTTTTTCATTCTTACACAATAAACTAAAGAGATTACATAGCTTTTGCATTAACTTCTATATATTACGGCAGATAAGCATGTAGATCTACAATTTGTGTTCAATTGAGGCTGTAGAAGCGTTTTTCATTCTTATACAATAAACTAAGAGATATTACATTGCTTTTGCATAAACTAGCATATATTAGTGCAGATCAGCAATTTGAGGGGGGCGTGTTCTGGCCACCACCCAAGATGGCCACCTTCTAGAGGAGCTCCTGTGACAGTGGGACACAAATGTTCAAGAAACACCTTTTTCAACTTTAATTGACTGGAATCGAGCATTGCTACTACTTTAAAAAGATTGGATAATAATGCAGAAGCAAAAAAGAGTGGAGAAGATGACTTCTACACAGAGAAAAATCGAGGAGTCAGGGGTGAGTAAGGGCTTTCATGCCTGCTCCCCCCCACCAGCTGAAACCTCATATCATACCCCACCAGCTTCAGGCATTCCTGTGCCCATCTGCCCTCCTGTTAAAACTAAGACTTATGCTGGTGTGGCAGCAAGATCTCTGTTATATCAGGGGAGTGGGGTGAAATCGAGGTCTCCATCAGTGCCCTCATCTACACAGATGTCAGCACAGGTGGGGACACGATCAAACCTCGCCACTGGGACATTTAAACCCACACAATCCACTATGAGTAGTGAAGGGGATGCCCAGGACAGCTTAGAAGATATTGATGAAGAAGAGGAAGGGGATGCTATTCAGAGGGAAAAAACGGCTCATTTATCAGCTAAAACTGCCTCTAGCAAGATGGCTGCTGGTTCAAAATCTTTTTCCTCCACTAAGATGGCCACTGCCACTGAGGCAATTTCTGCCACATCCAAGATGGCCGCCGCCACATCCAAGATGGCCCCCGAAACAACTTTTAAAGCTGTAACATACCATTCTGATATGCCTGTGGAGATGGCAGAGGACTTGCCCCCATCAGCAGGCATGATCATCCAACTCCTTCAAAATTTAAGAGTTGATCTGAAAAACGATTTCAAAAAGGAATTTGATCATATTTATGGAGCTCTGGAGGGCATTAACAAGCGCACGGAAGATGTGGAAAACCAATTATATCTTCAGGCACAATCTCACTTGGATCTGGTGGATACTGTCCGGGAGTTACAAAAACAAGTTTCCCAACAGGCGGAGAAGTTAGCTGATGCCGAGGACAGAAGCCGGCGTAATAATTTAAGGATTAGGGGGATTCCTGATTCAGTTGAAATTAAAGATTTGCCTAACTATTTTGTGACAATGGTGGCAGCAGTTTTACCAATGGCCAAGGACTATGACTTGCTGTTAGATCGGATTCATAGGCTGCCTAAACCTGATAATGCACCAGCAGCTGCGCCCAAAGATGTTATTGTCCGCTTCCATTATTTTCACATCAAAGAAGACTTCTTGGGTGCGGTACGCATGTCCGGCCTCCCTGATAATTACAACAATATAAAGGTCTTCCAAGATTTTTCATCATTCACGATGCGTAGAAGAAGGGAATTCCAGCATTTTACAGCGGAACTCCGTCAAAGAGGGATTCGATATAGATGGGGTTTTCCGGTGAAAGTTTTGTTCCGCATGGACGGTAAGAGTTTCGTCATCACCTCGCCTGAAGAAGGAGCGGAGGTTCTTCGATCTTTTAACAGACACCGTGGTACACAGCACTTGCTCCCACCACTGACTCCTGTACAGCCCAGTAAGAGGAGCAAACCAGATGTTTCTTAGATGTGCTGGAGAACTATAATATCTTTATCTTTTTCATTTTTTTGGATTCCCACACTAGGACTGTTTTTCTTTTTCTCCCTCTTTTTTTGCACTTTTTGCTCCACATCCTGCACAGATGTTGTTCTTTACCTATTTTTGTTTTTCTTGTTGTTTTTCTGTATTCTGATGATTGTCTCTATTCTGGTTTTTTTTAATTGTTTCCTTTTTAAAAAAAAAAAAAAAATTCTTATTACTGTCCCCTTGTCCCTAGCGGGCTTCTCTCCCCCCAACCTGGGCCTAATACCCTGAGATGGAGAACTTTTTTTTGCTCTCCCTCATGGCCCTTTGTTCTTTTGTCCTTTTTTTCCCCCTGATAGGGGTATTTCTCCAAGTTACCTTATCCTTTTTTTTATTTTTATTCTTTTTTTTTGTTGTTATTTTGTTTTTATCCATCCATTTTTTATTGGTTGACAAAGTTGTCAACTCTTTTCATAATGTTACGATGTTACATGCAAGGCTTATCATTTTCCATAATTTGTGGCACCAGCTTTCTTCAAATATCGACTCATCTGGTCTATATATGTATTTCTGTACACAATTTGATTTTTGCTTCTTATTATGTTTGGATTTGATTTTCTCTCTTGCTTGGCGGTGTTTTGGAATCTCACATTTCTTGTTTTTCAGTAAAACTCTTGGTCCTTATTGCTCCATAATTAATGGTTCTTAAGTTTTTATCATTTAATGTGAGAGGCCTGAATACCGCACACAAGAGAAGATTATTATTTAAAGAAGTTAAGTCCAATCATTCTGATGTTGTTTGTGTACAGGAAACACATTTTAAAAACAATGGTAAAGATCACAAAATTATGTCGAAGCTCTTCCCAGTCCAACATCATAGTCCCTATGTATCTAAATCTAGAGGCACCTCGATTTTGTTCCATAGAAATGTGGCGTGCTTACCTACTAAAGTCCTTACAGATGACGGGGGGAGGTATGTTATCTGGATAGGTTCTATCAATGCCGTAGACTACACAATCGTGAATGTGTATTTTCCCAACACTGGTCAGTTGAAGTTTTTTAGGAAATTGATGGATCTTGTGTCTGAGAATGCTAGAGGTAATTTGGTTATGTGTGGCGATACGAATTTTGTTATGGATGGTGATTTGGATTACGCTAGGGAAGATTGTGATCAACAATACAAGAAAGATAGTGATAGATTGGCGCTCCAATGTTCTAAGTTTATGACTGAATGTGCTCTATATGATCCCTGGAGACTGATGCATGAAACTGAGAGGGATTTTACTTATTACTCGGTTTCTAATAATATGTATTCCAGGCTGGACAGATTTATGGTTCAGGGTGCTTTACTCCCGCACATCTCGAAATCTGAAATTTTAGATATTAATTGGTCCGATCATGCCCCGGTGATTTTGCATATTGACGAAATTATATCTTCAGCACCAAATAGATCATGGAAATTGGGTGATTTTTTATTAACTGATATTACTAGTAAGTCACTGTCAGAAAAAATGCTGGTGGACTATTTTGCAGAAAATACTTCCCCTGAGGTTCCTGGCGACGCGACTTGGAATGCACATAAGGCTGTATTACGAGGGCATTTTATTTCTAGAGCGTCTTACCTGAAGAGAATTAATAATAATAACCTGCGTACCTTGGAAAAGGAACTTTACAATTTGAATCAGGCAAACAAATTTGGCCCATCATCCTCCCTAGCTGCAATGTTAGGTGAAGTTAAAGTAAAAATTAACAAAATAAATTTAGATCGTACATCTCTCATGGTAAGGCGTCTCAGGAAATCATTTTATTTAAAAGGCAACAGAGCCTCGACTCTCTTGGCATCTAAACTCCGTCATGTTAATGCTCAATCAAAAATTTCATTTTTATTGGATGAACAAGGACAAAAAGTGTTCCATCCAACTAAAATTAGCAATATGTTTGCAGATTATTATAGCAAACTTTACAATTTGGAACTCAATTCGGATATTCCCCAGCCCTCTGTGGCATCAATTGATCAATTTCTAGACAGGGTTTCATTGCCCCGGTTGTCCCAAGAGCATTTGCAGAGATTGGAACGTGATATATCAGCTGATGAGATAGCCGGGGCAATCAAACTTATGCCCTCTGGAAAGGCCCCGGGCCCTGACGGGTTCACTATTTTATATTATAAAACCTTTTCAGATATTCTAATCCCCCATATGACGAAAATATTTAACTCTTACAAAAACGAGGGGAAAATGCCAGAGGAAGCCTTGAATGCACGAATAGTCACACTGCCAAAACCAGGGAAAAACCCTGACAGATGTTCTAATTTTCGTCCCATATCTCTGATCAATAACGACTCAAAAATTTATGCTAAAGTCCTCACGAATCGGCTAACTAAATTAATACCTTCATTAATTAAAGGAGATCAGGTGGGTTTTGTGCAGAATAGACAGGCGCCAGATGGGACTAGGCGTTTTATTGATTTGATCCAGCATATTAATACTACAAAAACGCCTTCTCTGCTTCTATCATTAGATGCGGAGAAGGCGTTTGACAGGATACATTGGGGATATCTGTGGAGAACCTTAGAAAAATTTAATATCCCCCCATCTTTTATTACTGCTATTAAAGCATTATACTGCGCTCCCTCTGCACATGTATCAGCCTCAGGATTTACATCCAAATTGTTCTCCCTTTCCAATGGGACACGCCAGGGTTGCCCTCTATCGCCAATCCTTTTTGTTTTAGCGATGGAACCCTTAGCTGAGTTGATTAGATCGACCCCTGAAATTGAAGGAATTACCATTAAAGAATCGATTCATAAAATTGGTCTGTTTGCTGATGATATAATTTTGTCAATCAAAAACCCAAAGGTATCTCTAGTAATTCTTAATAACATTTTGACCCAATTCGGTGAGATATCGTATTACAAATTGAACGTATCCAAGACCCAGGCCCTTCCATTTCATATCAATGCTTCAGCGATTGATGATCTAAAGAAACTTTACCCATATGAGTGGAGAACTGAGTGTATGGAATACTTGGGTATTAAATTATGTAAAAATTTAGACAAAATGCATTCACGTAATTTGAAAAAAGCATGGTCGGAGCTACAACAAGAGATGGAGAGATGGGGCGGGATGGAGCTCTCATGGTTGGGAAGGGTGGCATCTATTAAGATGACTATTCTTCCTAAAATCTTGTATTTTTTCAGGGCCATACCTCTGTCCATTCCTTTATCCTTTTTTAAAACAATTCATTCGGCTATGTTGAAGTTCATCTGGGGGAATAAACCTGCTCGGATACGGCTCACTTCCCTGCAGCATCATAAATCTCATGGCGGTATTGGTATTCCAGATATCCGCAAATATTATTTTGCTACTAATGCTGCGGTGGTTGTGAGCTTTAACAATCAGGCAAGTAAACCCAGATGGATGGAAATTGAAGAATCTAACATATCTCCAGTCAATCTGGCAGAGCTACCTTGGTTAGATCCCAAAAAAAGACCTGGAATTAAACGTTTATTTTTATCTACCAAGACCACGCTTAAGGCTTGGGACATTGTATTTAAAAATAACAATCCTTCTCCGAGGTTATATAGAGCTATGCCTGTCGAATGCTTGAGCAAATATATAACATCTTTGAACATCAAACTACTGAAAGATTCTTATATAAACAACTTAGATAATTTTTTTTATGGTAATGCTATCCTTTCTTTGAAAAAATTGAAGTTTAAACAGGTATTGTCAGATGAATGTGAACGGATGTGTATGCTTGTTATCGATAAATTAAAAGATATATATCATGTTTCCGATACTGACAAGAATTATGCATGTCTTGAAATTTCTCCTATATAAACATTTTTCCTCCATAGCCCCATTCAAAAAGGTATGATTTCGTTATGTTACTCTCTTCACAATTCCAAGCCCCTAGTTAAATTAAAACACATGCTGTCATGGGAGTCGGAGCTGGGTACTCAATACAAACTTGAAGAGTGGTTCACTTTTTTTACAGCTCTGAAAGGTGTCTCATATTGTACCAACCACTTTGAGAATCACTACAAAATTTTGTATCGTTGGTACCTGGCTCCGTCAAAACTCCATAACATGAACAATACTTTTTCTGACCGGTGTTGGAGAGATTGCGGAGGTTTGGGTAACATGGCCCATATCTGGTGGTTCTGTCCTAAATTGACCAAATATTGGAAGCTAATACATGACTTAATTATCAAAGTGGACAGTACCATCAGCACTTTAACGTCAGAATTGGCCTTGTTTAAATGTTTCCCGACATCCGTCAAGAAAATAGACAAAATAATTATAGGACACATCCTGATCGCTGCCTCGTCCTGTCTCCCTCGATATTGGAAATCACAACTATTGCCATCTCATAGAGAGGTTTTCAATTTGATTCTTGAAAATAAGGCGCACGAGCTCTCCCACAGGGCAACTATGCATAATTTTCCAACATTAAAAGATAAATGGGATGTCTGGGAAGATAGCATTAAAAAGTTTTACCGTTTGTGATAACCCCTTTCTTTTTTCTTGTTTTTGCAACATCGTACTGGTGTACAAATACTTTCTTTGCCAAATGTTTCATATTGTTCATTGTTAAAATGGATGGCTACCCCTCCCCCATTTCCATGTTCCCCTTCCCTCACCAACCCCTGATTTACTGTTGTTAAAAATCAATAAAAATTATTTGAAAAGAACGACTTGATGAAGTGCTATATGTGCTCATTTTAAGGCCGTTGAGTTGTTTTTACCACTTCTGCCATGAGTTCAAGTGGTAACAGGTTGTTTTTGCCTAACCAACCATACATCATTGCAGATCAACGTGATGGAGTGCTAATTGTAACTCACTTTAGGCCGTAGATTGGTTCTTACCTCTTCTGCCTTGAGTTCAAGTGATAATCGAGTGTTTTTGCCTAAACAACCGTATATCATTGCAGATCGACGTGATGGAGGGCTATTTGTGCACAGTTTAGGTCTTAGAGTCATTTTTAACTCTTCTGCCTTGAGTTCAAGTGATAACCGGTTGTTTTTGCCTAAACAACCATACATCATTTTAGATCAACGTGATGGAGTGCTAATTGTGACTCACTTTTGGCCGTAGAGTGGTTCTTACCTCTTCTGCCTTGAGTTCAAGTGATAACCGGGTGTTTTTGCCTAGACAACCATGTATCATTGCAGATCGACGTGATGGAGTGGTATTTGTGCTTAGTTATTTGCGTGGAATGGTTTTGACCTCATCTGCCTTGAGTTCAAGAGATAACTGGGTGCTTTTTCCTAAACAACCAAATTTCATTGCAGATCATCATAAAGGAGTGCTATTTGTGCTCAGTTAAGTTCGTAGAATGATTATGACCTCTTTTGCCTTGACTTCAAGTAATAAGCTGGTGTTTTTGCCTATACAACCATATATCTTTGCAGATCGACGTAATGGAGTGTTATTGGTGCTTACTTTAGACCGTAGAGTCGTTTTTACCTCTTCTGCCTTGAGTTCAAGTGATAACCGGTTGTTTTTGCCTAAACAACCATGTATCATTGCAGATCGACATGATGGAGTGCTATTTTTGCTCAGTTTAGGCCTTAGAGTCGGTTTTAACTCTTCTGCCTTGAGTTCAAATGATAATCGGTTATTTTTGCATAAACCACCGTATGTTTGTGCAGAACGATGTGATGGAGTTCTATTTGTGCTCATTTTAAGGCTATAGAGTTGTTTTTACCACTTCTGCCTTGAGTTCAATTGATAACCGGGTGTTTTTGCCTAAACAACCATATATAATTGCAGATCGACCTGATAAAGTGCTATTTGTGCTCAGTTAAGTGCGTGGAATGGTTTTGATCTCTTCTGCTTTGAGTTCAAGAGATAACTGGGTGTTTTTTCCTAAACAACTTTATATCATTGCAGTTCGATGTGATGGAGTGCTATTTGGGCTCAGTTTAGGCCGTAGAGTCGTTTCTACCTCTTCTGCCTTGAGTTCAAGTGATAACCGTGTGTTTTTGCCTAAACAACTGTGACTGATCCATTTGTATAACCTGGGATCGCTGGTTCATCCCTGGCGATTGAACTATGCGTATGGGATCTGAACGCTATTCGCCAATAATATGCACTCAGATCCAGGCTATCTGGGGATATGTGATACGAATGGGAAATGTTCGACAATTATAAAGTTATGTATTTTTATGTGTTTTTTTGTGTTGAAATTAAAATGGCAATTCGCCTCTGTCCTGGAGATAATTGAAATACTTCCCAATTATCTCCAGGGCAGGGCGGAGGAAATCATAATGCCTGCTGGGAATAATCTGTGTCTTTGGTTCCTAAATTGCCTTATGTCTGTCTATTGTTACAGTCTCCCATTGGGTCCCCTAGGGGAGGGTCCACCAAGTGGGATACCTGGATAAATACGGGCGTGTAGCCCATAGTAAAAGCAGTTCATGTTTTACCCTCAACACAGAGCGTGGTCTCGTTATTGGGGGTTTGTGCATCTGATGCTGAGGGTACTGTAACAATTGGTGGCAGCGGTGGGATGGCCCTCATCGCCCAGAGAGACCACTGCAGCCAGGATTAATGGAAATACCGTACGAAAGGCTGAAAAGAGATACCCTAAAGGATTTATTGGAACAGAGGGGCAGACAAGCCAGTGATCTCAGGAAAAGGGAGATTATTACAATATTAAACGAAATGGATGGAGTACCAGGGGCTGAAGGAACCAATGGGTCCAGCACAGGTGACAGAACCCCCGTGGAGGCAAGCTTTGACCGGGCGGTAATAATCAGGCCGGCCCATTATGGTCCCAACCCGACTATAGAGACGGGTCATAGCTGCTGTGGAGGCCAACCTGCTTCGCCAAAGCGATGCTGCAGCAGCCCCAGCCCCAGCAAATCCGGTGGAGAAAAAGAAAGTACCATTTACCGCATTTAAACCGTTTGTGGAGACAGAAGATGAGATTGATGATTTTGAACGGCAATGTGCGCTACACAAGGTATCCCCTGAGGACTGGGTCACTATATTATCAGGCAAGTTATCCGGCCTGGCCAGTGATGCTTTTCGGGCCATTCCAGATGAGGAGATTGGAAATTATGTAGCAGTGAAGGAAGCTTTGCTCTCCATCTATGCCGTTACACCGGAGGCATACAGGAGGCGGTTCAGAGACACTGCCAAGTTATCTGGGGATTCGTATGTTGAATGGGCATGTAAAATGCACCGCACAGCTGCCCACTGGATGGCAGGGTGCCAAGCCGTATCCGGGGAAGAAGTGCTGCAGATGTTCTTACTGGAGCACTGTTTTAAGAAGTTATCCCCAGGCGTCAGAGAGTGGTTAAGGGATCGTAAACCCTACACTCTACATGAAGCAGCTCGCCTGGCAGACGAGTACACGGATGTCCGTAAACTGGACAGTACCATGGGTAAACCTCCTGCTAGAGGAGAGTATCGCCAAGCAGCACCCCCTCCAGCTACCATCTACCAATCCGCACCCCCTCCAGCTAATAACTATTACCAGCCACCCCAGTTCAACTCCCGGGACTACTCCCAACCTATCCGTTGTTTTGGGTGCAAACAGCTTGGGCACAAACGACCAGAGTGCCCGCTGAATAATGCCAACCAGAACCAATCCTGGAGGAGACCGGCCAGCGGGAGCCAACGGCCTACTCCGCCTGCTGCCCAGTGCGTAGAGGAGGAGGAATGTTGGGGCGTCCTACATGAGGCAGACTCTGTTCAAGCTTCCCACCGCGATAACCGCCAACAACACCGACAACTGGTTAAAGTAAACGGGAAGGAAGTCAGTGGTCTACGGGATACCGTGGTGACCATGACATTGCTCCAAAAACACTTGGTGCCAGAGAATCAGCACACTGGGGACACCGTGGCTGTGAGAGTAGCCGGAGGCGGGGTGTTTCGCCTATCCGTTGCCCGGGTACATTTGGATTGTGGAGTGGGCGCCCGACATGTAAATGTGGGGATCATGAGGGACTTACCGGCGGATGTCCTCCTTGGAAATGACTTGGCTCCCCTTGTTTCTGCCTACGGTCCCATGGATCACTCTGAAGCGAACGCTGTCACGACCCGTGCCCAGACCCGTGCCGCCGAGACCAGCCCACCAGCTGCCGAGACCCAGGTCAGACTCTCTACCCCGACTTGTACCTTAGATCAAGCCCCTTTAGGCTGGGACACCCCAGAGGTGTACGGGAGGGAAACACGGGAAGACCCGACTTTAGAGAAGTATAGGGCCAGGGCAGATACTGGGGAAGGGGGGGTCGATGGGGAGCGTTACGAGTGGGTGGGGGATAGGCTGTACAGGATCCCTAAACTGTCCCAGAGACCGAACACCCCTCCGCAGAATCGGCAGCTGGTGGTGCCTGCGATATACCGGCAGGAGATTCTGCAGATTGGGCATGATGTGCCATTATAGCGGGCCATCTAGGCTTCCACCGCACAGCTCATAGGATCACCCATAATTTCTTCTGGCCTAATTTCAACCGAGATGTGCGGGTCTATTGTAGTACTTGTGACACATGTCAACGGGTAGGTAAATGGGGGGATCACCCAAAGGCTAGGCTCATATCGATGCATATTTTTGGAGAACCCTTTTCCCGCATAGCCGTTGACATTGTGGGTCCACTGGCCAGGGCTAGCCCATCCGGATCTACATGTTTATCTGCCCTAATATATAGAAGTTAATGCAAAAGCAATGTAATCTCTTTAGTTTATTGTTTAAGAATGAAAAATGATTCTACAGCCTGAATTGAACACAAATAATGACTCTATGGCCTAAAATGAGCACAAATAGCACTCCATCACATCGATGGAGAAGGCCGAAGAGGTAAAAACCACTCTTCGCACTTAACTGAGCACAAATAACACTCTATCATGTCGATCTACAATGATATATGGTTGTTTAGGCAAAAACACCCAGTTATCACGTGAACTCAAGGCAGAAGAGGTCAAGACGATTCTGTGGAGTGCTTTTTGTGCTCATTTTAGGGCCGTAGAGTCGTTTCTACCTCTTCTGCCTTGAGTTCAAATGAAAACCATGTTTTTTTGCCTAAACAACCATATATCATTGCAGATCGACATGATGGAGTCCTATTTGTGCTCAGTTTAGGCTGTAGAGTCATTTTTACCTCTTCTGCCTTGACTTCAAGTGATAGCCACATTTTTTTTTACCTAAACAACCATACATCATTGCAGATCAACGTGATGGAGTGCTAATTGTGACTCACTTTAGCCCGTAGAGTGGTTCTTACCTCTTCTGCTTTGAGTTCAAGTGATAACCGAGTGTTTCTGCCTAAACAACCGTTTATCATTGCAGATCGACGTGATGGAGTGCTATTAATGCTCAGTTTAGGCCTTAGAGTCATTTTTAACTCTTCTGCCTTGAATTCAAGTTATAACCGGTGTTTTTTGTTAAACCACCATATGTCATTGCAGAACAACGTGATGGAGTGCTATATGTGCTCATTTTAAGGCCGTAGAGTTGTTGTTACCACTTCTGCCTTGAGTTCAAGTGATACCCGGTTGTTTTTGCCTAAACCACTGTATGTCATTGCAGAACGACACGATGGAGTACTATTTGTGCTCATTTTAAGGCCATAGAGTTGTTTGTACCACTTCTGCCTTGAGTTCAAGTGATAACCGGGTTTTTTTGCCAAAACAAACATATATATAATTTCAGATCAACGTGATGAAGTGCTATTTATGCTCAGTTAAGAACGTAGAATGGTTTTGACCTCATCTGCCTTGAGTTTAAGAGTTAACTGGGGGTTTTTTCCTAAACAACTGTATATCATTGCCGTTCGATGTGATGGAGTGCTATTTGGGATCAGTTTAGGCCATAAAGTCATTTTTACCTCCTTCAATTCAAGTGATAACTGTGTGTTTTTGCCTAAAAAACCATATATCATTACAGATCGACTTGATGAATTGCTATTTGTGCTCAGTTAAGTGCCTTGAATTGTTTTGACCTCATCTGCCTTGAGTTCAAGAGATATCTGAGTGTTTTTTTCTATTCAACTGTATATCATTGCATTTTGACGTGGTGGAGTGCTATTTGGGCTCAGTTTGGGCCATAAAGTAATTTTTACCTCCTTAAATTCAAGTGATAACCGTGTGTTTTTGCCTAAACAACCATATATCAATACAGATCGACTTGATGGAGTCCTATTTGTGCTCAGTTTAGGCCGTAGAGTCGTTTCTACCTCTTCTGCCTTGAGTTCAAATGAAAACCATGTTTTTTTGCCTAAACAACCATATATCATTGCAGATCGACATGATGGAGTCCTATTTGGGCTCAGTTTAGGCTGTAGAGTCATTTTTACCTCTTCTGCCTTGACTTCAAGTCATAGCCATTTTTTTTACCTAAACAACCATACATCATTGCAGATCAACGTGATGGAGTGCTAATTGTGACTCACTTTAGCCCGTAGAGTGGTTCTTACCTCTTCTGCTTTGAGTTCAAGTGATAACCGAGTGTTTCTGCCTAAACAACCGTTTATCATTGCAGATCGACGTGATGGAGTGCTATTAATGCTCAGTTTAGGCCTTAGAGTCATTTTTAACTCTTCTGCCTTGAGTTCAAGTTATAACCGGTTGTTTTTGCTAAACCACCATATGTCATTGCAGAACAAAGTGATGGAGTGCTATCTGTGCTAATTTTAAGGCCGTAGAGTTGTTTTTACCACTTCTACCTTGAGTTCAAGTAATAACCGGGTGTTTTTGCCTAAACAACCATATATAATTGCAGATCGACGTGATGGAGTGCTAATTGTGACTCACTTTAGGCCGTAGAGTGGTTCTTACCTCTTCTGCCTTGAATTAAAGTGATAACCGGGTGTTTTTGCCTAAACCACCATATGTCATTGCAGAACGACGTGATGGAGTGCTAATTGTGACTCACTTTAGGCCGTAGATTGGTTCTTACCTCTTCTGCCTTGAGTTCAAGTGATAACCGGGTGTTTTTGCCTAAACAACCATTTATAATTGCAGATCGATGTGATGGAGTGCTAATTGTGACTCACTTTAGGCCATAGAGTGGTTCTTACCTCTTCTGCTCAAGTGATAACTGGGTGTTTTGAACTCTTTTGCCTTGAGTTCAAGTGATAATTGGGTGTTTTTGCATAAAAAAACATATATCATTGCAGATAGTCAATATGGAGTGCTATTTGTGCTCAGTTAAGTGCGTAGAATGGTTTTTTACCTCTTCTGCCTTCTCCATCGATGTGATGGAGTGCTATTTGTGCTCATTTTAGGCCATAGATTCATTATTTGTGTTCAATTCAGGCTGTAGAATCGTTTTTCATTCTTACACAATAAACTAAAGAGATTACATAGCTTTTGCATTAACTTCTATATATTAGGGCAGATAAGCATGTAGATCTATGATTTGTATTTAATTCAGGCTGTAGAAGCATTTTTTATTCTTAAACAATAAACTAAAGAGCTTAACCAAATTGCTTTTGCATAAACTTCTATATATTAGGGCAGATAAGCATGTAGATCTACGTTTTGTGTTCAATTCAGGCTGTAGAAGCATTTTTTATTCTAAAACAATAAACTAAAGAGATGACATTGCTTTTGCATAAACTTCTATATATTAGGGCAGATAAGCATGTAGATCTACGATTTGTGTTCAATTCAGGCTGAAGGTGCGTTTTTCTTTCTTAAACAATAAACTAAAGAGATTACATTGTTTTTGCATAAACCACCATGTATTAGTGCAGATCAGCATTTTGAACTGCTATTTGTGTTCAATTCAGGCTTTAGAATCGTTTTTCATTCTTAAACAATAAACTAAAGAGATTACATTGCTTTTGCATTAACATCTATGTATTATTGCAGATCAGCATTTTGAATTGCTATTTGTGTCCAATTCAGGCTGTAGAAGCATTTTTTATTCTAAAACAATAAACTAAAGAGAATACATTTTCTTTTTGCATAAACTACCATGTAATTAGTACAGAACAGCATGTAGATCTACAATTTGTGTTCAATTCAGGCTGTAGATTCATTTTTCATTCTTAAACAATAAACTAAAGAGATTACATTGCTTTTGCATTAACTTCTATGTATTAGTGCAGATCAGCATTTTGAACTGCTATTTGTGTTCAATTCAGGCTTTAGAATCGTTTTTCATTCTTAAACAATAAACTAAAGAGATTACATTGCTTTTGCATTAACTTCTATGTATTAGTGCAGATCAGCATTTTGAACTGCTATTTGAACTGCTAAATTGCTTTTGGATAAACTTCTATATATTTAGGGCAGATAAGCATGTAGAAATTCTATTTGTGTTTAATTCAGGCTGTAGATTTGTTTTTCATTCTTAAACAATAAACTAAAGAGATTACATTGTTTTTGCATAAACTACTATATATTAGTGCAGATAAGCATGTAGAACTATTTGTGTTCAATACAGGCTGTAGTATCGTTTTTCATTCTTAAACAATCACTTTTAGAGATTACATTGTTTTTGCATAAACTACTATTATATTAGTGCAGATAAGCATGTAGAACTGCTATTTGTGTTCAATTCAGGCTGTAGAAGAGTTTTTCATTCTTAAAAAAACTACCACATATTAGTGTAGAGTAGTTTTTACCTCTTCTGGCAGAGTCACTGTTTTTCCTTAAACAACCAGATATCATTGCAGATCGTTATGGCGGAGTGCTATATGTGCTCAGTTTACCAATACAACCATGTCTTTGCAGATCGACGTAATGAAGTGTTATTTGTGCTCACTTTAGGCCGTAGAGTCGTTTTTACCTCTTCTGCCTTGAGTTCAAGTGATAACCGGTTGTTTTTGCCTAAACAACCATGTATCATTGCAGATCGACGTGACGGAGTGCTATTTGTGGTCAGTTTAGGCCTGTGAGTTGGTTTTAACTCTTCTGCCTTGAGTTCAAATGATAATCGGTTATTTTTGCATAAACCACCGTATGTTTGTGCAGAACGATGAGATGGAGTTCTATTTGTGCTCATTTTAAGCACGTAGAGTTGTTTTTACCACTTCTGCCTTGAGTTCAAGTGGTAACTCTGTATTTTTTCCTAAACAACTTTATATCATTGCAGTTCGACGTGATGGAGTGCTATTTGGGCTCAGTTTTGGCCGTAGAGTCGTTTCTACCTCTTCTGCCTTGAGTTCAAGTGATAACCGGGTGTTTTTGTCTAAACAACTGTGACAGATCCCTCTGTATAACCTGGGATCGCTGGTTCATCCCTGGCGATTGAACTATGCGTATGGGATCTGAACGCTATTCGCCAATAATATGCACTCAGATCCAGGCTATCTGGGGATATGTGTTACGAATGGGAAATGTTCGACAATTATAAAGTTATGCATTTTTATGTGTTTTTTTGTGTTGAAATTAAAATGGCAATTCGCCTCTGTCCTGGAGATAATTGAATTACTTCCCAATTATCTCCAGGGCAGGGGGAGGAAATCATAATGCCTGCTGGGAATAATCTGTGTCTGTGGTTCCTAAATTGCCTTATGTCTGTCTATTGTTACAGTCTCCCTTTGGGTCCCCTAGGGGAGTGTCCACCAAGTGGGATATCTGGATAAATACGGGCGTGTAGCCCACAGTAAAAGCAGTTCATGTCTTACCCTCAAAACAGAGCGTGGTCTCGTTATTGGGGGGGGGGGATCTACTACACGGCGGTTTGTGCATCCGATGCTTAGGGTACTGTAAAAATGGTGGCAGCGGTGGGATGACCCTCATCGCGCAGAGAGACCACTGCAGCCAGGATTAATTGAAATACCGTACGAAAGGCTGAAAAGAGATACCCTAAAGGATTTATTGGAACAGAGGGGCAGACAAGCCAGTAATCTCAGGAAAAGGGAGATTATTACAATATTAATGGATGGAGTACCAGGGGCTGAAGGAACCAATGGGTCCAGCACAGGTGACAGAACCCCCGTGGAGGCAAGCTTTGACCGGGCGGTAAGAATCAGGCCGGCCCATTATGGTCCCAACCCGACTATAGAGACGGGTCACAGCCGCTGTGGAGGCCAACCTGCTTCGCCAAAGCGGTGCTGCAGCAGCCACAGCCCCAGCCCCAGCCCCAGCAAATCCAGTGGAGAAAAAGAAAGTACCATTTATCGCATTTAAACCATTTACCTTGAGCTTCCACCGCACAGCTTATAGGATCACCCAAAATGTCTTCTGGCCTAATTTCAACCGAGATGTGCGGGTCTATTGTAGTACTTGTGACACATGTCAACGGGTAGGTAAATGGGGGGATCACCCAAAGGCTAGGCTCATATCGATGCCTATCATTGGAGAACCCTTTTCCCGCATAGCCGTTGACATTGTGGGTCCACTGGCCAGGGCTAGCCCATCCGGATCTACATGCTTATCTGCCCTAATATATAGAAGTTAATGCAAAAGCAATGTAATCTCTTTAGTTTATTGTTTAAGAATGAAAAACGATTATACAGCCTGAATTGAACACAAATAATGACTCTATGGCCTAAAATGAGCACAAATAGCACTCCATCACATCGATGGAGAAGGCCGAAGAGTTAAAAACCATTCTACGCACTTAACTGAGCACAAATAGCACTCTATCATGTCGATCTACAATGATATATGTTTGTTTAGGCAAAAACACCCAATTATCACTTGAACTCAAGGCAAAAGAGGTCTAAACACCCAGTTATCACTTGAACTCAAGGCAGAAGAGGTCAAAATGATTCTATGGCTTAAACTGAGTAGAGATAGGCCTCCCTCATGTCGATCTGCAATGATATACGGTTGTTTAGGCAAAAACACCCAGTTATCACTTGAACTTAAGGCAGAAGACGTCAAAACGATTCTGTGGCCTAAACTGAGTAGAGATAGGACTCCCTCATGTCAATCTGCAATGAAATACTGTTGTTTAGGCAAAAACATCCAATTATCACTTGAACTCAAGGCAAAAGAGGTCAAAACACCCAGTTATCACTTGAACTCAAGGCAGAAGAGGTCAAAATGATTCTATGGCCTAAACTGAGTAGAGATAGGACTCCCTCATGTTGATCTGCAATGATATATGTTGTTTAGGCAAAAACACCCGGTTATCACTTAAATGAATGCAAAGAAGGTAAAAACGGCTATACGGCCTAAACTGAGCACAAATTGCACTCCATCATTTCTATCTACATTGATATATGGTTGTTTAGGCAAAAACACATAGTCATTGCTAGAATTCAAGGCATTAGAGGTAAAAACCATTCAACGGGATAAACTGAGCACAAATAGCACTCCATCACGATGATCTTCCATGATATGCAGTTGTTTAGGCAAAAAAAAAAAGTTATCACTTGAATTCAAGGCAGAAGAGTAAAAAAACACTCTACAGCATAAATTAATAACAAATAGCACTCCATCATGTTGATCTTCAACGATATACAGTTGTTTAGGCAATTAAACCCGGTTATCACTTGAACTCAAGGCAGAAGAGGTAAAAACGATTCTATGCACTTAACTGAGCACTAATAGCACTCCATCGTGATGATCTGCAATGATATATGGTGGTTTAGTAAAAAAAACACACCCAGTTATCATATGAACTCAAGGCAGAAGAGGTAAAAAATAACACTTCATTACGTCGATCTGCAAAGATATATGGTTGTATAGGCAAAAACACCAGCTTATCAGTTGAAGTCAAAGCAAAAGAGGTCATAATCATTCTACGCACTTAACTGAGCACAAATAGCACTCCATTATTATGATCTGCAATGAAATTTGGTTGTTTAGGAAAAAACACACGGTTATCACTTGTACTCAAGGTAGAAGAAGTAAAAATCATTCAATGCACTTAACTGAGCTCAAATAGCACTCCACCATGATGATCTAAAATGATATACGGTTGTTTAGGCAAAAAAAACACCCAGTTATCACTTGAACTCAAGGCAGAAGAGGTAAAAACAATTCACCGGCTTAAACTGAGCACAAATAGCACTCCATCTTTTCGATCTGCAATAAGATACTTACCACTTCTGCCTTGAGTTCAAGTGATAACTGAGTGTTTTTGCCTAAACAACCGTATATCATTGCAGATCGACGTGATGGAGTACTATTTGGCTCAGTTTAGGTCATAAAGTCATTTTTACCTCCTTGAATTCAAGTGATAACATTTTGTTTTTGCCTAGACAACCAGATATCATTACAGGTCGACTTGATGGAGTGCTATTTGTGCTCAGTTTAGGCCTTAGAGTCATTTTGAACTCTTCTGCCTTGAGTTCAAGTTATAACCGTTTGTTTTTGCCTAAACAACCATATATCATTACAGATCGACTTGATGGAGTGCTATTAGTGCTCAGTTTAGGCCGTAGAGTCGTTTCTTCCTCTTCTGACTTGAGTTCAAGTGATACCCGGTTGTTTTTGCCTAAACCACTGTCTGTCATTGCAGAACGACGCGATGGAGTGCTATTTGTGCTCAGTTTAGGTGATAGAGTCATTTTTACCTCTTCTAACTTGAGTTCAAGTGATAACCGGGTGTTTTTGTCTAAACAACCATACATCATTGGAGATCAACGTAACTTTATGCCGTAGATTGGTTCTTACCTCTTCTGCCTTGAGTTCAAGTTATAACCGGTTGTTTCTGCTAAACCACCATATGTCATTGCAGATCGACGTGATGGAGTGCTATTTGTGCTCAGTTTAGGCCTTACAGTCATTTTTAACTCTTCTGCCTTGAGTTCAAGTGATACCGGGTTGTTTTTGCCTAAACCACTGTATGTCATTGCAGAACTACGCGATGGAGTGCTATTTGTGCTCATTTTAAGGCCGTAGAGTTGTTTGTACCACCTCTTCCTTGAGTTCAAGTGATAACCGGGTTTTTTTGCCTAAACAAACATATATATAATTTCAGATCGATGTGATGAAGTTCTATTTGTGCTCAGTTAAGTGCGTAGAATGGTTTTGACCTCATCTGCCTTGAGTTCAAGAGATAACTGGGGTTTTTTCCCTAAACAACTGTATATCATTGCAGTTCGAAGTGATGGAGTGCTATTTGGGCTCAGTTTAGGCCATAAAGTTATTTTTACCTCCTTCAATTCAAGTGATAACCGTGTGTTTTCGCCTAAACAACCATATATCATTGCAGATCGACATGATGGAGTGCTATTTGTGCTCAGTTTAGGCTGTAGAGTAATTTTTACCTCTTCTACCTTGAGTTCAAGTGATAGCCGTTTTTTTTACCTAAACAACCATACATCATTGCAGATCAACGTGATGGAGTGCTAATTGTGACTCACTTTAGGCCGTAGAGTGGTTCTTACCTCTTCTGCCTTGAGTTCACGTGATAACCGAGTGTTTTTGCCTAAACAACCGTATATCATTGCAGATCGACGTGATGGAGTGCTATTTGTGCTCAGTTTAGGCCTTAGAGTCATTTTTAACTCTTCTGCCTTGAGTTCAAGTGATACCGGGTTGTTTTTGCCTAAACCACTGTATGTCATTGCAGAACTACGCGATGGAGTGATATTTGTGCTCATTTTAAGGCCGTAGAGTTGTTTGTACCACCTCTTCCTTGAGTTCAAGTGATAACCGCGTTTTTTTGCCTAAACAAACATATATATAATTTCAGATCGATGTGATGAAGTTCTATTTGTGCTCAGTTAAGTGCGTAGAATGGTTTTGACCTCATCTGCCTTGAGCTCTTGAACAGCTCTATGGCCTAATTTGAGCACAAATAGCACTCCATAATTTCGATCTATAATGATATATGGTTGTTTAGGCTAAAACACACAGTCATCACTTGAATTCAATGCTGAAGAGATCACAACGATTCTATGGGATAAACTGAGCACAAATAGCACTCCATCATTTCGATCTGCAATGATATATGGTTGTTTAGGCAAAAACACATGGTTATCACTTGAACTCAGGGCAAAAGAGGTCAAACACATTCAATGGCTAAAACTGAGCACAAATAGCACTCCATCATGTCGATCTGCAATGATATATGTTTGTTTAGGCAAAAACACCCGGTTATCACTAGAATTTAAGACAGGAGAGGTAAAAACGACTCTACACCCTAAACTGAGAACAGATAGCACTCCATCAAGTCGATCTGCAATGATATACGGTTGTTTAGGAAAAAACACCCGGTTATCACTTGAATTCAAGGTAGAAGAGGTCAAAATGACTTTATGGCCTAAACTGAGCACAAATAGCACTCCATCACGTCGATCTGCTATTATATATGGTTGTATAAGCAAAAAAAGCAGGTTATCAGTTGAACTTAAGGCAGAAGTGGTCAAGAAAACTCTACGGCCTTAAAATGAGCACAAATAGCACTCCATCACGTCGTTGTGCAATGACATACGTTGATTTAGGCAAAAACAACCAGTTATCACTTGAACTCAAGGCAGAAGAGGCAAAAATGACTCTACTGCCTAAACTGAGAACAAATAGCACGTCGATGAAATAGCACGTCGATCTGCAATGAGATATGGTTGTTTAGGCAATAGCACTCCATCAAGTCGATCTGCAATGATTACGGTTGTTTAGGAAAAAACACCCGGTTATCACTAGAATTTAAGACAGGAGAGGTAAAAACGACTCTACACCCTAAACTGAGAACAGATAGCACTCCATCAAGTCAATCTGCAATGATATACGGTTGTTTAGGAAAAAAACACCCGGTTATCACTTGAATTCAAGGTAGAAGAGGTCAAAATGACTTTATGGCCTAAACTGAGCACAAATAGCACTCCATCACGTCGATCTGCTATTATATATGGTTGTATAGGCAAAAACAGAAGGTTATCACTTGAACTTAAGGCAGAAGTGGTCAAGAAAACTCTACGGCCTGAAAATGAGCACAAATAGCACTCCATCACTTCGTTGTGCAATGACATACGTTGATTTAGGCAAAAACAACCAGTTATCACTTGAACTCAAGGCAGAAGAGGCAAAAATGACTCTACGGCCTAAACTGAGAACAAATAGCACGTCGATGAAATAGCACGTCGATCTGCAATGATTACGGTTATTTAGGAAAAAACACCCGGTTATCACATGAATTCAAGGTAGAAGAGGTCAAAATGACTCTAAGACATGACTATGGCCTAAACTGAGCACATATATACCCTGCAATGATATACGTTTGTTATTATGCCAGAAGAGTTAAAAACAACTCTATAGCCTGACCTGAGCACAAATAGCACTCCATCATGTCAATCTGCAATGATATATGGTTATTTTGGCAAAAAGTCACTGGATTACAGATTGACTTTCCCTAAACCACCACATATTAATGCAGATACGCATGTTGAATGGCTATTTGTGTGTAATTTATGCTGTAGAAGTGTTTTTCACTCTTAGTGAACAAAAGAGATAACATTTATGCAAAAACAATGTAATCTCTATAGTTGATTGATTAAGATTGAAAAACGATTCTACAGCCTGAATTGAACACAAATATCTATTCAAAATGCTGATCTGCACTGATACATGGTAGCTTATGCAAAAACAATGTGATCTCTTTAGTTTATTGTTCAAGAACGAAAAACACTTCTACAGCCTAAATTATGCACAAATAGCAGTTATACATGCTTATCTGCCCTAATATAGATGTAAATGCAAAAGCAATGTAATCTCTTTAGTTGCTTGTTTAAGAATGAAAAACGAATCTACAGCCAGAATTAAACACAAATCGTAGATCTACATGCTTATCTGCCCTAATACAAGAAGTTTTTGCAATATCAATATAATCTCAATGGTTGATTGTTTAAGAATGAAAAACGCTTCTACAGCCTAAATTGACCACAAATCGTAGATCTACGTGCTTATCTGCCATAATATATAGAAGTTTGTGCAAAAGCAATGTAATCTCTTTAGTTGATTGTTTAAGAATGAAAAACGAATCTACAGCCAGAATTGAACACAAATCGTATATCTACATACTTATCTGCCCTAATATAAGAAGTTTATGCAAAAGCAATGTAATCTCAATGGTTGATTATTTAAGAATGAAAAACGAATCTAAAGCCTAAATTGCACAAATAGCAGTTATACATGCTTATCTTCCCTAATATATAGAAGAAAATGCAAAAACAAAGTAATCTCTATAGTTGTTTGTTTACAAATGAAAAACGCTTCAACAGCCTGAATTGAAAAATAGACGTTTATGCAAAAGCAATGTAATCTCTTTAGATGATTTTTTAAGAATGAAAAACGAATCTACAGCCTAAATTGAACACAAATAGCAGTTTTAAATATATATATATGTTAGTTTATGCAAAAACAATCTATAGTTGATTGTTGAAGAATGAAAAACGGATCTACAGCCTGAATTAAACACAAATCGTAGATCTACATGCTTTCCAGCCCTACTATATAGACATTAATTCAAAAGCAATGTAATCTCTTTAGTTGATTGTTTAATAATGAAATACGAATCTACAGCTTGAATTGAATACAAATAGCAGTTCTACATGTTTATCTGCACTAATATATGTTAATTTATGCAAAAACAATGTAATCTATATAGTTGATTGTTTAAGAATGAAAAACAAATCTAAAGCCTGAATTGAACACAAATCGTAAATCTACATGATTATCTTTTCAAATAATTTTTATTGATTTTTAACAACAGTAAATCAGGGGTTGGTGAGGAAAGGGGAACATGGAAGTGGGGGAGGGGTAGCCATCCATTTTAACAATGAACAATACGAAACATTTGACAAAGAAAGTATTTGTACACCAGTACGATGTTGCAAAAACAAGAAAAAAGAAAGGGGTTATCACAAACGGTAAAACTTTTTAATGCTATCTTCCCAGACATCCCATTTATCTTTTAACGTTGGAAAATTATGCATAGTTGCCCTGTGGGAGAGCTCGTGCGCCTTATTTTCAAGAATCAAATTGAAAACCTCTCTAAGAGATGGCAATAGTTGTGATTTCCAATATCGAGGGAGACAGGACGAGGCAGCGATCAGGATGTGTCCTATAATTATTTTGTCTATTTTCTTGACGGATGTCGGGAAACATTTAAACAAGGCCAATTCTGACGTTAAAGTGCTGATGGTACTGTCCACTTTGATAATTAAGTCATGTATTAGCTTCCAATATTTGGTCAATTTAGGACAGAACCACCAGATATGGGCCATGTTACCCAAACCTCCGCAATCTCTCCAACACCGGTCAGAAAAAGTATTGTTCATGTTATGGAGTTTTGACGGAGCCAGGTACCAACGATACAAAATTTTGTAGTGATTCTCAAAGTGGTTGGTACAATATGAGACACCTTTCAGAGCTGTAAAAAAAGTGAACCACTCTTCAAGTTTGTATTGAGTACCCAGCTCCGACTCCCATGACAGCATGTGTTTTAATTTAACTAGGGGCTTGGAATTGTGAAGAGAGTAACATAACGAAATCATACCTTTTTGAATGGGGCTATGGAGGAAAAATGTTTCTATAGGAGAAATTTCAAGACATGCATAATTCTTGTCAGTATCGGAAACATGATATATATCTTTTAATTTATCGATAACAAGCATACACATCCGTTCACATTCATCTGACAATACATGTTTAAGCTTCAATTTTTTCAAAGAAAGGATAGCATTACCATGAAAAAAATTATCTAAGTTGTTTATATAAGAATCTTTCAGTAGTTTGATGTTCAAAGATGTTATATATTTGCTCAAGCATTCGACAGGCATAGCTCTATATAACCTCGGAGAAGGATTGTTATTTTTAAATACAATGTCCCAAGCCTTAAGCGTGGTCTTGGTAGATAAAAATAAACGTTTAATTCCAGGTCTTTTTTTGGGATCTAACCAAGGTAGCTCTGCCAGATTGACTGGAGATATGTTAGATTCTTCAATTTCCATCCATCTGGGTTTACTTGCCTGATTGTTAAAGCTCACAACCACCGCAGCATTAGTAGCAAAATAATATTTGCGGATATCTGGAATACCATGAGATTTGTGATGCTGCAGGGAAGTGAGCCGTATCCGAGCAGGTTTATTCCCCCAGATGAACTTCAACATAGCCGAATGAATTGTTTTAAAAAAGGATAAAGGAATGGACAGAGGTATGGCCCTGAAAAAATACAAGATTTTAGGAAGAATAGTCATCTTAATAGATGCCACCCTTCCCAACCATGAGAGCTCCATCCCGCCCCATCTCTCCATCTCTTGTTGTAGCTCCGACCATGCTTTTTTCAAATTACGTGAATGCATTTTGTCTAAATTTTTACATAATTTAATACCCAAGTATTCCATACACTCAGTTCTCCACTCATATGGGTAAAGTTTCTTTAGATCATCAATCGCTGAAGCATTGATATGAAATGGAAGGGCCTGGGTCTTGGATACGTTCAATTTGTAATACGATATCTCACCGAATTGGGTCAAAATGTTATTAAGAATTACTAGAGATACCTTTGGGTTTTTGATTGACAAAATTATATCATCAGCAAACAGACCAATTTTATGAATCGATTCTTTAATGGTAATTCCTTCAATTTCAGGGGTCGATCTAATCAACTCAGCTAAGGGTTCCATCGCTAAAACAAAAAGGATTGGCGATAGAGGGCAACCCTGGCGTGTCCCATTGGAAAGGGAGAACAATTTGGATGTAAATCCTGAGGCTGATACATGTGCAGAGGGAGCGCAGTATAATGCTTTAATAGCAGTAATAAAAGATGGGGGGATATTAAATTTTTCTAAGGTTCTCCACAGATATCCCCAATGTATCCTGTCAAACGCCTTCTCCGCATCTAATGAAAGAAGCAGAGAAGGCGTTTTTGTAGTATTAATATGCTGGATCAAATCAATAAAACGCCTAGTCCCATCTGGCGCCTGTCTATTCTGCACAAAACCCACCTGATCTCTGTTAATTAATGAAGGTATTAATTTAGTTAGCCGATTCGTGAGGACTTTAGCATAAATTTTGGAGTCGTTATTGATCAGAGATATGGGACGAAAATTAGAACATCTGTCAGGGTTTTTCCCTGGTTTTGGCAGTGTGACTATTCGTGCATTCAAGGCTTCCTCTGGCATTTTCCCCTCGTTTTTGTAAGAGTTAAATATTTTCGTCATATGGGGGATTAGAATATCTGAAAAGGTTTTATAATATAAAATAGTGAACCCGTCAGGGCCCGGGGCCTTTCCAGAGGGCATAAGTTTGATTGCCCCGGCTATCTCATCAGCTGATATATCACGTTCCAATCTCTGCAAATGCTCTTGGGAAAACCGGGGCAATGAAACCCCATCACGTCGATCTGCAATGAGATACGGTAGTTTAGGCAAAAACAAACGGTTATCACTTGAACATAAGGCAGAAGAGTTAAAAACGACTCTACGGCCTAAACTGAGCACAAATAGCACTCCATGACTTCGATCTGCAATGATATATTGTTGTTTAGGCAAAAACGTCTGGTTATCACTTGAACTCAAGGCAAAAGAGGTAAAAACCATTCTATGCACTAAACTGAGCACTAATTGCACTCCGCCATGATGATCTGCAATGATATATGGTTGTTTAGACAAAAATACCCGGTTATTACTTAAACTCAAAGTAGAAGAGTTAAAAAAACTCTATGGCCTAAACTGATCACAAATAGCACTCCATCACGTCGATCTGCCAGGAGATACGGTAGTTTAGGCAAAAACAACCGGTTATCACTTGAACTCAAGGCAGAAGAGGTAAAAACCATTGTACAGCCTAAACTGAGCACAAATAGCACTCCATCACGTCGATCTGCAATGAGATACGATAGTTTAGGCAAAAACAACTGGTTATGACTTGAACTCAAGGCAGAAGAGGTAAGAACCACTCTACGACCTAAATTGGGCACAAATAGCACTCCATCATGTCGAACTGCAATTAGATATCATTGTTTAGGCAAAAAAACTCAGTTATCAGTTGAACTCAAGGCAGAAGAGGCAAAAATGAATCTACGGATTAAAATGAGCACAAATAGCACTCCATCACGTCGATCTTCAATGATATACGGTTGTTTAGAAAAAAACACTCGGTTATCACTTGAATTCAAGGTAGAAGAGGTAACAACAACACTATGGCCTTAAAATTAGCACAAATAGCACTCCATCATGTTGATTTCTTTCTTTTTTTTTTTTTTCTTTTTCCTTTTTTCCTTTTCTCTTCTGTTTTAATTATTAATCTTTATAAAATTTTACATTTTCCAGACCAAATCATACATAAAAAAAAAGCATTGTTTGGCATACAGAACAGAGAGCAAATTCCAAGTTATCATAAACTGTTAAGTAATATGAAAAGAAAAAAAAACAATATCTTTCAGAACTATGAACATACTATTCAGGCAGACAGTTTTAATTTCTGCTAGTTCATCAGTCAAAAGAGGAGGGAAAAAGGGTGCAAGGTAGGGGGGGAGGGAGAAAAAAAAAAAAAAAAGAAGAAAGGGGGGGGGGGGTAGAAAAAGCAAAAAACTGTTCCAGTAAGAATTTAGAATTCCTTTGCCATCTTTATGTTCTGTTGAGCCATTCATATCCATACCATTGTCACATTGACCATTCACCTATCATTCAAACATCACTCACTCCTGTAGGTCAGGCCAGGGGTAGAGAGGCGAGGGCAGAGAGTCCCGTACGGCCCGGGGTCATGGACTTTCCCCATAAGGTCAGTTTCCGGAGGCGAGGACAACTCACGGTGTTCTAAGTTCTTAAGGGTTCTTAAGATGGGGCGGATGATTCACCCCTTCCAGAAAGGCTTTCTGTCCAAAGGCTCCATATCTTTTTATAATTATCTATTGTATTTTCATTACGTACAAAGAAATATTTTTCTGAATTAGCTTGATGATCAATCTGCATTTTAATCTCTGACCATAGTGGAAGATCTGAATTTTTCCAGTGTCTTGCTATGCACAGTTTACTAGCCAGCAGGACATGCGTACACAGGATGTTTAAATGCTTGTCCGGGGTAGGGAGTTCAAAATGAAAAAGAAATGTTTGCGGTTTCAGTTCATAATTGTTCCCACAGATTATGGAGAACAAATCTGATATTTTCCTTTTAAGATATTCCAGTTTTTTACACGTCCACCACATATGGAAATGAGTCCCTATCCCGGTCAAGCATCTCCAGCACTTATCATTGGGGGGGTCTTGGTATTTGGCTAGCCTAGTGGGTACTAAGTACCAGCGATGCATCAATTTGAAAAATTGCTCATGTAAATTAATACAGTGTACAGCTTTTCTGGTATTAGTCCAGGTTTTAAACCATACCTGGAGTGGGAAATTTAAATGAATTTCTCCTTCCCAACTTAGGACAGCCTTAGATTTCTCAATTGTTCTGCTGGATTCCAGAAATCTTAGAAGACTGGAAATAATTTTTTTTGTTATTTTCGAGGTTATCAGTTTTTCCCAGGTGTCTGACTGTATTGGTGTGTCTGAGAGTAGAAAAGATTTAATTCTAAGGTATTTAAACACATCCCTGGGAGGGAGTTTGTATCTATCACATATAATTGAATAAGAGGCAATGGAACCTTCAACGTATAGGTCCTCAATGTATCTCATTCCTCCTTTACCCCATTCCTTCAGATCTAGATCCGTAATGCATAACGATATTATTTCTAGAGGAGCTTTGTTCGATATAAAGTTTTTTTAATACGAAAAAGGGAGTTCATTAATTCTTTAATTATTACTGATTCTATTCTAAGGGTCTTGTAGTATTTAGGTGTTAGCCAACATAAAAGAGCCGGGTCTATATTGTTACAACCTGCTCTTTCAATGTCAAACCACCCAGTTTTCCTTCTCTCTGGTTGATTCCAGGCTAAAACGTGGGCCAACTGGGAAGCATTGACAAGGTTATCAAGATCGGGGTACCCCAAACCATCTTGATCTAGACCATGCCTAAGTGTTCTGTTAGGAACTCGGGGTTTCCTGGCTGACCAGACAAACTTTGAGAAAACTAAATCCATTTCCTTTAATATATTTCCGTGAATCCTAAATGGTATTGTTCTTAGCACATAAAGAACTTTAGGAATCAAGTATGCTTTTAATACATTAACGCGACCCAGCCACGATACCTCTAGTTTTGTCCATTTATTTACCAATAACTTTATTGTAGCCAAGAGGGTCGAGTGGTTTATAGGGCCAATTTCTTCCATCTTAGAACTAATTTTTATTCCCAGTAATCTATTCTATTACTCCTGTTCTATCAGTGAAGAGCCCAAGGTGTTTTAAAATTCGATGTTGGGTTGGTGTTAAATAAAGCGTTATACATTGAGTCTTGAGGAGATTTATCTTATAATTAGAAAGAGATCCGTAGAGATCAATTACTTCCAAAAGAGCGGGGATTGTGATTTCAGGTTGAGCCAGAGTGAGAAGTACATCGTCCGCATATAACATAATTTTATGCGCACAATGTGCTATCTCTATACCCCGGATCATCTGTGATCTGCGTAAGTATTCTGCGAGAGGTTCCATCGTTAAAGCATAGAGCAAAGGGGCCAAAGGGCATCCCTGTCTCGTTCCATTTTGAATCACAAAGTATTCCGAGTCCAGGGAAGGACCAGCTATTTTTGCTCTTGGGTTTACATACCGTGCCAAGATCCAATCTAGCATGATACCAGTTATTCCGAATGCCCGTAGAGTGTATGCCATAAAAGTCCAGTCTACCCTATCGAACGCTTTTTCTGCGTCCAGTGCCAGTATAGCTGAGAGGATTTTCCTATGATGTATTATATCCAAAATATTAATAATTCTACGGGTATTGTCCTCGCCTGACCTCATGGGCATAAAGCCCGCTTGATCAGAGTTGATAAGATTAGGAAGGACCACTTTCAACCTTTGTGCTAATATTTTGGAGTAGATTTTGATATCCAAATTAATTAGAGAAATTGGTCTGTAATTCATTACCACCGTGGGGTCCTTCCCTGGCTTCGGGATTGGGGATATACTAGCCTCCATCATCTCGTCTGGGAACCTATGATTGTCTCCAATAGAATTAAAGACTCTGGTAAGGATAGGGGATATAACTGGGTCTAGTATCTGAAAAAAAAGGGCAGGATAACCGTCTGGACCTGGTGCTTTGCTACTCTCCATCTCTTTAATAACTTTCGTGATTTCAATTTCTGTTATAGATTCGCTTAACTTGCTCAAGTTGTCTGCATTTACTTGTGGAAGGTGTAAAGTAGCTAAAAATGTTACTATTTCGTTTATCTCTACTTTTGGTTTAGGGAGGTTATATAGAGATTCATAATATGCTTTGAATGCTGCAGCAATAGCTTGAGGAGATATGCATGTTTTGTTTTCGTATACTATTTTCTTTATTCTAGATCGTTGTGTAATATATTTGAGTTTCTTTGTAAGTTCTTTCCCTACCCTATTATTACTGTAGTACCAGGAATTTCTCAACCTTAACATAGCCCTATCCGCTTTGATCTTTAACCCTTTTCTAATCAAATGTTGCAGCTCCTGGATTTCTTGGATGTTCCTCCTGTCAGGTGTATCTTTATTTTTCCTCTCTACTCTGGCCAAGAGGGCAAAGAGTTCTGCTAGATTTTCCCCCCCTTGTCTCTTGGCCCTGGAACCCTTCTTAATTAAGTGGCCACGCAGAAAACTCTTCAATGTGCACCATAAAGTTGTTTCTGATACTTGTTTATTATCGTTATGTTCCAAAAAGAATCTTGCTTGGTCAAGGAGGTCTTGTTTACTGTCTTGGGAGGTCAGGATTGACTCATTCAATCTCCATCTATTACGTTTCTTATACCCTGAGCTATCTCTAATATGAATAAAAACCGGCGCGTGGTCTGACCATGTGATACTCCCCAATTTAGAATCTACACATCTCTCCAATGTCGGGCCCATCATAAGGAAGTAATCAATGCGTGAATAAGAGGCATGAGCACCCGAGAAAAAGGTATAGTCCCTTTCCTCGGGATGCTGTGCCCTCCACACGTCATATAGGTTATTGTGCAAAAAGACATCCAGAGAATGCTCTAGCTTTTGACACTAGTCGGTTTTCGTACTTAAGTTTCCCTGTTGCCCCTCTGTCCATTTCCGGATCCCCCAAGGAGTTCAGATCCCCCCCTATAATTAACAGCCCCTGGGAGAGTCTCTCTGCTTCCTCCATTGACGCATCCATAAAAGCAACGATACCGTCTGAGGGAGCGTAGAGACTCATTAATGAATAGGTTACATCGTTGATCCGACAGATCAAAATTAGTCGTCTACCCTCTTGATCGCATTCATGGTGTAAGTATTCAAATTTGTTTTTGGCAGATACATAATTGCCACTCCCCTTTTTTTCTTGGTTACAAGTGAAGAGGCATAGATATGTGGGTATTTAGAGTACCTCCATAATGATTCCATGCCCTGTCTCCAGTGTGTTTCTTGGACGAGAATCGCGTCCACTGTTTCTCTCTCAAGTAAATCATATAAATAAGACCTCTTATAAGGTGAGTTAAGACCCCGTGAGTTAATCGTCGCCAGCTTAAGTGACCCCATGACTCAATCCCCCCGGTCCGCCCACTCCCCCACCCCCACCCCCCACCTGCCCGGCCTGATTCCCTTTCATACCCATTCCCTTCTCATACACGTCCTCCATTCAGTCAACCAATCAACTATGTCTCCCAGCTGTTAATGGCTGAGTAGAGACCAAAGAGAAAATTTGGATCCGACAGCCTGGCTCGGGAGCCCAAAAAAAAAAAGAGAAGATCCCTGACCCATCAGGGATGGGGCGTGTTATAGAGACCAAAGATACTTCATATCAATCCTAACTGTTCTATATTGTTCAAGTTAACGTGAATAACATCCTAAAAGAAAAAGAAACAAAAAGGAGAGAGAAAGAGAAAGAGAGAAAAAAAACGATAGTTTAGGCAAAAAAAACTGGTTATGACTTGAACTCAAGGCAGAAGAGGTAAGAACCACTCTACGGCCTAAATTGGGCACAAATAGCACTCCATCATGTCGAACTGCAATTAGATATCATTGTTTAGGCAAAAAAACTCAGTTATCAGTTGAACTCAAGGCAAAAGAGGCAAAAATGAATCTACGGATTAAAATGAGCACAAATAGCACTCCATCACATCGATCTTCAATGATATACGGTTGTTGAGAAAAAAACACTCGGTTATCACTTGAATTCAAGGTAGAAGAGGTAACAACAACACTATGGTATTAAAATTAGCACAAATAGCACTCCATCATGTTGATTTCTAATGATATATGGTTGTTTAGGCAAAAACACCCGGTTATCACTTGAATTCAAGGTAGAAGAGGTAAAAATTACTTTATGGCCTAAAATGAGCACAATTAGCACTCCATCACGTCGACCTGCAATTATATATGGTTTTTTAGGCAAAAACACCCAGTTATTACTTGAACTCAAGGCAGAAGTGGTAAAAAAACTCTACGGCCTTAAAATGAGCACAAATTGCACTCCATCACGTTGTTGTGCAATGAAATACGGTGGTTTAGGCAAAAACAACCGGTTATCACTTGAACTCAAGGCAGAAGAGTTAAAAACGACTCTATGGCCTAAACTGAGCACAAATAGCACTCCATGACATCGATCTGCAATGATATATTGTTCTTTAGGCAAAAACACCCGGTTATCACTTGAACTCAAGGTACAAGAGGTAAAAATGACTTTATGGCCTAAAATGAGCACAAATAGCACTCCATCACGTCGATCTGCAATGATATACGGTTGTTTAGGAAAAAACACGCGGTTATCACTTGAATTCAAGGTAGAAGAGGTCAAAATGACTTTATGGACGAAACTGAGCACAAATAGCACTCCATCACGTCGATCGGCTATAATATATGGTTGTATATGCAAAACCAGCCGGTTATCACTTGAACTTAAGGCAGAAGTGGTAAAGAAAACTCTACAGACTGAAAATGAGCACAAATAGCACTCCATCATGTCGTTGTGCAATGACATAAGTTGATTTAGGCAAAAACAACCAGTTATCACTTGAAATCAAGGCAGAAGAGGCAAAAATGACTCTACGTCCTAAACTGAGCACAAATAGCACGTTGATCAAAAAGCATGTCGATCTGCAATGAGATATGGTTGTTTAGGCAAAAACACACGGTTATCACTTGAACTCAAGGCAGGAGAGGTAAAGACGACTCTAAGACATGACTCTATGGCCTAAACTGAGCACAAATATACTCTCTACCATAACGATCTGCAATGATATACGCTTGTTATCATGCAAGAAGAGTTAAAAACAACTCTATAGCCTAAACTGAGCACAAATAGCACTCCATCACGTTGATCTGCAATTATATATGTTTTTTTAGGCAAAAACACCCAGTTATTACTTGAACTCAAGGCAGAAGTGGTAAAAAAAAACTCTACGGCCTTAAAATGAGCACAAATTGCACTCCATCACGTTGTTGTGCAATGAAATACGGTGGTTTAGGCAAAAACAACCAGTTATCACTTGAACTCATGGTACAAGAGGTAAAAATGACTCTACGGCCTAAACTGAGCACAAATAGCACGTTGATCAAATAGCACGTCGATCTGCAATGAGATATGGTTGTTTAGGCAATAGCACTCCATCAAGTCGATCTGCAATGAGATACGGTTGTTTAGGCAAAAACACACGGTTATCACTTGAACTCAAGGCAGGAGAGGTAAAGACGACTCTAAGACATGACTCTATGGCCTAAACTGATCACATATATACCCTCCACCATAACGATCTGCAATGATATACGTTTGTTATCATGCCAGAAGAGTTAAAAACAACTCTATAGCCTAAACTGAGCACAAATAGCACTCCATCATGTCAATCTGCAATGATATATGGTTATTTTGGCAAAAAGTCACTGGATTACAGATTGAATTTCATTAAACCACCACATATTAATGCAGATAAGCATGTTGAATGGCTATTTGTGTGCAATTTATGCTGTAGAAGTGTTTTTCACTTTTATTGGACAAAAGAGATAACATTTATGCAAAAACAATGTAATCTCTATAGTTGATTGATTAAGATTGAAAAACGATTCTACAGCCTGAATTGAACACAGATATCTATTCAAAATGCTGATCTGCACTAATACATGGTAGTTTATGCAAAACAATGTGATCTCTTTAGTTTATTGTTTAAGAATGAAAAACACTTCTACAGCCTGAATTGAACACAAATCGTAGATCTACATGCTTATCTGCCATAATATATAGAAGTTTATGCAAATGCAATGTAATATTTTTAGATGATTTTTTAAGAATGAAAAAAGACTCTACAGCCTAAATTGAACACAAATAGCAGTTATACATACTTATCTGCCCTAATTTATAGAAGTAAATGCAAAAACAAAGTAATCTCTATAGTTGTTTGTTTACAAATGAAAAACGCGTCAACAGCCTGAATTGAAAAATAGAAGTTTATGCAAAAGCAATGTAATCTCTTTAAATGAAAAAAGTACAAATGAAAAAAGTATACCCAGCGCTCTAATCTTGGTTTTAGCAGCACTGAGGCAGTGTGTCCCTAAACCACACACAATAACAGAAGCATAAAGTGACAAAATTGCTAAAGTGGGCTTAAACAAACTGTAAGGTGAAAAAATAGCAAGGTGAAAAAACAATGTGAATATATATATATATACACCTTATTAGGTGAAAAATAATTTCGGTGAAAAATCCCGTGCAAAAGAAAATGCAGTGGAACAATTTATTGTGTGATCGAGGGGGATTATATCTCCCCTCTATTATCTCACTCACAGACTTCCAGAAAATAAGTTTATCTCTTTAGATGATTGTTTAAGAATGAAAAACGAATCTACAGCCTAAATTGAACACAAATAGCAGTTCTAAATATTTATCTGCACTAATATATGTTAGTTTATGCAAAAACAATATAATCTCTATAGTTGATTGTTGAAGAATGAAAAACGAATCTACTGCCTGAATTAAACACAAATCGTAGATCTACATGCTTTCATGTCCTACTATAAAGAAGTTTATGCAAAAGCAATGTCATCTCTTTAGTTGATTGTTTAATAATAAAAAAAGAATCTACAGTCTAAATGGAACACAAATAGCACTCCATCAAGTCAATCTGCCAAGATATATCGTTTAGGAAAAAACACTCGGTTTTCACTTGAATTCGAGGTAGAAGTGGTAAAAACAACACTATGGCCTTAAAATGAGCACAAATAGCAATCCATCACGTCGATCTGAAATGATATATTATGTTCTTTAGGCAAAATCACCAGGTTATCAATTGAACTCAAGGCAGAAGAGGTAAAAACGACTCTACAGACTAAACTGAGCACAGATAGCACTCCATCAAGTGGATCTGTAATGATATATGGTTGTTTACGCAAAAACAACCGGTGATCACTTGATCTCAAGGCAGGTGAGGCAAAAATGATTCTACGGCCTGAACTGAGCACAAATACCACTCCATCACGACGATCTGCAATGACATATGGTTGTTGAGGCAAAACACATGGTTATCAATTGAACTCAAGGTAGAAGAGGTAAAAATGACTCTCTGTCCTAAACTGAGCCGAAATAGCACTCCAATATGTCGATCTGCAATGATGTACGGTTGTTTATGAAAAAACACCAGGTTATCACTTGAACTCAAGGCAGAAGAAGTAAAAACCATTCTACGGTCTAAACTGATCACAAGTAACACTCCATCATGGCGATCTGCAATGATATATGGTTGTTTTGGCAAAAACACGGTTATCAATTGAACTCAAGGCAGAAAGAGCTAAAACGCCCCTACAGCCTAAACTGAGCACATATTGCACTCCATCAAGTCGATCTGCAATGATATACAGTTGTTTAGGCAAAACCCACCGTTATCACTTAAACTGATGGCAGAAGAGATAAAACGACTCTATGGCCTAAACTGAGCACAAATAGCACTCCATCACGTTGATCTGCAATGATATACAGTTGTTTAGGCAAAAACACCCAGTTATCCTCCGAACTCAAGGCAGAAGAGGTAAAAATCATTTTAAGCCCTTAAATAACTGAGTACTAAAAGCACTCCACCATGACGATCTGCAATGATATATGGTTGTTTAGACAAAAATACCCGGTTATCACTTAAACTCAAGGCAAAAGAGTAAAAAAAAACTCTATGGCCTAAACTGAGCACAAATAGCACTCCATCATGTCAATCTACAATTATATATGTTTTTTTAGGCATAAACACGGTTATCAATTGAACTCAAGGCAGAAGAGATAAAACGACCCTACAGCCTAAACTGAGCACATATTGCACTCCATCAAGTCGATCTGCAATGATATACGGTTGTTTAGTGAAAAAAACTCGGTTATCACTTGAATTCAAGGTAGAAGAGGTCAAAACAACTCTATGGCCTTAAAATGAGCACAAATAGCACTCCGTCATGTCGATCTGTAATGAAATATGGTTGTTTAGACAAAAACACCCGGTTATCACTTGAACTCAATGCAGAAGTGGTAAAAAAACCTCTACGGCCATAAAATGAGTACAAATAGCACTCCATCACGTCGTTCTGCAATGACATATGGTGGTTTAGGTAAAAACAACCGGGGATCACTTGAACTCAATGCAGAAGAGGTAAAATCGAATCTATGGCCTAAACTGAGCACAGATAGCACTCCATCAAGTCTATCTGCAATGATATACAGTTGTTTAGGAAAAAACTCTAGGTTATCACATAAATTCAAGGTAGAAGAGGTAAAAACAAATCTATGGCCTTAAAATGAGCACAACTAGCACTCCATCATGTTGATCTGTAATGATATATGCTTGGTTAGGCAAAAACACCCGGTTATCACTTGAATTCAAGGTAGAAGAGGTAAAAATTACTTTGTGGCCTACAATGAGCACAAATAGCACTCCATCACGTCGATCTGCAATTATATATTGTGTTTAGGCAAAAATACCCGGTTATTACTTGAACTCAAGGCAGAAGAGGTAAAAACGACACTACGGTCTAAACTGAGCACAAACAGCCCTCCATCACGTCAATCTGCAATGAGATATGGTAGTTTAGGCAAAAACAAACGGTTATCACTTGAACTCAAGGCAGAGGAGGCAAAAATGAATCTACGGCCTAAAATGAGCACAAATAGCACTCCATCACGTCGATCTTCAATGATATACGGTTGTTTAGAAAAAAACACTAGGTTATCACTTGAATTCAAGGTAGAAGAGGTAAAAATTACTTTATGGCCTAAAATGAGCACAAATAGCACTCCATCATGACGATCTACAATTATATATGTTTTTTTAGGCAAAAACACGATTATCAATTGAACTCAGGGCAAAAGAGATAAAACGACCCTAATGCCTAAACTGAGCACATAGAGGCTATTTGTGCTGAGTTTAGGCAATAGATTAGTTCTTCCATCTTCTGCCTTGAGTTCAACTGATAACCGGGTGTTTTTGCATAAACAACCATATATCATTTTAGATCGTCATGATTGAGTGGTATTTGTGCTCACTTTAGGCCATAGAGTGGTTCTTACCTCTTCTGCCTTGAGTTCAAGTGATAACCATGTGTTTTTGCCTAAACAACTGTATGTCATTGCAGATGGTCGTGATTTAGTGGTATTTTTGCTCAGTTTAGGCCGTAGAGTAATTTTTGCCTCTCCTGCCTTGAGTTCAATTGATAACAGGTTGTTTTTGCCTAAAGCACCATATGTCATTGCAGATCGACTTGATGGAGTGCTATCTGTGCTCAGTTTAGGCCGTAGAGTCGTTTTTAACCTCTTCTGCCTGAGTTCAAGTGATAACAGGGTGTTTTTTCCTAAACAACAATATATCATTGCAGATCGACATGATGGAGTGCTATTTCTGCTCATTTTAAGGCCATAGAGTTATTTTTACCTCTTCTACCTTGAATTCAAGTGATAACCGAGTTTTTGTTCCAAAACAACTGTATATCATTGTAGATCAACTTGATGGAGTGCTATCTGTGCTCAGTTTAGGCTGTAGAGTCGTTTTTACCTCTTCTGCCTTGAGTTCAAGTGATAACAGGGTGTTTTTGCCTAAACAACAATATATAATTTCAGATCGAGGTAACGGATTGCTATTTGTACTCCGTTTAGGCCGTAGAATGGTTCTTAACTCTTCTACCTTGAATTCAAGTTATAACCGGGTGTTTTTGCCTAAACAATCATATATCATTACAGATAAACATGATGTAGTGCTATTTGTGCTCATTTTAAGGCCATAGAGTTGTTTTTACCTCTTCTACCTTTAATTTAAGTGATAACCGGGTGTTTTTTCCTAAACAACCGTATATCATTGCAGATCGACTTGATAGAGTGCTATCTGTGCTCAGTTTAGGCAGTAGAGTAATTTTTACTCTTCTGCCTTGAGTTCAAGTGATAACAGGGTGTTTTTGCCTAAACAACAATATATCATTCCAGATCGACATGATGGATTGCTATTTCTGCTCAATTTAGGCCATAGAGAGGTTCTTACATCTTCAGCCTTGAGTTCAAGTGATAACCGGTTGTTTTTTCCTAAACAACGATATATCTTTGCAGATCGACTTGATGGAGTGCTATCTGTGCTCAGTTTAGGCCGTAGAGTCGTTTTTACCTATTCTGCCTTGAGTTCAAGTGATAACCGGGTGTTTTTGCCTAAACAACAATATATAATTGCAGATCGACGTGATGGATTGCTGTTTGAGCTCAGTTTAGGAAGTAGAGTCGTTTTTAAGTCTTCTGCCTTGAGTTCAATGATAACCGGTGGTTTTTGTCCTTAAACTTCCGTATCTCATTGCAGATCGACATGATGGAGTGCTGTTTGTGCTCAGTTTAGGCCCCAGAGTCCTTTTATCTCATCTGCCTTGAGTTCAATTGATAACCATGTTTTGCCTAAACAACCATATGTCATTTCAGATGGTCGTGATTTAGCGGCATTTTTGCTCAAATTAGGCCGTAAAGTCATGTTTGCCTCTTCTGCCTTGGTTTCAACTGATAATTGAGTTTTTTTGCCTAAACAACCATATATAACTGCAGTTCGACTCAATGGAGTGCTATTTGTGTTCCTATTAGACAGTAGATTCTTTTTTTATTATTAAACAATCAACTAAAGAGATGACATTGCTTTTGCATAAACTTCTTTATAGTTGGACAGGTAAGCATGTAGATCTACGATTTGTGTTTAATTCAGGCAGTAGTTTCGTTTTTCATTCTTAAACAATCAACTATAGAGATTACATTCTTTTTTAATTTACTTCCATATATTAGTGCAGATAAACATGTAGAACTGCAATTTGTTTTTTAATTTAGGCTGTAGATTCGTTTTTCATTCTGAAACAATCAACTAAAGAGATTACATTGCTTTTGCATAAACTTCTATATAGTAGCGCAGAAAAGCATTTAGATCTACGATTTGTATTCAATTCAGGCTGTAGAAGCGTTTTTCATTTGTAAGCAAACAACTATAGAGATTACAATTTTTTTTCATTTACTTCTATCTATTAGGGCAGATAATTATGTAGATCTACGATTTGTGTTTAATTCAGGCAGTAGATTCGTTTTTCATTATTAAACAATCAACTAAAGAGATTACCTTGCTTTTGCATTAACGTCTATATAGTAGGGCAGGTAAATAGCAGATATTCTTAAACAATCAACTAAAGAGATTACATTGCTTTTGCATAAACTTCTATATAGTAGAAGATAATCATGTAGATCTACGATTTGTGTTTAATTCATGCAGTAGATTCGTTTTTCATTATTAAAAAATCAACTAAAGAGATTACATTGCTTTTGCATTAACGTCTATATAGTAGGGCAGGTAAGCATGTAGATCTACGATTTGTGTTTAATTCAGGCAGTAGATTCGTTTTTCATTCTTAAACTATCAGCTATAGAGATTACATTGTTTTTGCATAAACTAACATATATATGTTATAGTGCAGATAAATATTTAGAACTGCTATTTGTGTTCAATTTAGGCTGTAGATTCGCTTTTCATTCTTAAACAATCATCTAAAGAGATTACATTGCTTTTGCATAAACTTCTATATAGTATGGCAGATTAGCATATATAACTGCTATTTGTGTTCAATATAGGCTGTAGAAGCATGTTTCCTTTTAAAACAATTAACGATAGAGATTACATTGTTTTTGCATAAATTAACATATATTTGTGAAGATAAACATGTAGAACTGCTGTTTGTGTTCAATTCAAACTGTAGATTCGTTTTCCATTACTAAACAATCAACTAAAGAGATTACATTGCTTTTGCATTAACTTCTATATAGTAGGGCAGGTAAGCATGTAGATCTACAATTTGTGTTTAATTCAGGCAGTAGTTTCGTTTTTCATTCTTAAACAATCAACTATAGAGATTGCATTCTTTTTGCAAAAACTAACATATATTAGTGCAGATAAACATATAGAACTGCTATTTGTGTTCAGTTCAAGCTGTAGAATCGTTTTCCATTACTAAACAATGAACTAAAGAGATTACATTGCTTTTGCATAAACTTCTATATATTAGGGCAGATAAACATGTATAAATGCTATTTGTGTTCAATTCAGGCTATAGAAGCATTTTTTATTCTTAAACAATCAACTATAGAGATAACATTGTTTTTCATTTACTTCTATAAATTAGGGCAAATACGCATGTATAACTGCTATTTGTGTTCAATTCTGGCTGTAGAAGCGTTTTTCATTCTTAAACAATCAACTATAGAGATTACATTGTTTTTGCATTTACTTCTATATATTAGTGCAGATAAGAATGTATAATGGCTATTTGTGCTCAATTTAGGCTGTAGAAGTGTTTTTCATTCTTAAACAATGAACTTAAGAGATTGTTTTTGCATAAACTACCATGTATTAGTGCAGATCAGCATTTTGAATAGATATTTGTGTTCAATTCAGGCTGTAGAATCGTTTTTAAATCTTAATCAATCAACTATAGAGATTACATTGTTTTATCATAAATGTTATCTCTTTTGTTCACTAAGAGGGAAAAACACTTCTTCAGCATTGCACACAAATAGCCATTCAACATGCTTATCTGCATTAATATATGGTAGTTTAGGGAAAGTCAATCTGTAATCCAGTGATTTATTGCCAAAATAAACATATATCATTGCAGATTGACATGATGGAGTGCTATTTGTGCTCAGTTTAGGCTGTAGAATAGTTTTTAACTCTTCTGGCATGATAACAAACGTATATCATTGCAGATCGTTATGGTGGAGGGTATATAGGTGCTCAGTTTAGGCCATCGAGTCGTGTCTAAGAGTCGTCTTTACCTCTCCTGCCTTGAGTTCAAGTGATAACCGTGTGTTTTTGCCTAAACAACCGTATCTCATTGCAGATCGACGTGCTATTTGATCGACGTGCTATTTGTGCTCAGTTTAGGCCGTAGAGTCATTTTTGCCTCTTCTGCCTTGAGTTCAAGTGGTAACCAGGTGTTTTTGCATAAACTACCATCTATCATTGCAGATCGACGTCATGGAGTGCTATTTGTGCTCAGTTTAGGCCGTAGAGTCATTTTTGACTCTTCTGTCTTAAATTCTAGTGATAGCCAGGTGTTTTTGCCTAAACAACCATATATCATTGCAGATCGACATGATGGAGTGCTATTTGTGCTCAGTTTTAGCCATTGAATGGGTTTGGCCTCTTTTGCCCTGAGTTCAAGTGATAACTGTGTGTTTTTGCCTAAACAACCATATTTCATTGTAGATCGAAATGATGGAGTGCTATTTGTGCTCAGTTTAGGCCGTAGAGCCGTTATTACCTACTTTGCCATGAATTTAAGTATTAACCGGGTATTATTCCCTAAACGATCATATATCATTGCAGATCGATATGAGAGAGTCCTATCTATACTCAGTTTAGGCTATAGAATCGTTTTGACCTCTTCTGCCTTCAGTTCAAGTGATAATTGGGTGTTTTTGCCATAACAACCGTATATCATTGCAGATTGACATGATGGAGTGCTATTTGTGCTCAGTTTTAGCCATAAACTCTTTTTCCTTGAGTTTAAGTGATAAACGGGTATTTTTGTCTAAACAACCATATATCATTGCAGATCGTCATGGTGGAGTGCTATTAGTGCTCAGTTAAGTGCGTAGAATGGTTTTTACCTCTTCTGCCTTGAGTTCGAGTGATAACTGGGTGTTTTTGCCTAAACAACTGTATATCATTGCAGATCAACGAGATGGAATGCTATTTGTGCTCAGTTTAGGCCGTAAAGTGGTTCTTACCTCTTCTACCTTGAATTCAAGTGATAACCGGGTGTTTTTGCCTAAAAAACCATATGTCATTGCAGATCCACGTGATGGAGTGCTGTTTGTGCTCAGTTTAGGCCGTAGAGTCGTTTTATCTCTTCTGTGTTGAGTTCAATTGATAACCGTGTTTTGCCCAAACAACCATATGTCATTGCAGATGGTTGTGATGGAGTGGTATTTGTGCTCAGTTTTGGCCGTAGAGTCGTTTTTAACTCTTCTGCCTTGAGTTCAAGTGATAACCGGTTGTTTTTGCCTAAACCAACGTATGTCATTGCACAAAGACATGATGGAGTGCTATTTGTTCTCATTTTAAGGCTGTAGAGTTTTCTTTACCACTTCTGCCTTGAGTTCAAGTGATATCCGGGTGTTTTTGCCTAAACAACCATATATAATTGCAGATCGACGTGATGGAGTGCTATTGATTTGGATCAAAGCAAACTTTGCTTTATTGTCTATTTACTCCTTCCAGATTGATCAACTAATGCGCTCTCCCCTAGAAGTAATTCACACCGTAGACAAAGTTTCTGATCAGTGAAAAACCTGGGGCAAACCTTTATTTCTCAGAGTGGGGGATTCCTTTTAAAGCAGGAATACGTCACAGTACAGTCATAGTTTAAAGATACAATATACGTTCAACAATTGGCTAACAGTTGTAGGGGTCTTCTTTAAGCCCACCCTACAGAATGTGATGTCATCTTTATAGAGTTCTCAAAACCCACATTCCAGCTCCATCTTGGTTACCCGATGGTAGGGGGGAGTGAGTAGTTACTGAACAAAGAGGGGCTCCAGGGGAACAGTTACTGTTACTTTAACAGTGATTCTCCATTTTGTTGCACGTGGCATGCAATAACTGTTCATTTGTACAAGAGAAAGGGGGAGGAGTTAGTACCGGAAGCTGGTTTTTATAAGAATGTGTTACATAAGACTTGCTCCTTAGCAGGGGGGAAGGGGTAGCTAGGATGTGAGGAGTTTCCATAGGAAGTAGTTTATTGAGCACATCTGTAAGAGATTAAACAGACAAAGGAATGTAATGCTTATACATAAGCATCTGTAAGAAATTATGACCTTTAGGAAAGTGTACCAAATAAGACATAAACACAAATATATAATAGTAAAAGAGACATTTGTCCATAACACTATTTGTGCTCAATTTAGACCATAAAGCCATTTTTACCTCTTCTACCTTGAATTCAAGTAAAAACCGAGTGTTTTTTCCTAAACAACCATATCATTGCAGATAGACGTGATGGAGTGCTATTTGTGCTCAGTTTTGGCCGTAGAGTGGTTCTTACCTCTTCTGCCTTGAGTTCAAGGGATATCCGGATGTTTTTCCCTGAACTACCGTATCTCATTGCAGATCGACGTGATGGCGTGCTATTTGTGCTCAGTTTAGGCTGTAGAGTGGTTCTTACCTCTTTTGCCTTGAGTTCAAGTGATAACCGGTTGTCTTTGCCTAAACAACTGTGCATAATTGCAGATCAACATGATGGAGTGCTATTTGTGCTCAGTTTAGGCCGTTGAATGGTTTTTACCTCTTCTGCCTTGAGTTCAAGTGATAACCAGGTGTTTTTGCCTAAACAACCGTACATCATTGCAGATCGACGTTATGGCGTGCATTTTTTGTTCTCAGTCTAGGCCTTAGAGTCGTTTTTACCTATTCTGCCTTGAGTTCAAGTGATAACCAGTTGTTTTTGCCTAAACTACCGTATCTCATTGCAGATCGACGTGATGGATTGATATTTGTGCTCAGTTAAGTGTGTAAAATGGTTTTTACCTCTTCTGCCTTGAGTTAAAGTGATAACCATTTTTTATGCCTAAACAACTGTATATCATTGTAGATCAACGTGATGGAGTGCTATTTGTATTCAGTTTATGCTGTAGAATGTTTTTTTTTCCTCTTCTGCCTTGAATTCAAGTGATAACCGGATGTTTTTGCCTCAACAACCGTATATCATTGCAGATCGTCATGGCGGAGTGCTATTTTTGCTCAGTTTAGACCGTGGAGTGGTTCTTACCTCTTTTGCCTTGAGTTCAAGTGATAACCAGGTGTTTTTGTCTAAACAACCGTACATCATTGCAGATCAACATTATGGCGTACATTTTTTGTTCTCAGTCTAGGCCTTAGAGTCGTTTTTACCTGTTCTGCCTTGAGTTCAAGTGATAACTGGTAGTTTTTGACTAAACCACCGAATTTCATTGCAGATAGACGTGATGGAGTGCGATTAGTGCTCAGTTTAGGGCGTAGAGTCGTTTTTATCTCGTCTGCCTTGAGTTCAATTGATAACCATTTTTGTTTTGCCTAAACAACTGTATATCATTGTAGATCAACGTGATGGAGTGCTATTTGTAGTCAGTTTATGCCGTAGAATGTTTTTTTCCTTCTTCTGCCTTGAATTCAAGTGATAACCGGATGTTTTTGCCTCAACAACCGTATATCATTGCAGATTGACGTGATGGAGGGCTATTTGTGCTGAGTTTAGGCCACAGAGTTGTTTTTATCTCTTCTGGCTTGAGTTCAAGTGATAACCCAATGTTTTTGCCTAAACAACCACATAACATTACAGATCGTCATGGCGGAGTGCTATTTTTGCTCAGTTTAGACCGTGGAGTGGTTCTTACCTCTTTTGCCTTGAGTTCAAGTGATAACCAGGTGTTTTTGTCTAAACAACCGTACATCATTGCAGATCAACGTTGTGGCGTACATTTTTTGTTCTCAGTCTAGGCCTTAGAGTCGTTTTTACATGTTCTGCCTTGAGTTCAAGTGATAACCGGTAGTTTTTGCCTAAACCACCGAATGTCATTGCAGATAGACGTGATGGAGTGCGATTAGTGCTCACTTTAGGGCGTAGAGTCATTTTTATCTCTTCTGCCTTGAGTTCAATTGATAACCATTTTTGTTTTGCCTAAACAACTGTATATCATTGTAGATCAACGTGATGGAGTGCTATTTGTAGTCAGTTTATGCCGTAGAATGTTTTTTTCCCTCTTCTGCCTTGAATTCAAGTGATAACCGGATGTTTTTGCCTCAACAACCGTATATCATTGCAGATTGACGTGATGGAGGGCTATTTGTGCTGAGTTTAGGCTACAGAGTTGTTTTTATCTCTTCTGCCTTGAGTTCAATTGATAACCGGATGTTTTTGCCTCAACATCCATATATCATTGCAGATAGACGTGATGGAGGGCTTTTTGTGCTGAGTTTAGGCAATAGTTCTTCCATCTTCTGCCTTGAGTTCAAGTGATAACCAGGTGTTTCTGCCTAAACAACCATATATCATTTTATGTCGTCATGATTGAGTGCTATTTGTGCTCACTTTAGGCGCAGAGTTGTTCTTACCTCTTCTGCCTTGAGTTCAAGTGATAACCATGTTTTTTTGCCTAAACAACTGTATATCATTGCAGATCGACGTGATGGAATGATAATTATGCTCAATTGAGGCCGTTGTGTGGTTTTTACCTCTTCTGCTTTGAGTTCAAGTGAAAACCGTGTGTTTTTGCCTAAACAACCATATAACATTACAGATCGTCATGGTGGAGTGCTATTTTTGCTCAGTTTAGACCGTGGAGTGGTTCTTACCTCTTTTGCCTTGAGTTCAAGTGATAACCAGGTGTTTTTGTCTAAACAACCGTACATCATTGCAGATCAACATTATGGCGTACATTTTTTGTTCTCAGTCTAGGCCTTAGAGTCGTTTTTACCTGTTCTGCCTTGAGTTCAAGTGATAACTGGTAGTTTTTGACTAAACCACCGAATTTCATTGCAGATAGACGTGATGGAGTGCGATTAGTGCTCAGTTTAGGGCGTAGAGTCGTTTTTATCTCGTCTGCCTTGAGTTCAATTGATAACCATTTTTGTTTTGCCTACACAACTGTATATCATTGTAGATCAACGTGATGGAGTGCTATTTGTAGTCAGTTTATGCCGTAGAATGTTTTTTTCCTTCTTCTGCCTTGAATTCAAGTGATAACCGGATGTTTTTGCCTCAACAACCGTATATCATTGCAGATTGACGTGATGGAGGGCTATTTGTGCTGAGTTTAGGCCACAGAGTTGTTTTTATCTCTTCTGGCTTGAGTTCAAGTGATAACCCAATGTTTTTGCCTAAACAACCACATAACATTACAGATCGTCATGGCGGAGTGCTATTTTTGCTCAGTTTAGACCGTGGAGTGGTTCTTACCTCTTTTGCCTTGAGTTCAAGTGATAACCAGGTGTTTTTGTCTAAACAACCGTACATCATTGCAGATCAACGTTGTGGCGTACATTTTTTGTTCTCAGTCTAGGCCTTAGAGTCGTTTTTACATGTTCTGCCTTGAGTTCAAGTGATAACCGGTAGTTTTTGCCTAAACCACCGAATGTCATTGCAGATAGACGTGATGGAGTGCGATTAGTGCTCACTTTAGGGCGTAGAGTCATTTTTATCTCTTCTGCCTTGAGTTCAATTGATAACCATTTTTGTTTTGCCTAAACAACTGTATATCATTGTAGATCAACGTGATGGAGTGCTATTTGTAGTCAGTTTATGCCGTAGAATGTTTTTTTCCCTCTTCTGCCTTGAATTCAAGTGATAACCGGATGTTTTTGCCTCAACAACCGTATATCAATGCAGATTGACGTGATGGAGGGCTATTTGTGCTGAGTTTAGGCCACAGAGTTGTTTTTATCTCTTCTGCCTTGAGTTCAATTGATAACCGGATGTTTTTGCCTAAACAACCATGTATCAATGCAGATCGACATGATGGAGTGGTATTTGTGCTCAGTTTAGGGCGTAGAGTAAATTTTGCCTCTCCTACCTTGAGTTCAAGGGATAACCAGGTGTTTTTGCTTAAACAACGGTATATCATTGCAGATCGACGTTATGGAGTGCTATTTGTGGTCAGTCTAGGCCATAAAGTCATTCTTACCTCTTTTGCCTAAACAACCATGTATCAATGCAGATCGACATGATGGAGTGGTATTTGTGCTCAGTTTAGGGCGTAGAGTAAATTTTGCCTCTCCTACCTTGAATTCAAGTGATAACCGGGTGTTTTTGCCTAAACAACCATATATCATTGCAGATCATCATGGTGGAGTGCAATTAGTGCTCAGTTTAGTGCGTAGAATGGTTTTTACCTCTTTTGCCTTGAGTTCAAGTGATAACCAGATGTTTTTGCCTAAACAACTATATATCATTGCAGATCGAAGTCATGGAGTGCTATTTGTGCTCAGTTTAGGCCGTAGAGTCGTTTTTAACTCTTCTGCCTTGAGTTCAAGTGATAACCGTTTGTTTTTGCCTAAACTACCGTATCTCATTGCAGATCGACGTAATGGAGGGCTGTTTGATACCCAGTTTAGGCCGTAGTGTCGTTTTCATCTCTACTGCCTTGAGTTCAAGTGATAACCGGGTATTTTTGCCTAAACCACCGTATATCATTGCAGATCGACTTGATGGAGTGCTATAGGTGCTCAGTTTAGGCCGTAGTGTCGTTTTTATCTCTTCTGCCTTGAGTTCAAGTGATAACCGGGTATTTTTGCCTAAACCACCGTATATCATTGCAGATCGACTTGATGGAGTGCTATATGTGCTCAGTTTAGGCTGTAGAGTCATTTTTACCTCTTCTACCTTAAGTTCAAGTGATAAATAGTTTTTTGAATTCAAGGTAGAAGAGATTAAAATGACTTTATGGCCTACAATGAGCACAAATAGCACTCCATCATGTCGATCTGCAATGATATATTGTTGTTTAGGCAAAAACACCCGGTTATCACTTGAATTCAAGATAGAAGAGGTAAAAACAACTCTATGGCCTTGAAATGAGAACAAATAGCACTCCATCACGTTGATCTGTAATGATATATGCTTGTTTAGGCAAAAACACCCGGTTATCACTTGAATTCAAGGCAGAAAAGGTAAAAACGACACTACGGCCTAAACTGAGCACAAACAGCCCTCCATCACGTCGATTTGCAATGAGATACGATAGTTTAGGCAAAAACAACCGGTTATCAATTGAACTCAAGGCAGAAGAGGTAAAAACAACTCTATGGCCTTGAAATGAGCACAAATAGCACTCCATAACGTCGATCTGCAATTATATATAGAATTTTAGGCAAAAATAACCGGTTATCACTTGAACTCAAGGCAGAAAAGGAAAAACGACACTACGGCCTAAACTGAGCACAAACAGCCCTCCATCACGTCGATTTGCAATGAAATACGGTAGTTTAGGCAAAAACAAACGGTTATCACTTGAACTCAAGGCAGAAGAGTTAAAAACGACTCTACGGCCTAAACTGAGCACAAATAGCACTCCATGACTTCGATCTGCAATGATATATTGTTGTTTAGGCAAAAACATCTGGTCATCACTTGAACTCAAGGCAAAAGAGGTAAAAACCATTCTACGCACTTAACTGAGCACTAATTGCACTCCACCATGATGATCTGCAATGATATATGGTTGTTTAGACAAAAATAACCGGTTATCACTTAAACTCAAAGTAGAAGAGTAAAAAAACCTCTATGGCCTAAACTGATCACAAATAGCACTCCATCACGTCGATCTGCAATGAGATACGATAGTTTAGGCAAAAACAACAGGTTATCACTTGAACTCAAGGCAGAAGAGGTAAGAACCATTGTACAGCCTAAACTGAGCACAAATAGCACTCCATCAAGTCGATCTGTAATGATATATGGTTGTTTAGGCAAAAACACATGGTTATCACTTGAATTCAAGGAGGTAAAAATGACTTCATGGCCTAAACTGAGCCCAAATAGCACTCCATCCCGTCGAACTGCAATGATATACAGTTGTTTAGGAAAAAACACCCAGTTATCTCTTGAACTCAAGGCAGATGAGGTTAAAACCATTCTACGCACTTACCTGAGCACAAATAGCACTCCATCACGTTGATCTGCAATGATGTATGGTTGTTTAGGTAAAAACACCCGGTTATCACTTAAACTCAAGGCAGAAGAGGTAAGAAACACTCTACGGCCTAAAGTGAGTCACAATTAGCACTCCATCACGTCGATCTGCAATTATATATGGTTGTTTAGGCAAAAACTCCCGGTTATCACTTGAACTCAAGGTAAAAGTGGTAAAAACAACTCTACGGCCTTAAAATGAGCACATATAGCACTCCATCACGTTGTTCTGCAATGACATATGGTGGTTTAGCAAAAACAACCGGTTATAACTTGATCTCAAGGCAGAAGAGTTCAAAATGACTCTAAGGCCTTAAAATGAGCACTAATAGCACTTCATCACGTCGATCTGCAATGATAAACGGTTGTTGAGGCAAAAACACTCGGTTATCACTTGAACTCAAAGCAGAAGAGGTAAGAACCACTCTACGGCCTAAAGTGAGTCAAAATTAGCACTCCATCATGTCGATCTGCAATGATATATGGTTGTTTAGGTAAAAAAAATGGCTATCACTTGAAGTCAAGGCAGAAGAGGTAAAAATGACTCTACAGCCTAAACTGAGCACAAATAGGACTCCATCAAGTCGATCTGTATTGATATATGGTTGTTTAGGCAAAAACACACGGTTATCACTTGAATTCAAGGAGGTAAAAATTACTTTATGGCCTAAACTAAGCCCAAATAGCACTCCATCACGTCAAAATGCAATGATATACAGTTGTATTGGAAAAAACACTCAGTTATCTCTTGAACTCAAGGCAGATGAGGTGAAAACAATTCAACGCACTTAACTGAGCACAAATAGCACTTCATCACGTCGATCTGAGTAGAATGGTTTTGACCTCTTCTGCCTTGAGTTCAAGAGATAACTGGGTGTTTTTCATAAACAACCACATATCAGTGCAGATCGACATGATGGAGTGCTATTTGGGCTCACTTTAGGCCAAAGAGTCATTTTTACCTTTTCTGCCTTGAGTTCAAGTGATAACCGGTTGTTTTTGCCTAAAGAACCATATATCATTGCAGATCAACGTGATGGAGTGCTATTTGGGCTCAGTTTAGGCCATAGAGTCGTTTTTACCTCTTTTAGCTTGAGTTCAAGTGATAACCTGGTGTTTTTGCCTAAACTACCATATATCATTGCAGATCGATATGGTGGAGTGCTATATGTGCTCTGTTAAGCTCTGTAGATTCATGTTGTAGAGTCGTCTTTACCTCTTCTGCATTGAATTCAAGTGCTAACCGGGTGTTTTTGCCTAAACAACCGTATATGATTGCAGATCGATGTGATAGAGTGCTATTTGGGCTCAGTTTAGGCCATAGAGTCGTTTTTACCTCTTCTAGCTTGAGTTCAAGTGATAACCAGGTGTTTTTGCCTAAACAATCATATATAATTGCAGATCGAAGTGATTGAGTGTTAGTTGTGCTCAGTTTAGGCCGTAGAGTGTTCGTTCTTATCTCTTCTGCCTTGAGTTTAAGTGATAACCGAGTGTTTTTGCCTAAATAACCAAATTTCATTGCAGATCATCATAATGGAGTGCTATTTGTGCTCAGTTAAGTGTTTAAAATGAATATAGAAACATAGAAACATAGAATGTGTCGGCAGATAAGAACCATTCGGTCCATCTTGCCCAATTTTTTTTTTTGAGTACTTTTATTAGTCCCCCGTTCCTGGTCTTATAGCTAGGATAGCCTTGTGTCTATCCCACGCATGCTTAAAATCCTTGACTGTGTTTACCTCTACCACTTCTGCTGGCAGGCTATTCCATACATCCACTACCCTCTCAGTAAAGTAATACTTCCTGATATTATTTTTAAATCGTTGCCCCTCTAATTTAAGACTATGTCCTCTAGTTGTGGTAGTTTTTCTTCTTTTAAATATACTCTCTTCCTTTACTGTGTTGATTCCCTTTATGTATTTAAATGTTTCTATCATATCCCCCCTGTTACGTCTTTCCTCCAAGCTATACATGTTAAGATGCTTTAACCTTTCCTGGTAAGTTTTATCCTTCAACCCATGAACCAGTTTAGTAGTCCTTCTCTGAACTCTCTCCAAAGTATCAATATCCTTCTGGAGATACGGTCTCCAATACTGCGTACAATACTCCAAGTGAGGTCTCACCAGTGCTCTGTACAATGGCATGAGCACTTCCCTCTTCCTACTGCTAATACCTCTCCCTATGCAACCAAGCATTCTGCTAGCATTTCCTGCTGCTCTATTGCATTGCCTACCTACCTTCAAGTCCTCTGAAATTATTACTCCTAAATCCCTTTCCTCAGATGTTGAGGTTAGGACTGTACCAAATAGTCTATATTCTGCTTTTGGGTTTTTACGCCTAAGGTGCATAATCTTGCACTTGTCCTCTTATGCACTTATGACCTCTTTTGCTTTGACTTCAACTGATAAGCTGGTGTTTTTGCCTATACAACCATATATCTTTGCAGATCGACGTAATGAAGTGTTATTTGTGCTCACTTTAGGCCGTAGAGTCGTTTTTACCTCTTCTGCCTTGAGTTCAAGTGATAACTGGGTGTTTTTTTTGCTAAACAACCATATATCAATGCAGATCATCATGATGGAGTGCTATTAGTGCTCAGTTAAGTGCATAGAATCGTTTTTACCTCTTCTGCCTTGAGTTCAAGTGATAACCGGGTTTAATTGCCTAACCAACTGTATATCGTTGAAGATCAACATGATGGAGTGCTATTTGTGGTTAATTTATGCTGTAGAGTGGTTTTTTACTCTTCTGCCTTAAATTCAAGTGATAACGTTTTTTGCCTAAACAACTGCATATCATGGAAGATCATCGTGATGGAGTGCTATTTGTGCTCAGTTTATCCCGTTGAATGGTTTTTACCTCTAATGCCTTGAATTCTAGCAATGACTATGTGTTTTTGCCTAAACAACCATATATCATTGTAGATAGAAATGATGGAGTGCAATTTGTGCTCAGTTTATGCCGTATAGCCGTTTTTACCTTCTTTGCATTCATTTAAGTGATAACCGGGTGCCTAAACAACATATATCATTGCAGATCGACATGAGGAAGTCCTATCCTTACTCAGTTTAGGCCACAGAATCGTTTTGACGTCTTCTGCCTTGAGTTCAAGTGATAACTGGGTGTTTTTGCCTAAACAACCGTATATCATTGCAGATCGACATGAGGGAGTTCTATCTCTACTCAGTTTAGGCCATAGAATCATTTTGACGTCTTCTGCCTTGAGTTCAAGTGATAACTGGGTGTTTTGACCTCTTTTGCCTTGAGTTAAAGTGATAATTGGGTGTTTTTGCCTAAACAACCGTATTTCATTGCAGATTGACATGAGGGAGTCCTATCTCTACTCAGTTTAGGCCACAGAATCGTTTTGACCTCTTCTGCCTTGAGTTCACGTGATAACTGGGTGTTTTTGCCTAAACAACCATATATCATTGTAGATCGACATGATGGAGTGCTATTTGTGGTCAGTTAAGTGCGTAGAATGGTTTTTTTACCTCTTCGGTCTTCTCCATCGATGTGATGGAGTGCTATTTGTGCTCATTTTAGGCCATAGAGTCATTATTTGTGTTCAATTCAGGCTGTAGAATCGTTTTTCATTCTTAAACAATAAACTAAAGAGATTACATAGCTTTTGCATTAACTTCTATATATTAGGGCAGAGAAACATGTAGATCTACGATTTCTATTCAATTCAGGCTGTAGAAGTATTTTTATTCTTAAACAATAAGAGCTTAACCAAATTGCTTTTGCATAAACTTCTATATATTAGGGCAGATAAGCATGTAGATCCGGATGGGCTAGCCCTGGCCAGTGGACCCACAATGTCAACGGCTATGCGGGAAAAGGGTTCTCTAATGATAGGCATCAATATGAGCCTAGCCTTTGGTGATCCCCCCATTTACCTACCCGTTGACATGTGTCACACGTACTACAATAGACCCGCACATCTCGGTTGAAATTAGGCCAGAAGAAATTTTGGGTGATCCTATGAGCTGTGCGGTGGAAGCCTAGATGGCCCGCTAATGGCACATCATGCCCAATCCGCAGAATCTCCTGCCGGTATTTCGCAGTCACCACCAGCTGCCGATTCTGCGGAGGGGTGTTCGGTCTCTGGGACGGTTTAGGGATCCTGTACAGCCTATCCCCCACCCACTCGTAACGCTCGCCATCGACCCCCTCTTCCCCAGTATCTGCCCTGGCCCTATACTTCTCTAAAGTCGGGTCTTCCCGGGTTTCCCTCCCATACACCTCTGGGGTGTCCCAGCCTAAAGGGGCTTGATCTCAGGTACAAGTCGGGGTAGAGAGTCTGACCTGGGTCTCGGCGGCACGGGTCTGGGCACGGTCGTGACAGCGTTCGCTTCAGAGGGATCCATGGGAGCGTAGGCAGAAACAAGGGGAGCCAAGTCATTTCCAAGGAGGACATTCGCCGGTAAGTCCCTTATGATCCCCACATTCACATGTCGGGTGCCCACTCCCCAATCCAAATGTACCCGGGCAACTGGTAGACGAAACACCGTGCGTCCGGCTACTCTCACAGCCACGGTGTCCCCAGTGTGCTGATTCTCTGGCACCAAGTGTTTTTGGAGCAATGTCATGGTCGCCCCGGTATCCCGTAGACCACTGACTTCCTTCCCGTTTACTTTAACCAGTTGTCGGTGTTGTTGGCGGTTCTCGCGGTGGGCAGCTTGAACAGGGTCTGCTCATGTAGGACGCCCCAACATTCCTTCTCCTCTACGCACTGGGCAGCAGGCGGAGTAGGCCGTTGTCTCCCGCTGGCCGGTCTCCTCCAGGACTGGTTCTGGTTAGCATTATTCAGCGGGCACTCTGGTCGTTTGTGCCCAAGCTGTTTGCACCCAAAACAACGTATAGGTTGGGAGTAGTCCCGGGAGTTAAACTGGGGTGGCTGGTAATAGTTATTAGCTGGAGGGGGTGCGGATTGGTAGATGGTAGCTGGAGGGGGTGCTGCTTGGCGATACTCTCCTCTAGCAGGAGGTTTACCCATGGTACTGTCCAGTTTACCTTTCATGTAGAGTGTAGGGTTTACGATCCCTTACCCACTCTCTGACGCCTGGGGATAACTTCTCAAAACAGTGCTCCAGTAAGAACATCTGCAGCACTTCTTCCCCGGATACGGCTTGGCACCCTGCCATCCAGTGGGCAGCTGTGAGGTGCACTTTACATGCCCATTCAACATACGAATCCCCAGATAACTTGGCAGTGTCTCTTAACCGCCTCCTGTATGCCTCCGGTGTAACGGCATACCTGGAGAGCAAAGCTTCCTTCACTGCTACATAATTTCCAATCTCCTCATCTGGAATGGCCCGAAAAGCGTCACTGGCCCGGCCAGATAACTTGCCTGATAATATAGTGACCGAGTCCTCTGGGGATACCTTTTGTAGCGCACATTGCCGTTCAAAATCAGCAAGGTACCCATCAATCTCTCCTTCTGTCTCCACAAACAGTTTAAATGCGGTAAATGGTACTTTCTTTTTCTCCACCGGATTTGCTGGGACTGGGGCTGCTGCAGCACCGCTTTGGCGAAGCAGGTTGGCCTCCACAGCGGCTATGACCCGGTCTCTATAGTCGGGTTGGGACCATAATGAGCAAGCCTGATTCTTACCGCCCAGTCAAAGCTTGCCTCCACGGGGGTTCTGTCAGCTCTGCTGGACCCATTGGTCCCTTAAGCCCCTGGTACTCCATCCATTTGTTTTATATTGTCATAATCTCCCTTTTCCTGAGATTACTGGCTTGTCTGCCCCTCTGTTCCAATAAATGCTTTAGGGTATCTCTTTTCAGCCTTTCGTACGGTATTTCAATTAATCCTGGCTGCAGTGGTCTCTCTGGGCGATGAGGGTCATCCCACTGCTGCCACCAATTTTTACAGTACCCTCAGCATCAGATGCACAAACCGCCGTGTAGTAGATCCCCCCCCCAATAACGAGACCATGCTCTGTTTTGAGGGTAAAACATGAACTGCTTTTACTGTGGGCTACACGCCCGTATTTATCCAGGTATCCCACTTGGTGGACACTCCCGTAGGGGACCCAATGGAAGACTGTAACAATAGACAGACATAAGGCAATTTAGGAACCACAGACACAGATTATTCCCAGCGGACATTATGATTTCCTCCCCCCTGCCCTGGAGATAATTGGGAAGTAATTAAATTATCTCCAGGACAGAGGCGAATTGCCATTTTAATTTCAACACAAAAAAACACATCAAAATACATAACTTTATAATTGTCGAACATTTCCCATTCGTAACACATATCCCCAGATAGCCTGGATCTGAGTGCATATTATTGGCGAATAGCGTTCAGATCCCATACGCATAGTTCAATCGCCAGGGATGAACCAGTGATCCCAGGTTATACAGAGGGATCTGTCACAGTTGTTTAGGCAAAAACACCCGGTTATCACTTGAACTCAAGGCAGAAGAGGTAGAAACGACTCTACGGCCGAAAATGAGCCCAAATAGCACTCCATCACATCGAAATGCAATGATATAAAGAAAAAACACCGAGTTATCTCTTGAACTCAAGGCAGAAGAGGTCAAAACCATTCTACGCACTTAACTGAGCACAAATAGAACTCCATCACGTCGTTCTGCAAAAACATTCAGTGGTTTAGGCAAAAACACCCGGTTTTCACTTGAACTCAAGGCAGAAGAGTTAAAAACGACTCTACAGCCTAAAGTGAGCACAAATAACACTTCATTACATCGATCTGCAAAGATATATGGTTGTATAGGCAAAAACACCAGCTTATCACTTGAAGTCAAGTCAAAAGAGGTAAGAACCCCTCTACGGCCTAAAGTGAGTCACAATTAGCACTCCATCACATTGATCTGCAATGATGTACGGTTGTTTAGGCAAAAACAACCGGTTATCACTTGAACTCAAGGCAGAAGAGGTAAGAACCAATCTACGGCCTAAAGTGAGTCACAATTAGCACTCCATCACGTCGATCTGCAATTATATATGGTTGTTTAGGCAAAAGCACCCGGTTATCCATTGATCTCAAGGCAGAAGTGGTAAAAACAACTCTACGGCCTTAAAATGAGCACATATAGCACTCCATCACGTCGTTCTGCAATGACATATGGTGGTTTAGCAAAAACAACCGGTTATAACTTGAACTCAAGGCAGAAGAGTTAAAAATTACTCTAAGGCCTAAACTAAGCACTAATAGCACTCCATCACTTCGATCTGCAATGATATACGGTTGTTTAGGCAAAAACACTCGGTTATCACTTGAACTCAAGGCAGAAGAGGTAAGAACCACTCTACAGCCTAAAGTGAGTCACAATTAGCACTCCATAATACATTCGTAAACAACCATATATCAATACGGATCGAATTGATGGAGGGCTATTTGTGCTCAGTTTAGGCCGTAAAGTCGTTTCTACCTCTTCTGCCTTTAGTTTAAATGATAACCAGGTTTTTTGCCTAAACAACCATATATCATTGCAGATCGACTTGATGGAGTGCTATTTGTGCTGAATTTAGGCTGTAGAGTCATTTTTACCTCTTCTGCCTTGAGTTCAAGTGATAACCGGTTGTTTTTGCCTAAACAACCATACATCATTGCAGATCAACGTGATGGAGTGCTAATTGTGACTCACTTTAGGCTGTAGAATAATTTATAACTCTTCTGCCTTGAGTTCAAGTGATAACCGAGTGTTTTTGACTAAACAACTGTATATCTTTGCAGAACGACGTGATCGAGTACTATATGTGCTCATTTTAAGGCCGTAGAGTTGTTTTTACCACTTCTGCCTTGAGTTCAAGTGATAACCGGGTGTTTTTGCCTGAACAACCATATATAATTGCAGATAGACGTGATAAAGTGCTATTTGTGCTCAGTTAAAAACGTAGAATGGTTTTGATCTCTTCTGCCTTGAGTTCAAGAGATAACTGGGCGTTTTTCCTAAACAACTGTATATTATTGCATATCGATGTGATGGAGTGCTTTTTGTGCTCAGTTTAGGCGTTAGAGTCATTTTTAACTCTTCTGCCCTGAGTTCAAGTTATAACCGGTTGTTTTTGCCTAAACCACTGTATGTCATTGCAGAACGACGCGATGGAGTGCTATTTGTGCTCATTTTAAGGCCATAGAGTTGTTTTTACTACTTCTGCCTTGAGTTCAAGTGATAACCGTTTTTTGTTTGCCTAAACAGAACGACGTGATGGAGTACTATATGTGCTCATTTTAAGTCCGTAGAGTTGTTTTTACCACTTCTGCCTTGAGTTCAAGTGATAACCGGGTTTTTTTGCCTGAACAACCATATATAATTGCAGATCGACGTGATGAAGTGCTATTTGTGCTCAGTTTGTGCGTGGAATAGTTTTGACCTCATCTGCCTTTAGTTCAAGAGATAACTGGGTGTTTCTTTCTAAACAACTAAATTTCATTGCAGATCATCATAATGGAGTGCTATTTGTGCTCAGTTAAGTGCGTAGAATGATTATGACCTCTTTTGCCTTGAATACAAGTGATAAGCTGGTGTTTTTGCCTATACAACCATATATCTTTGCAGATCGACGTAATGAAGTGTTATTTGTGCTCACTTTAGGCTGTAGAGTCGTTTTTACCTCTTCTGCCTTGAGTTCAAGTGATAACCGGGTGTTTTTGCCTAAACAACCGTATATCATTGCAGATCGACGTGATGGAGTGCTATTAGTGCTCAGTTTAGGCCTTAGAGACATTTTTAACTCTTCTGCCTTGAGTTAAAGTTATAACCGGTTGTTTTTGCTAAACCACCATATGTCATTGCAGAACGACGTGATGGAGTGCTATATGTGCTCATTTTAATTCCGTAGAGTTGTTTTTTACAACTTCTGCCTTGAGTTCAAGTGATAACCAGGTGTTTTTGCCTATACAACCATTTATCTTTGCAGATCGACGTAATGAAGTGTTATTTGTGCTCACTTTAGGCTGTAGAGTCGTTTTTACCTCTTCTGCCTTGAGTTCAAGTGATACCCGGGTGTTTTTGCCTAAACAACCGTATATCATTGCAGATCGACGTGATGGAGTGCTATTAGTGCACAGTTTAGGCCTTAGAGACATTTTTAACTCTTCTACCTTGAGTTAAAGTTATAACCGGTTGTTTTTGCTAAACCACCATATGTCATTGCAGAACGACGTGATGGAGTGCTATATGTGCTCATTTTAATTCCGTAGAGTTGTTTTTTACAACTTCTGCCTTGAGTTCAAGTGATAACCAGGTGTTTTTGCCTAAACAACCATATATAATTGCAGATCGACGTGATGCAGTGCTATTTGTGCTCAGGTAAGTGCGTTGAATGGTTTTGACCTCATCTGCCTTGAGTTCAAGAGATAACTGAGTGTTTTTTCCTAAACAACTGTATATCATTGCAGTTCGACGTGATGGAGTGCTATTTGGGCTCAGTTTAGGCCACAAAATCATTTTTACCTCCTTCAATTCAAGTGATAACCATGTGTTTTTGCCTAAACAACCATATATCATTACAGATCGACTTGATGGAGTGCTATTTGTGCTCAGTTTAGGCCGTTGAGTCGTTTCTACTTCTTCTCCCTTGAGTTCAAATGATAACCAGGTTTTTTCGCCTAAACAACCATATATCATTGAAGATAGACATGACGGAGTGGTATTTGTGCTCAGTTTAGGCTGTAGAGTCATTTTTACCTCTTCTGCCGTGAGTTCAAGTGATAACATGTTGTTTTTGCCTAAACAACCATACATCATTGCAAATCAACGTGATGGAGTGCTAATTGTGAAAACTAAGAGATATTACATTGCTTTTGCATAAACTAGCATATATTAGTGCAGATCAGCAATTTGAACTGATATTTGTGTTCAATTCAGGCTGTAGAATCATTTTCCATTCTTAAACAATCAACTATAGACATTACATTATTTTTGCATAATCTAACATATATTAGTGAAGATAAGCATTTAGAACTGCTATTTGTATTCAAATCATGCTGTAGAAGCGTTTTTCATTCTTAAACAATGACCTTAAGAGATTACATTATTTTTGCATGAACTAGCATATATTAGTGCATAAAAGCATTTTGAACTGATATTTGTAATCAATTCAGGCTGTAGAATCGTTTTTCATTCTTAAACAATAAACTAAAGAGAATACATTGTTTTTGCATAAACTACCATATAATTAGTACAGAACAGCACGTAGATCATCGATTTGTGTTCAATTCAGGCTGTAGATTCGTTTTTCCTTCATAAACAATGACCTAAAGAGATTACATTGTTTTTGCATAAACTACCATATAATTAGTACAGAACAGCATGTAGATCTTCAATCTGTGTTCAATTGAGGCTGTAGAAGCGTTTTTCATTCTTAAACAATAAACTAAGAGAGATTACATTGTTTTTGCATAAACTACCATGTATTAGTGCAGATCAGCATTTTGAACTGCTATTTGTGTTCAATTCAGGCGGTAGAATCGTTTTTCATTCTTAAACAATGTCCTAAATAGATTACATTGTTTTTGCATGAACTAGCATATATTAGTGCAGATCAGCATTGTGAACTGATATTTGTGTTCAATTCAGGCGGCAGAATCGTTTTTCATTCTTAAACAATGTCCTAAAGAGATTACATTGTTTTTGCATAAACTACCATATAATTAGTACAGAACAGCATGTAGATCTAAAATTTGTGTTCTATTGAGGCTGTAGAAGCGTTTTTCAATCTTAAACAATAAACTAAAGAGATTACATTGCTTTTGCATTAACTTCTATGTATTAGGGCAGATAAGCATGTAGATCTACGATTTGTGTTCAATGCAGGCTGTAGAAGTATTTTTTATTCTAAAACAATAAACTAAAGAGATTACATTTCATTTGCATTAACTTCTATGTATTAGGGAAAATAAGCATGTAGATCTCTGATTTGTGTTCAATTGAGGCTGTAGAAGCGTTTTTCATTCTTAAACAATAAACTAAGAGAGATTACATTGTTTTAGATAAACTAGCATATATTAGTGCAGATCAGCATTTTGAACTGATATTTGTGTTCAATTCAGGCGGTAGAATCGTTTTTCATCCTTAAACAATGACCTAAAGAGATTACATTGTTTTTGCATAAACTACCATATAATTAGTACAGAACAGCATGTAGATCTACAATTTGTGTTCAATTGAGGCTGTAGAAGCATTTTTCATTCTTAAACAATAAACTAAAGAGATTACATTGCTTTTGCATAAACTACCATGTATTAGTGCAGATCAGCATTTTGAACTGCTATTTGTGTTCAATTCAGGCTTTAGAATCGTTTTTTCATTCTTAAACAATGACCTAAAGAGATTACATTGTTTTTGCATAAACTACCATATAATTAGTACAGAACAGCATGTAGATCTACAATATGTGTTCAATTGAGGCTGTAGAAGCATTTTTCATTCTTAAACAATAAACTAAGAGAGAATACATTGTTTTTGCATAAACTACCATGTATTAGTGCAGATCAGCATTTTGAACTGATATTTGTGTTCAATTCAGGCGGTAGAATCGTTTTTCATCCTTAAACAATGACCTAAAGAGATTACATTGTTTTTGCATAAACTACCATATAATTAGTACAGAACAGCATGTAGATCTACAATTTGTGTTCAATTGAGGCTGTAGAAGCATTTTTCATTCTTAAACAATAAACTAAGAGAGAATACATTGTTTTTGCATAAACTACCATGTATTAGTGCAGATCAGCATTTTGAACTGCTATTTGTGTTCAATTCAGGCTTTAGAATCGTTTTTTCATTCTTAAACAATTAACTATAGAGATTACATTGCATTGGCCTAAACTTCTATATATTACTGCAGATAAGCATTTAGATCTCCGATTTGTGTTCAATTCAGGCTGTAGATTCGTTTTTCATTCTTAAACAATAAATTAAAGAGAATAAATTGTTTTTGTATAAACTACAATATAATTAGTACAGAACAGCATGTAGATCTACAATTTGTGTTCAATTGAGGCTGTAGAAGCGTTTTTCATTCTTAAACAATAAACTATGAGAGATGTCATGTCGATCTTCAATGATATATGGTTGTTTAGGCGAAAAAAACTGATTATTATTTGAACTCAAGGCAGAAGAAGTAGAAACGACTCTACGGCCTAAACTGAGCACAAATATAACTCCATCAAGTCGATCTGTAATGATATATGGTTGTTTAGGCAAAAACACACGGTTATCACTTGAATTCAAGGAGGTAAAAATTACTTTATGGCCTAAACTGAGCCCAAATAGCACTCCATCACGTCGAACTGCAATGATATAGAGTTGCTTAGGAAAAAACACCCAGTTATCTCATGAACTCAAGGCAGATGAGGTCAAAACCATTCCACGCACTTAAGCACTTCATCACGTCGATGAATACGGCGCTACACTCAGACCTGAGGGGAGAGATACTTAACTCATCTGGACGGAACAACAATCAATAACTTCAGATCAATTACAAAAAGCTCTGGATTCTCAATTCGACAGAATTAAGCAGGAAATAACAAAAAACATGTCGGAAATAAAAAAAGATATAAGAGAAGACCTGAAGCTATTTACAGAGCGGATAGAAAGAGTAGAGGAAAAGTTAGATCGCACAATATTCCAAACAAACTTACAAAAGGATAACATAACAGCTTTAGAAAGGAGCATCTCAACTCTGCAAAAAAAGATGACTGATATCTTCTATCTACCGGTCCCGGAGATGCAACTTAAGAATAAGAGGTATCCCCGAAAAAATTTCACAACAGCTACTGGAAGACTACCTGGGGAATTTCTTTAACATTCTTGGACTGGATACAACACAAGAGTGTAGAACACTAGAAAGATTCCATCGGGTATATAAAACATCGCAAACAGCTGACGCCTTCCCTAGAGACACTGTTGCCATTCGTACCGATTTAAAACGCAGATCATGAATGCAATATATGGGAAGGAATTAGCAAAGACCGAATATGAAAATATAAAAATCTTCCAAGATTTGTCATTCCAAACAAGAGAAATGAGAAGGTCTTTTCATTCTCAAAATAAAATTTTGACAAATGTAGGCATAAAATACGTATGGAGAAACCCAAAGGGGATAACCCTCTATTACCAGGGGAATAGAGAGTCATTCGAATACGCAGAAGTCCTTCAAAAATGGATAGAAAAAAAAGAAATAATGCTTCTCTATAAACACCCGGCGGCAAGAGTGACGGGACAAGGGTCTAAAGAGAGTCACAATTAGCACTCCATCACGTTGACCTGCAATGATGTATGGTTGTTTAGGCAAAAACAACCGGTTATCACTTGAACTCAAGGCAGAAGAGGTAAAAAGGACATTACAGCCTAAACTGAGCACAAATACCACTCTGTCATGTCGATCTTCAATGATATATGGTTGTTTAGGCGAAAAAACCTGGTTATCATTTGAACTCAAGGCAGAAGAAGTAGAAACGACTCTACGGCCTAAACTGAGCACAAATAGCACTCCATCAAGTCAATCTGTAATGATATATGGTTGTTTAGGCAACAACACAAGGTTATCACTTGAATTCAAGGCATTAGTGGTAAAAACAACACTACCGCCTTAAAAGAGCACGAATAGCACTCCATTGCGTCATTCTGCAATGACATACAGTGGTTTAGGCAAAAACAACCGGGTATCACTTGAACTCAAGGCAGAAGAGTTAAAAATGACTCTAAGGCCTAAACTGACCACAAATAGCACTCCATCAAGTCGATCTGCAATGATATACGGTTGTTTAGGCAAAAACACTCAGTTATCACTTGAACTCAAGGCAGAAGTGGTAACAACAACTCTATGGCCTTAAAATTAGCACATATAGGAGAGAGGCGTGGCTAGCTAGCTAGCTCCCCATCGACGGAACCTTCTATAGCTATCAACAGCGTTTATAGGTGGAATTTCAACCCACTATACCCAAGAAGAATCACCGATGGGTCCCCCCTCCAAAACGAGAGGCACATATAAAAAAGACTTACCAGAGGTGGCACCTATTTTCCGAAAAGGCTCGCAGGGCCCGGACGCCATTCCGCCTCCAGAAATGGCGCCAACAATCAAACCTCCATGCCCCTCGACCAAACAAGACCTGGAGGACGTCTTTCATCACCTGCAAAAATGCATAAAAGAAGAGATTAGTGCAGCGTTAGCACACACAGCAAAAGAAATTAAAACTCTGAACAACCGAGTGAACGAACACTCTGAACAACTGCAGCTGCTCTCCACAGATTGCAACCAATTAGCAGACGACTCCATTGACCTTCACAACAGGGTGCTAACTTTGGAGGCTGCACTGTAAGATCTGGGGAACAGGTTGCGAAGGAACAACGTGCGGATCAGGGGACTAACCGAGACGGTAGGCCCAGAAGCATTACCAACAGTGCTTTGTCAAATGTTTCAGGAAGCCTTACCTAAGGTACCTCTAGACAAACTGTTGCTAGATAGAGCCCACAGGGCTCTAAGGCCCCCAGGCCCCTCTGGATCTCAGCCCCGAGATATCATTGTACGCTTCCACTACCACTCCACTAAAGAAGCGCTGATGAAAGCGTCGCGTAAAGACCCACTAAAATACGTGGGCGTACCGATCCAATTGTTCCAAGATCTGGAACCAGCCACACTATACCGCAGACGACAATGACGACAACATCCGATACACATGGGGTTTCCCTTTCAAAATCTCCTTTACGCACAAAGGCCATGGTAGATCCTATTCAACTTACGAAGATCTTCAGGCATTTTTAGACTCAATCTCAAGTGACCCAGAAGCTGAAAAAGACAGGTCCAGAAGCCCCAGACACCGGGATTCGAGGTCAGAGACCCCAAGCGCCAAGGCTTAACGCATCAGCTCAACATCCGGCAAAATACGTCTAACGAGGAACTTAAGTTTAAATCTCTCCACATAGGGAATGACCGGACCACTAAGACAATCGGGTCATCCATCCCAATCCTGCACCGCACCCCTAAAACTCACTACAATCAGTGGATCCGAAACAAGAAACACGGCTAAAAGGCTATACATACTGACCCACCACCATACCACGGACCCGATTTCCTTGAAAACTTGATAGACCACATATAGAAAACCAAGGCCCACCTTTCGACCACCACTTCCACCAAGATCAGACTGAACACATTCTGTATAATAGGACCAAACCTCAAGAACTTAACCCCAGAATGTTTTTCGGACAGAGGGCTATAGCCCACCAAGGGATTTGCCATTAAACCTGACCAGCGGACAGCGTAACTCTCCCTCACACCCGACCAATAGAACAACGTGAGAAAAGCTACAAATCATATGAAAAGTTATCTTGCCATCTCGATACATCCACAGATGGGATACCTCAACAACAGAACAGATCATATAAAGCCCCCCGTAAGACCCCAGAATCCTGACAAGATCCTAATCAACACATGGAAGACTGGAGAAACTTACCTTAATTCGGCATGGACAAAACTATAACGTAACAAACCTATATTAAGCTATTCTAGGTCACCTGAAGCAATAATCACCTTGTGACCAACAGAGCAAAGGCTCCAATGTTCGATGATAGACAGACTTGTACTTAGTTAGATACTTAGCTGTTTTTGTATCTCCTTCTACGGAATCGTTCTGTTTATAACAGATTACTATTACACCGTAACATAATAGCACGCAATAGCTCTCCCAATATACTGGCAAAAGCGTAAGCCAAGTAAGAATTTGTTTTACTAAAACACATCAGTTTTGTTAGCTCATTTGTATATATTGTATAGTGTATGTAAAATCTTAAGTCTGTAAAAGCCCCCCACCTATTCCCTTCCTGAACCACCCCCCCAACTGAATTAGAACTCCTTCCCCGCATTACCTTCCCTACCTTCCTTTCCTCGCACCCCCTCCGTAACCTCTCCCTCTCCTAATCACTCCCCTTTCCTCCCCCTCTTCTTTTTTTTTTCCTCTTCCCTTTTTTCTCTCTTTCTCCTTTTCTTTCTTTCTCCTTCCTTCGCTTCCTCTCACTTCGATTACAGAGTGAATACAATCATGCCGCTTTCCTTAACTCTTTTGTCTCTTAATGTCCATGGTCTCAACTCCCCACAGAAAAGAAGGTCCTTACTCCGCCATCTAAAATCCACGGGATCTGATATCGCCTTCCTCCAGGAGACCCATCTCCCTGCCACGAAATCCCCGTCGTTGAGGGATCATACCTATCCTACATGCTTCATGGCCAGCGCTAACTCGAAAAAACAAGGAGTGGCAATTCTGGTAAGAAAAACTTGTCCTTTCCATAGTAGATATTCCTATAATGACCCAGAAGGAAGATTCCTATTCCTTACGGGAGAAGTAGGCCCACACACCATCACTTTCTTAAATATCTATGCCCCAGCTATCCCCAACGCTGATTTCTGGAAGGACCTATCATCCTTTCTTCACAATCACCCCACAGACACCCTGATAGTGGGAGGAGATTTCAACGCCACTCTATCCCCAAAGGTAGATAGATCGACATCACACGTAAAAATACACCCCTCAGACTCATACTTATTGCAATTTGTAAACTCACACAATCTACTGGACATCTGGAGACTGCAGCACCCGGGGGAGAGGGACTACACCTTCTTCTCACACCCACATCTCAGCTACTCAAGAATTGACATGTTTCTAACCTCACAACAATGTCTCCCCATTGTCACTCACTCACAAATTCACCCCATCTCCTGGTCAGACCATGCTGATATAACCATAAAGATAACTCTCCCCGAACTATCCAGAGCCTCCTCCTGGAAGCTCAACGACACTATTCTACACAACCTACACACACAAAACACCCTGAAAAATCTTATCTTAGACTATTTCACCTTAAATAAAGACTCAGTGTCAGATCCTGCTTTATTATGGGTAGCCCATAAAGCAGTAATCAGAGGCCATCTGATAGCAATCAGCTCTAAATCCAAAAAAGACAAAGGGGCGGCGAACATGCGATTACAATCCCAGCTCATAGATTTGGAATCCCAAAATAAATCAAAAACATCCAAAGACATCACAACAAAAATAATGGAAGTAAGGAACGAAATTCAAAGACTCAACTTGGCCGAGACAGCTAAGTCGCTCAAATACACAAAAAGAACGTACTACGAAAAATCAAACAAGGCAGACAAAATTCTGGTTTCAATGTTGAGGGCACAAAACGCTTCCAGGTTGATACCAAGCATAAAAACTAGCTCAGGGACAACCACCACCTCCCCACGAGACATTGCAAAAGAATTTCAAACATACTACACTAAGCTTTACAACCATACACCTAACAAAAGCCTACTCGATCCACTCCATGTACAGACAATCCTAGATTACCTAGGAAAGGAGGTCTCTAATTACAGACCTATCTCACTCCTCAACCTGGACTATAAAATATTCACAAAAATACTTGCTTCCAGACTAAACATAGTTCTAAACAAACTAATACACCCCGATCAAGTAGGCTTCATTCCCAATAGACAAGCTCTTGATAACACAAGAAGGTGCATAGACGTACTATGGTTGGCATCACAAACACAAACGCCCTCTCTGTTCCTTTCACTGGACGCAGAGAAGGCGTTTGACCGCCTAGACTGGGCCTTCCTGAGACTAACCCTAGAACATATGAACTTCCCACAGAATTTCCAAAATTGCTTATCAGCACTATACCGCACCCCATCGTCAATCCTTAAAATACCCGGGGCAGACCCTGTGCGATTTAATAACTACAACGGAACACGACAGGGCTGCCCCCTCTCCCCCCTATTATTCGCCCTCTCACTCGAACCACTACTCCACACAATCCGTACGAACCCAAACATATCAGGTATAAAGATGGCACGTGACACATACAAAGTGGCCGCCTACGCGGATGACATCCTATTATCCCTCACCAACCCACTCACCTCCCTCCCTAACCTATTCCAAGAGTTATCATTATATCAAGACCTGGCCGGATTTAAAATAAATACAAACAAATCTGAAGCACTCCATATCAACTTGCCAAAACACACAGTTAAACTATTACGCCTGAACTTCGACTTCCCACTCACAGAAAAACCCTTGACATACCTAGGCCTTAAACTGACCAGAAATCTCTCCCAACTTTACAAATTAAACTACACTCCTCTCCTCAAGGCCTTGAAATCAGACCTCCAAAGATGGGCACCCCTCTCCATATCATGGTTAGGGAGATTAACCACAATCAAAATGAATCTTTTACCGAGGCTACTTTATCTATATCAAGCACTTCCTATTCCTCTTTGCCCATCAGATTTCAAAGATCTACAAAAGAACATAGACAATTTCATCTGGAACAACAAAAAACCCAGAGTAAATAAACTTACCATGTACATGCACAAATCAGCAGGAGGACTAGGGCTGCCTAATTTAAATAAATACTACATAGCAGCCCAACTAGCACAAATAGCAACATGGCATGGCCCACACTAGATGGGTGGACCTGGAACATGACATGTTCAAACCAGATGTTCTCTCCCAATACATATGGTTACCAAGACAAAATCGCCCGATGCTGCGCACCAAATGCCCCCCCATTCTCAATTCAATAAGAATATGGGACAGACATGCAATAAAATACAACCTCACGACAGTACACTCACCACTTACCCCGATATACAGGAACTTGAGCTTCCCACCAGGGATGACCCAGACCATATTTCGAAATTACGACCAGGGAGACATTTCTACAGTCGCAGACCTATACCAAGAAGGTCACCCTAAGTCGTTTTCTGAAATATCTGAAAATCTTTCACTACAGACTAAGGATTACTTCCGTTACATTCAACTTAGAGATTTCTCTGTCCAACCTCAGACCAAAAAAGCCGCTAATACAAACCCCTCATGGTTTGAACGTATATGCATAAACCACCCTAGAAAAACAGGCCTAATATCCCAATTGTACGCAACTCTAAATTTTCCGCAATCTGAGGTCACACTTACCTATGTCAGGGCCTGGGAAAGGGATCTTGGTCACCCAATAGACAATGACGACTGGAGAGAGATCTGGAAATCCACAAACCAAATCTCAGCCTGTGTTCAACACAAAGAACAGGCATACAAAACGTTAATGAGATGGTATTTAACCCCCTCAAGACTAGCGAAGATGGGGGCGGTCCCCTCCCCCGGGTGCTGGAGAGGATGTGGACACAAGGGCACCTACTACCATATGTGGTGGGAATGCCCAAAGATAAAACAATACTGGTCCCAAATTCAAAAGCTCATATCTAGAGTACTCCAAAAACCGGCCCCATCGGACCCAGAAACTTACCTCTTATCTAAACCCCATGAATCCTGGACGAGAAACGAAAACCGTCTTATAGCTCGGATTGCTCTAGCTGCCCGCAGAGCACTGACCCAGAGTTGGAATCAAATCTCCACTCCCACTATCCCCAAAATCAAAGCAATGGTGGAGGAAGTGGTGGATATGGACTACTTAACAGCACTGCTCCACAACTCCTCAAAAAGCTATTACAAAACCTGGGGCCCTTGGTGAGAATGTTTTCCATACTAAATACTCGATGGTCCTGGCAGAGGAGATGGATCTTCAGAGAGGCTGACGGATCAAGGGGAAGCCACCCCACAGGAGAGGCTCCTTCCCTACCGTTAATTCTTTGTATTTTTTTTTTCTTTTTTCTTTCCTTTCTCTCTCCTTCACTCTATTTTGATCTTCTCTTTTTCTCATCCCCCCTCCCCCTCATTCCCCTCTCCTCCTCTCCCTACCCCTTTATCTCCCCTCAACCCTTTATACCCCCACCTACTTACAACATCCCTCATTCCTCCCCCACGTAAGCTACTCAATATGAATACTAACCCTCTTTGAGACGGTGCCTGTGAAAACCCCAGATAAAACCAGACACTCCCAGAAGTACCGGTTACCGCATTACCAAGACCCCCCATCCCCCCCCCCCCCCCAGAATAACTTTTTATATTCAATTTACTAAGAGTTCAGATAGTTTAGAAAATAGGATTACGAATCTAGGGTACTTGATGTATTAAAAACTATACCATCTCACAAGGAATTATCCTGATAAGGATAACATGTAATTTTGAACTGTCAACATTTTAATACCCATTTATATCTCATTACACCTTAGTGTTCTACTATATTGTATTTCTGTATAAAAGAAAAACCTCAAAAATAAAGTTTAAAAAAAAAAAAAAAATTAGCACATATAGCACTCCATCACGTCGTTCTGCAATGACATATGGTGGTTTAGCAAAAACAATCGGTTATAACTTGAACTCAAGGCAGAAGAGGTAAGAACCAATCTACGGCCTAAACTGAGTCACAGTTACCACTCCATAACGTTGATCTTCAATGATGTATGGTTGTTTAGGCAAAAACAACCGGTTATCACTTGAACTCAAGCCAAAAGAGGTAAAAATGACTCAATCGCCTAAACTGAGCACAAATAGCACTCCATCACGTTGTTTTGCAATTATATATGGTTACCACTTCTGCCTTGAGTTCAAGTGATAACCGGGTGTTTTTGCCTAAACAACCATATATAATTGCAGATCGAAGTGATAAAGAGCTATTTGTGCTTAGTTAAGTGCGTAGAATGGTTTTTACCTCTTCTGCCTTGAGTTCAAGTGATACCCGGTTGTTTTTGCCTAAACCACTGTATGTCATTTCAGAACGACGCGATGGAGTGCTATTTGTGCTCATTTTAAGGCCATAGAGTTGTTTTTACCATTTCTGCCTTGAGTTCAAGTGATAACCGAGTGTTTTTGCCTAAACAACAGAATATCATTGCAGTTCGACGTGATGAAGTGCTATTTGTGCTCCGTTTAGGCCTTAGAGTCATTTTTAACTCTTATGCCTTGTGTTCAAGTTTTAACCGGTTGTTATTGCTAAACCACCATATGTCATTGCAGAACGACGTGTCGGAGTGCTATATGTGCTCATTTTAAGGCCGTAGAGTTGTTTTTACCACTTCTGCCTTGAGTTCAAGTGATAGCTGGTTGCTTTAGCCTAAACCACTGTATTGTCATTGCAGAACGCCGCAATGAAGAGCTATTTGTGCTCATTTTAAGGCAGTAGAGTTGTTTTTACCACTTCTGCCTTGAGTTCAACTGATAACCGAGTTTTTTTTGCCAAAACAACCATATATCAATAAAGAACGACTTGATGGAGTGCTATTTGTGCTCAGTTTAGTCCGTAGAGTAGTTTCTACCTCTTCTGCCTTGAGTTCAAATGAAAACCATGTTTTTTTGTCTAAACAACCGTATATCATTGCAGATCGACGTGATGGAGTGCTATTAGTGCTCATTTTAGGCCTTAGAGTCATTTTTATCTCTTCTGCCTTGAGTTCAAGTTATAACCGGTTGTTTTTGCTAAACCACCATATGTCATTGCAGATCGACGTGATGGAGTGCTATTAGTGCTCATTTTAGGCCATAGAGTAGTTCTTACCTCTTCTGCCTTGAGTTCAAGTGATAACCGAGTGTTTTTGCCTAAACAACTGTATATCATTGCAGATCGACGTGATGGAGTGCTATTTGTGCTCAGTTTAGGCCTTAGAGTCATTTTGAACTCTTCTGCCTTGAGTTTAAGTTATAACAGTTTGTTTTTGCTAAACCACCATATGTCATTGCAGAACGACTTGATGAAGTGCTATATGTGCTCATTTTAAGGCCGTAGAGTTGTTTTTACCACTTCTGCCATGAGTTCAAGTGATAACAGGTTGTTTTTGCCTAACCAACCATACATCATTGCAGATCAACGTGATGGAGTGCTAATTGTAACTCACTTTAGGCCGTAGATTGGTTCTTACCTCTTCTGCCTTGAGTTCAAGTGATAATCAAGTGTTTTTGCCTAAACAACCGTATATCATTGCAGATCGACGTGATGGAGGGCTATTTGTGCACAGTTTAGGTCTTAGAGTCATTTTTAACTCTTCTGCCTTGAGTTCAAGTTATAACCGGTTGTTTTTGCTAAACCACCATATGTCATTGCAGATCGACGTGATGGAGTGCTATTAGTGCTCATTTTAGGCCATAGAGTAGTTCTTACCTCTTCTGCCTTGAGTTCAAGTGATAACCGAGTGTTTTTGCCTAAACAACCGTATATCATTGCAGATCGACGTGATGGAGGGCTATTTGTGCACAGTTTAGGTCTTAGAGTCATTTTTAACTCTTCTGCCTTGAGTTCAAGTGATAACCGGTAGTTTTTGCCTAAACAACCATACATCATTTTAGATCAACGTGATGGAGTGCTAATTGTGACTCACTTTTGGCCGTAGAGTGGTTCTTACCTCTTCTGCCTTGAGTTCAAGTGATAACCGGGTGTTTTTGCCTAGACAACCATGTATCATTGCAGATCGACGTGATGGAGTGGTATTTGTGCTTAGTTATTTGCGTGGAATGGTTTTGACCTCATCTGCCTTGAGTTCAAGAGATAACTGGGTGCTTTTTCCTAAACAACCAAATTTCATTGCAGATCATCATAAAGGAGTGCTATTTGTGCTCAGTTAAGTTCGTAGAATGATTATGACCTCTTTTGCCTTGACTTCAAGTAATAAGCTGGTGTTTTTGCCTATACAACCATATATCTTTGCAGATCGACGTAATGGAGTGTTATTGGTGCTTACTTTAGACCGTAGAGTCGTTTTTACCTCTTCTGCCTTGAGTTCAAGTGATAACCGGTTGTTTTTGCCTAAACAACCATGTATCATTGCAGATCGACATGATGGAGTGCTATTTTTGCTCAGTTTAGGCCTTAGAGTCGGTTTTAACTCTTCTGCCTTGAGTTCAAATGATAATCGGTTATTTTTGCATAAACCACCGTATGTTTGTGCAGAACGATGTGATGGAGTTCTATTTGTGCTCATTTTAAGGCTATAGAGTTGTTTTTACCACTTCTGCCTTGAGTTCAATTGATAACCGGGTGTTTTTGCCTAAACAACCATATATAATTGCAGATCGACCTGATAAAGTGCTATTTGTGCTCAGTTAAGTGCGTGGAATGGTTTTGATCTCTTCTGCTTTGAGTTCAAGAGATAACTGGGTGTTTTTTCCTAAACAACTTTATATCATTGCAGTTCGATGTGATGGAGTGCTATTTGGGCTCAGTTTAGGCCGTAGAGTCGTTTCTACCTCTTCTGCCTTGAGTTCCAGTGATAACCGTGTGTTTTTGCCTAAACAACTGTGACTGATCCATTTGTATAACCTGGGATCGCTGGTTCGTCCCTGGCGATTGAACTATGCGTATGGGATCTGAACGCTATTCGCCAATAATATGCACTCAGATCCAGGCTATCTGGGGATATGTGATACGAATGGGAAATGTTCGACAATTATAAAGTTATGTATTTTTATGTGTTTTTTTGTGTTGAAATTAAAATGGCAATTCGCCTCTGTCCTGGAGATAATTGAAATACTTCCCAATTATCTCCAGGGCAGGGCGGAGGAAATCATAATGCCTTCTGGGAATAATCTGTGTCTTTGGTTCCTAAATTGCCTTATGTCTGTCTATTGTTACAGTCTCCCATTGGGTCCCCTAGGGGAGGGTCCACCAAGTGGGATACCTGGATAAATACGGGCGTGTAGCCCATAGTAAAAGCAGTTCATGTTTTACCCTCAACACAGAGCGTGGTCTCGTTATTGGGGGTTTGTGCATCTGATGCTGAGGGTACTGTAACAATTGGTGGCAGCGGTGGGATGGCCCTCATCGCCCAGAGAGACCACTGCAGCCAGGATTAATGGAAATACCGTACGAAAGGCTGAAAAGAGATACCCTAAAGGATTTATTGGAACAGAGGGGCAGACAAGCCAGTGATCTCAGGAAAAGGGAGATTATTACAATATTAAACGAAATGGATGGAGTACCAGGGGCTGAAGGAACCAATGGGTCCAGCACAGGTGACAGAACCCCCGTGGAGGCAAGCTTTGACCGGGCGGTAATAATCAGGCCGGCCCATTATGGTCCCAACCCGACTATAGAGACGGGTCATAGCTGCTGTGGAGGCCAACCTGCTTCGCCAAAGCGATGCTGCAGCAGCCCCAGCCCCAGCAAATCCGGTGGAGAAAAAGAAAGTACCATTTACCGCATTTAAACCGTTTGTGGAGACAGAAGGAGAGATTGATGGGTACCTTGCTGATTTTGAGCGGCAATGTGCGTAGGTATCGCCAGAGGACTGGGTCACTATATTATCAGGCAAGTTATCCGGCCGGGCCAGTGACGCTTTTCGGGCCATTCAAGATGAGGAGATTGGAAATTATGTAGCAGTGAAGGAAGCTTTGCTCTCCAGGTATGCCGTTACACCGGAGGCATACAGGAGGCGGTTAAGAGACACTGCCAAGTTATCTGGGGATTCGTATGTTGAATGGGCATGTAAAGTGCACCGCACAGCTGCCCACTGGATGGCAGGGTGCCAAGCCGTATCCGGGGAAAAAGTGCTGCAGATGTTCTTACTGGAGCACTGTTTTGAGAAGTTATCCCCAGGCGTCAGAGAGTGGGTAAGGGATCGTAAACCCTACACTCTACATGAAGCAGCTCGCCTGGCAGACGAGTACACGGATGCCCGTAAACTGGACAGTACCATGGGTAAACCTCCTGCTGGAGGAGAGTATCGCCAAGCAGCACCCCCTCCAGCTACCATCTACCAACCACCAATGCACCGCCCATCCGCACCCCCTCCAGCTAATAACTATTACCAGCCACCCCAGTTCAACTCCCGGGACTACTCCCATCCTATCCGTTGTTTAGGGTGCAAACAGCTTGGGCACAAACGACCAGAGTGCCCGCTGAATAATGCCAACCAGAACCAGTCCTGGAGGAGACCGACCAGCAGGAACCAACGGCCTACTCCGCCTGCTGCCCAGTGCGTAGAGGAGGAGGAATGTTGGAGCGTCCTACATGAGGCAGACCCTGTTCAAGCTGCCCACCGCGATAACCGCCAACAACACCGACAACTGGTTAAAGTAAACGGGAAGGAAGTCAGTGGTCTACGGGATACCTGGGCAACCATGACATTGCTCCAAAAACACTTGGTGCCAGAGAATCAGCACACTGGGGACACCATCGCTGTGAGAGTAGCTGGAGGAGCGGTTGTTTCGCCTACCCCTTGCCCGGGTACATTTGGATTGGGCGCCCGACATGTGAATTTGTGTTCAATTGAGGCTGTAGAAGCGTTTTTCATTCTTAAACAATAAACTAAGAGAGATTACATTGTTTTTGCATAAACTACCATATAATTAGTACAGAACAGCATGTAGATCTACAATTTGTGTTCAATTGTGGCTGTAGAAGCGTTTTTCATTCTTAAACAATAAACCAAGAGAGATTACATTGTTTTTGCATTAACTCCCATGTATTAGTGCAGATCAGCATTTTGAACTGCTATTTGTGTTCAATTCAGGCTGTAGATTTTTGGTTCATTCTTAAACAATAAACGAAAGAGATTACATTTCTTTTGTATTAACTTCTATGTATTATAGCAGATCAGCATTTAGAACTGCTATTTGTGTTCAATTCAGGCTTTAAAATCATTTTTCATTCTTAAACAATCAACTATAGAGATTACATTGGTTTTGCCTAAACTTCTATATATTAGGGTAGCTAAGCATGTAGATCTCCGATTTGTGTTCAATTCAGGCTCTAGATTCGTTTTTCATTCTTAAACAATAAACTAAAGAGATTACATTGCTTTTGCATTAACTTCTATGTATTAGGGCAGATAAGCATGTAGATCTCCGATTTGTTTTCAAATCAGGCTGTAGATTCGTTTTTCATTCTTAAACAATAAACTAAAGAGAATAAATTGTTTTTGTATAAACTACAATATAATTAGTACAGAACAGCATGTAGATCTACAATTTGTGTTCAATTGAGGCTGTAGAAGCGTTTTTCATTCTTAAAGAATAAACTAAGAGAGATTACATTATTTTTGGATGAACTAGCATATATTAGTGCAGATCAGAATTTTGAACAGCTATTTGTGTTCAATTCAGGCTTTAGAACCGTTTTTCATTCTTAAACAATAAACTAAAGAGATGACATTGCTTTTGCATAAACTTCTATATATTAGGGCAGATAAGCATGTAGATCTACGATTTGTGTTCAATTCAGGCTGTAGAAGCTGTTTTTATTCTAAAACAATAAACTAAAGAGATGACATTGCTTTTGCATAAACTTCTATATATTATGGCAGATAACCATGTAGAATTGCTATTTGTATTCAAATCATGCTGTAGAAGCGTTTTTATTATTAAACAATAAACTAAAGAGATGACATTGCTTTTGCAATAACTTCTATGTATTATTGCAGATAAGCATGTAGATCTACGAATTTTGTTCAATTAAGGCTGTAGAAGGATTTTTTTATTCTTAAACAATAAACTAAAGAGATTACATTGTTTTTGCATAAACTATCATATATTTGTGCAGATCAGCATTTTGAACTGATATTTGTGTTCAATTCAGTCTGTAGAATCGTTTTTCATTCTTAAACAATCAAATATTGAGATTACATTGTTTTTGCATAAACTACCTTATATTAGTGCAGATAAACATGTAGAACTGCTATTTGTATTCAAATCAGGCTGTAGAAGCATTTTTTATTCTTAAACAATAAACTAAAGAGATTACATTGTTTTGGCATAAACCACCATGTATAAGTGCAGATCAGCATTTTGAACTGCCATTTGTATTCAATTCATGCTTTAGAATCGTTGTTCATTATTAAACAATAAACTAAAGAGATTACATTACTTTTGCATTAACTTCTATGTATTATTGCAGATCAGCATTTTGAACTGCTATTTGTGTTCAATTCAGGCTATAGAATCGTTTTTCATTATTAAACAATAAACTAAAGAGATGACATTGCTTTTGCATAAATTTCTATGTATTAAGGCAGATAAGCATATAAATCTACGATATGTGTTCAATTCAGGCTGTAGAAGCATTTTTTTTATTCTAAAACAATAAACTAAAGAGATGACATTGCTTTTGCATAAACTTCTTTATATTAGGGCAGATTAGCATGTAGATCTACGATTTGTGTTCAATTCAGGCTGTAGGTGCGTTTTTCTTTCTTAAACAATAAACTAAGAGAGATTAAATTGTTTTTGCATAAACTAGCATATATTAGTGCAGATCAGCATTTTGAATTGATATTTGTGTTCAATTCAGGCTGTAGATTCGTTTTTCATTCTTAAACAATCAACTAAAGAGATTACATTGTTTTTGCATTTACTTCTATATATTTAGGGCAGATAAGCATGTAGAAATGCTATTTGTGTTTAATTCAGGCTGTAGGTTTGTTCTTCATTCTTAAACAATAAACTAAAGCGATTACATTGTTTTTGCAAAAACAACTATATATTAGTGCAGATAAGCATGTAGAACTGATATTTGTTTTCAATTCAGGCTGTAGAATCGTTTTTCATTCTTAAACAATCAACTATAGAGATTACATTGCTTTTGCATAATCTACCATATATTAGTGCAGATAAGCATGTAGAACTGCTATTTGTGTTCAATTCAGGCTGTAGAAGTGTTTTTCATTCTTAAAAAAACTACCATATATTAGTGTAGAGTAGTTTCTACCTCTTCTGGCAGAGTTTAAGTGACAACCGTCACTGTTTTTCCCTAAATAACCATATATCATTGCAGATCGACGTAATGAAGTGTTATTTGTGCTCACTTTAGGCCGTAGAGTCGTTTTTACCTCTTCTGCCTTGAGTTCAAGTGATAACCGGGTGTTTTTGCCTAAACAACCATGTATCATTGCAGATCGACGTGACGGAGTGCTATTTGTGCTCAGTTTAGGCCTAAAAGTCGGTTTTAACTCTTCTGCCTTGAGTTCAAATGATAATGGGTTATTTTTGCATAAACCACCGTATGTTTGTGCAGAACGATGAGATGGAGTTCTATTTGTTCTCATTTTAAGGCTGTAGAGTTGTTTTTACCACTTCTGCATAGAGTTCAAGTGCAATTGTTTAGGCAATTATATATGGTTGCCTAAACAACCATATATAATTGCAGATCGACGTGATAAAGTGCTATTTGTGCTCAGTTAAGTGCGTAGAATGGTTTTGACCTCTTCTGCCTTGAGTTCAAGCGATAACCGGGTGTTTTTGCCTAAACAACTGTGACAGATCCATTTGTATAACCTGGGATCGCTGGTTCGTCCCTGGCGATTGAACTATACGTATGGGATCTGAACGCTATTCGCCAATAATATGCACTCAGATCCAGGCTATCTGGGGATTGTGATACTAATGGGAAATGTTCGACAATTATAAAGTTAAGTATTTTTATATGTTTTTTTGTGTTGAAATTAAAATTTCAATTCACCTCTGTCCTGGAGATAATTGAATTACTTCGCAATTATCTCCAGGGCAGGGGGGAGGAAATCATAATGCCTGCTGGGAATAATCTGTGTCTGTGGTTCCTAAATTGCCTTATGTCTGTCTATTGTTACAGTCTCCCATTGGGTCCCCTAGGGGAGTGTCCACCAAGTGGGATACCTGGATAAATACGGGCGTGTAGCCCACAGTAAAAGCAGTTCATGTTTTACCCTCAACACAGAGCGTGGTCTCGTTATTGGGGGTTTGTGCATCTGATGCTGAGGGTACTGTAACAATTGGTGGCAGCGGTGGGATGACCCTCATCGCCCAGAGAGACCATTGCAGCCAGGATTAATGGAAATACCGTACGAAAGGCTGAAAAGAGATACCCTAAAGGATTTATTGGAACAGAGGGGCAGACAAGCCAGTAATCTCAGGAAAAGGGAGATTATTACAATATTAAACGAAATGGATGGAGTACCAGGGGCTGAAGGAACCAATGGGTCCAGCACAGGTGACAGAACCCCCGTGTAGGCAAGCTTTGACCGGGCGGTAAGAATCAGGCCGGCCCATTATGGTCCCAACCCGACTATAGAGACGGGTCATAGCCGCTGTGGAGGCCTACCTGCTTTGCCAAAGCGGTGCTGCAGCAGCCACAGCCCCAGCAAATCCGGTGGAGAAAATGAAAGTACCATTTACCGCATTTAAACCGTTTGTGGAGACAGAAGATGAGATTGATGATTTTGAACGGCAATGTGCGCTACACAAGGTATCCCCTGAGGACTGGGTCACTATATTATCAGGCAAGTTATCCTGCCTGGCCAGTGATGCTTTTCGGGCCATTCCAGATGAGGAGATTGGAAATTATGTAGCAGTGAAGGAAGCTTTGCTCTCCATCTATGCCGTTACACCGGAGGCATACAGGAGGCGGTTCAGAGACACTGCCAAGTTATCTGGGGATTCGTATGTTGAATGGGCATGTAAAATGCACCGCACAGCTGCCCACTGGATGGCAGGGTGCCAAGCCGTATCCGGGGAAGAAGTGCTGCAGATGTTCTTACTGGAGCACTGTTTTAAGAAGTTATCCCCAGGCGTCAGAGAGTGGTTAAGGGATCGTAAACCCTACACTCTACATGAAGCAGCTCGCCTGGCAGACGATTACACGGATGTCCGTAAACTGGACAGTACCATGGGTAAACCTCCTGCTAGAGGAGAGTATCGCCAAGCAGCACCCCCTCCAGCTACCATCTACCAATCCGCACCCCCTCCAGCTAATAACTATTACCAGCCACCCCAGTTCAACTCCCGGGACTACTCCCAACCTATCCGTTGTTTTGGGTGCAAACAGCTTGGGCACAAACGACCAGAGTGCCCGCTGAATAATGCCAACCAGAACCAATCCTGGAGGAGACCGGCCAGCGGGAGCCAACGGCCTACTCCGCCTGCTGCCCAGTGCGTAGAGGAGGAGGAATGTTGGGGCGTCCTACATGAGGCAGACTCTGTTCAAGCTTCCCACCGCGATAACCGCCAACAACACCGACAACTGGTTAAAGTAAACGGGAAGGAAGTCAGTGGTCTACGGGATACCGGGGTGACCATGACATTGCTCCAAAAACACTTGGTGCCAGAGAATCAGCACACTGGGGACACCGTGGCTGTGAGAGTAGCCGGAGGTGGGGTGTTTCGCCTATCCGTTGCCCGGGTACATTTGGATTGGGGAGTGGGCGCCCGACATGTGAATGTGGGGATCATGAGGGACTTACCGGCGGATGTCCTCCTTGGAAATGACTTGGCTCCCCTTGTTTCTGCCTACGGTCCCATGGATCACTCTGAAGCGAACGCTGTCACGACCCGTGCCCAGACCCGTGCCGCCGAGACCAGCCCACCAGCTGCCGAGACCCAGGTCAGACTCTCTACCCCGACTTGTACCTTAGATCAAGCCCCTTTAGGCTGGGACACCCCAGAGGTGTACGGGAGGGAAACCCGGGAAGACCCGACTTTAGAGAAGGATAGGGCCAGGGCAGATACTGGGGAAGGGGGGGTCGATGGGGAGCGTTACGAGTGGGTGGGGGATAGGCTGTACAGGATCCCTAAACCGTCCCAGAGACCGAACACCCCTCCGCAGAATCGGCAGCTGGTGGTGCCTGCGATATACCGACCATTATAGCGGGCCATCTAGGCTTCCACCGCACAGCTCATAGGATCACCCATAATTTCTTCTGGCCTAATTTCAACCGAGATGTGCGGGTCTATTGTAGTACTTGTGACACATGTCAACGGGTAGGTAAATGGGGGGATCACCCAAAGGCTAGGCTCATATCGATGCATATTTTTGGAGAACCCTTTTCCCGCATAGCCGTTGACATTGTGGGTCCACTGGCCAGGGCTAGCCCATCCGGATCTACATGTTTATCTGCCCTAATATATAGAAGTTAATGCAAAAGCAATGTAATCTCTTTAGTTTATTGTTTAAGAATGAAAAATGATTCTACAGCCTGAATTGAACACAAATAATGACTCTATGGCCTAAAATGAGCACAAATAGCACTCCATCACATCGATGGAGAAGGCCGAAGAGGTAAAAACCACTCTACGCACTTAACTGAGCACAAATAACACTCTATCATGTCGATCTACAATGATATATGGTTGGTTAGGCAAAAACACCCAGTTATCACGTGAACTCAAGGCAGAAGAGGTCAAGACGATTCTGTGGAGTGCTTTTTGTGCTCATTTTAGGGCCGTAGAGTTGTTTTTACCTCTTCTGCCTTGAGTTCAAATGAAAACCATGTTTTTTTGCCGAAACAACCATATATCATTGCAGATCGACATGATGGAGTCCTATTTGTGCTCAATTTAGGCTGTAGAGTCATTTTTACCTCTTCTGCCTTGAGTTCAAGTGATAGCGTTTTTTTTACCTAAACAACCATACATCATTGCAGATCAACGTGATGGAGTGCTAATTGTGACTCACTTTAGGCCGTAGAGTGGTTCTAACCTCTTCTGCCTTGAGTTCAAGTGATAACCAGGTTTTTTTGCCTAAACAACCATACATCATTGCAGATCAAGGTGATGAAGTGCTATTTGTGCTCACTTAAGTGCGTGGAATGGTTTTGACCTCATCTGCCTTGAGTTCATGCGATAACTGGGTGTTTTTTCCTAAACAAACATATATCAATACAGATCGTCTTGATGGAGTCCTATTTGTGCTCAGTTTAGGCCGTAGAGTCGTTTCTACCTCTTCTGCCTTGAGTTCAAATGAAAACCATGTTTTTTTGCCTAAACAACCATATATCATTGCAGATCGACATGATGGAGTCCTATTTGTGCTCAGTTTAGGCTGTAGAGTCATTTTTACCTCTTCTGCCTTGACTTCAAGTGATAGCCACATTTTTTTTTACCTAAACAACCATACATCATTGCAGATCAACGTGATGGAGTGCTAATTGTGACTCACTTTAGCCCGTAGAGTGGTTCTTACCTCTTCTGCTTTGAGTTCAAGTGATAACCGAGTGTTTCTGCCTAAACAACCGTTTATCATTGCAGATCGACGTGATGGAGTGCTATTAATGCTCAGTTTAGGCCTTAGAGTCATTTTTAACTCTTCTGCCTTGAGTTCAAGTTATAACCGGTGTTTTTTGTTAAACCACCATATGTCATTGCAGAACAACGTGATGGAGTGCTATATGTGCTCATTTTAAGGCCGTAGAGTTGTTGTTACCACTTCTGCCTTGAGTTCAAGTGATACCCGGTTGTTTTTGCCTAAACCACTGTATGTCATTGCAGAACGACGCGATGGAGTACTATTTGTGCTCATTTTAAGGCCATAGAGTTGTTTGTACCACTTCTGCCTTGAGTTCAAGTGATAACCGGGTTTTTTTGCCAAAACAAACATATATATAATTTCAGATCAACGTGATGAAGTGCTATTTGTGCTCAGTTAAGAACGTAGAATGGTTTTGACCTCATCTGCCTTGAGTTTAAGAGTTAACTGGGGGTTTTTTCCTAAACAACTGTATATCATTGCCGTTCGATGTGATGGAGTGCTATTTGGGATCAGTTTAGGCCATAAAGTCATTTTTACCTCCTTCAATTCAAGTGATAACTTTGTGTTTTTGCCTAAACAACCATATATCATTTCAGATCGACTTGATGAAGTGCTATTTGTGCTCAGTTAAGTGCGTTGAATTGTTTTGACCTCATCTGCCTTGAGTTCAAGAGATATCTGAGTGTTTTTTTCTATTCAACTGTATATCATTGCATTTTGACGTGGTGGAGTGCTATTTGGGCTCAGTTTGGGCCATAAAGTAATTTTTACCTCCTTAAATTCAAGTGATAACCGTGTGTTTTTGCCTAAACAACCATATATCAATACAGATCGACTTGATGGAGTCCTATTTGTGCTCAGTTTAGGCCGTAGAGTCGTTTCTACCTCTTCTGCCTTGAGTTCAAATGAAAACCATGTTTTTTTGCCTAAACAACCATATATCATTGCAGATCGACATGATGGAGTCCTATTTGTGCTCAGTTTAGGCTGTAGAGTCATTTTTACCTCTTCTGCCTTGACTTCAAGTGATAGCCATTTTTTTTTTACCTAAACAACCATACATCATTGCAGATCAACGTGATGGAGTGCTAATTGTGACACACTTTAGCCCGTAGAGTGGTTCTTACCTCTTCTGCTTTGAGTTCAAGTGATAACCGAGTGTTTCTGCCTAAACAACCGTTTATCATTGCAGATCGACGTGATGGAGTGCTATTAATGCTCAGTTTAGGCCTTAGAGTCATTTTTAACTCTTCTGCCTTGAGTTCAAGTTATAACCGGTGTTTTTTGCTAAACCACCATATGTCATTGCAGAACAACGTGATGGAGTGCTATATGTGCTCATTTTAAGGCCGTAGAGTTGTTGTTACCACTTCTGCCTTGAGTTCAAGTGATACCCGGTTGTTTTTGCCTAAACCACTGTATGTCATTGCAGAACGACGCGATGGAGTGCTATTTGTGCTCATTTTAAGGCCATAGAGTTGTTTGTACCACTTCTGCCTTGAGTTCAAGTGATAACCGGGTTTTTTTGCCAAAACAAACATATATATAATTTCAGATCAACGTGATGAAGTGCTATTTGTGCTCAGTTAAGAACGTAGAATGGTTTTGACCTCATCTGCCTTGAGTTTAAGAGTTAACTGGGGGTTTTTTCCTAAACAACTGTATATCATTGCCGTTCGATGTGATGGAGTGCTATTTGGGATCAGTTTAGGCCATAAAGTCATTTTTACCTCCTTCAATTCAAGTGATAACTGTGTGTTTTTGCCTAAACAACCATATATCATTACAGATCGACTTGATGAAGTGCTATTTGTGCTCAGTTAAGTGCGTTGAATTGTTTTGACCTCATCTGCCTTGAGTTCAAGAGATATCTGAGTGTTTTTTTCTATTCAACTGTATATCATTGCATTTTGACGTGGTGGAGTGCTATTTGGGCTCAGTTTTGGCCATAAAGTAATTTTTACCTCCTTAAATTCAAGTGATAACCGTGTGTTTTTGCCTAAACAACCATATATCACTACAGATCGACTTGATGGAGTCCTATTTGTGCTCAGTTTAGGCCGTAGAGTCGTTTCTACCTCTTCTGCCTTGAGTTCAAATGAAAACCATGTTTTTTTGCCTAAACAACCATATATCATTGCAGATCGACATGATGGAGTCCTATTTGTGCTCAGTTTAGGCTGTAGAGTCATTTTTACCTCTTCTGCCTTGACTTCAAGTCATAGCCATTTTTTTTACCTAAACAACCATACATCATTGCAGATCAACGTGATGGAGTGCTAATTGTGACTCACTTTAGCCCGTAGAGTGGTTCTTACCTCTTCTGCTTTGAGTTCAAGTGATAACCGAGTGTTTCTGCCTAAACAACCGTTTATCATTGCAGATCGACGTGATGGAGTGCTAGTAATGCTCAGTTTAGGCCTTAGAGTCATTTTTAACTCTTCTGCCTTGAGTTCAAGTTATAACCGGTGTTTTTTGCTAAACCACCATATGTCATTGCAGAACAACGTGATGGAGTGCTATATGTGCTCATTTTAAGGCCGTAGAGTTGTTGTTACCACTTCTGCCTTGAGTTCAAGTGATACCCGGTTGTTTTTGCCTAAACCACTGTATGTCATTGCAGAACGACGCGATGGAGTGCTATTTGTGCTCATTTTAAGGCCATAGAGTTGTTTGTACCACTTCTGCCTTGAGTTCAAGTGATAACCGGGTTTTTTTGCCAAAACAAACATATATATAATTTCAGATCAACGTGATGAAGTGCTATTTGTGCTCAGTTAAGAACGTAGAATGGTTTTGACCTCATCTGCCTTGAGTTTAAGAGTTAACTGGGGGTTTTTTCCTAAACAACTGTATATCATTGCGGTTCGATGTGATGGAGTGCTATTTGGGATCAGTTTAGGCCATAAAGTCATTTTTACCTCCTTCAATTCAAGTGATAACTGTGTGTTTTTGCCTAAACAACCATATATCATTACAGATCGACTTGATGAAGTGCTATTTGTGCTCAGTTAAGTGCGTTGAATTGTTTTGACCTCATCTGCCTTGAGTTCAAGAGATATCTGAGTGTTTTTTTCTATTCAACTGTATATCATTGCATTTTGACGTGGTGGAGTGCTATTTGGGCTCAGTTTGGGCCATAAAGTAATTTTTACCTCCTTAAATTCAAGTGATAACCGTGTGTTTTTGCCTAAACAACCATATATCACTACAGATCGACTTGATGGAGTCCTATTTGTGCTCAGTTTAGGCCGTAGAGTCGTTTCTACCTCTTCTGCCTTGAGTTCAAATGAAAACCATGTTTTTTTGCCTAAACAACCATATATCATTGCAGATCGACATGATGGAGTCCTATTTGTGCTCAGTTTAGGCTGTAGAGTCATTTTTACCTCTTCTGCCTTGACTTCAAGTGATAGCCATTTTTTTTTACCTAAACAACCATACATCATTGCAGATCAACGTGATGGAGTGCTAATTGTGACTCACTTTAGCCCGTAGAGTGGTTCTTACCTCTTCTGCTTTGAGTTCAAGTGATAACCGAGTGTTTCTGCCTAAACAACCGTTTATCATTGCAGATCGACGTGATGGAGTGCTATTAATGCTCAGTTTAGGCCTTAGAGTCATTTTTAACTCTTCTGCCTTGAGTTCAAGTTATAACCGGTGTTTTTTGCTAAACCACCATATGTCATTGCAGAACAACGTGATGGAGTGCTATATGTGCTCATTTTAAGGCCGTAGAGTTGTTGTTACCACTTCTGCCTTGAGTTCAAGTGATACCCGGTTGTTTTTGCCTAAACCACTGTATGTCATTGCAGAACGACGCGATGGAGTGCTATTTGTGCTCATTTTAAGGCCATAGAGTTGTTTGTACCACTTCTGCCTTGAGTTCAAGTGATAACCGGGTTTTTTTGCCAAAACAAACATATATATAATTTCAGATCAACGTGATGAAGTGCTATTTGTGCTCAGTTAAGAACGTAGAATGGTTTTGACCTCATCTGCCTTGAGTTTAAGAGTTAACTGGGGGTTTTTTCCTAAACAACTGTATATCATTGCCGTTCGATGTGATGGAGTGCTATTTGGGCCATAAGGCTCATAAAGTCATTTTTACCTCCTTCAATTCAAGTGATAACTGTGTGTTTTTGCCTAAACAACCATATATCATTACAGATCGACTTGATGAAGTGCTATTTGTGCTCAGTTAAGTGCGTTGAATTGTTTTGACCTCATCTGCCTTGAGTTCAAGAGATATCTGAGTGTTTTTTTCTATTCAACTGTATATCATTGCATTTTGACGTGGTGGAGTGCTATTTGGGCTCAGTTTGGGCCATAAAGTAATTTTTACCTCCTTAAATTCAAGTGATAACCGTGTGTTTTTGCCTAAACAACCATATATCAATACAGATCGACTTGATGGAGTCCTATTTGTGCTCAGTTTAGGCCGTAGAGTCGTTTCTACCTCTTCTGCCTTGAGTTCAAATGAAAACCATGTTTTTTTGCCTAAACAACCATATATCATTGCAGATCGACATGATGGAGTCCTATTTGGGCTCAGTTTAGGCTGTAGAGTCATTTTTACCTCTTCTGCCTTGACTTCAAGTCATAGCCATTTTTTTTACCTAAACAACCATACATCATTGCAGATCAACGTGATGGAGTGCTAATTGTGACTCACTTTAGCCCGTAGAGTGGTTCTTACCTCTTCTGCTTTGAGTTCAAGTGATAACCGAGTGTTTCTGCCTAAACAACCGTTTATCATTGCAGATCGACGTGATGGAGTGCTAGTAATGCTCAGTTTAGGCCTTAGAGTCATTTTTAACTCTTCTGCTTTGAGTTCAAGTTATAACCGGTGTTTTTTGCTAAACCACCATATGTCATTGCAGAACAACGTGATGGAGTGCTAAATGTGCTCATTTTAAGGCCGTAGAGTTGTTGTTACCACTTCTGCCTTGAGTTCAAGTGATACCCGGTTGTTTTTGCCTAAACCACTGTATGTCATTGCAGAACGACGCGATGGAGTGCTATTTGTGCTCATTTTAAGGCCATAGAGTTGTTTGTACCACTTCTGCCTTGAGTTCAAGTGATAACCGGGTTTTTTTGCCAAAACAAACATATATATAATTTCAGATCAACGTGATGAAGTGCTATTTGTGCTCAGTTAAGAACGTAGAATGGTTTTGACCTCATCTGCCTTGAGTTTAAGAAATAACTGGGGGTTTTTTCCTAAACAACTGTATATCATTGCCGTTCGATGTGATGGAGTGCTATTTGGGATCAGTTTAGGCCATAAAGTCATTTTTACCTCCTTCAATTCAAGTGATAACTGTGTGTTTTTGCCTAAACAACCATATATCATTACAGATCGACTTGATGAAGTGCTATTTGTGCTCAGTTAAGTGCGTTGAATTGTTTTGACCTCATCTGCCTTGAGTTCAAGAGATATCTGAGTGTTTTTTTCTATTCAACTGTATATCATTGCATTTTGACGTGGTGGAGTGCTATTTGGGCTCAGTTTGGGCCATAAAGTAATTTTTACCTCCTTAAATTCAAGTGATAACCGTGTGTTTTTGCCTAAACAACCATATATCAATACAGATCGACTTGATGGAGTCCTATCTGTGCTCAGTTTAGGCCGTAGAGTCGTTTCTACCTCTTCTGCCTTGAGTTCAAATGAAAACCATGTTTTTTTGCCTAAACAACCATATATCATTGCAGATCGACATGATGGAGTCCTATTTGGGCTCAGTTTAGGCTGTAGAGTCATTTTTACCTCTTCTGCCTTGAGTTCAAGTGATAGCGTTTTTTTTACCTAAACAACCATACATCATTGCAGATCAACGTGATGGAGTGCTAATTGTGACTCACTTTAGGCCGTAGAGTGGTTCTAACCTCTTCTGCCTTGAGTTCAAGTGATAACCAGGTTTTTTTGCCTAAACAACCATACATCATTGCAGATCAAGGTGATGAAGTGCTATTTGTGCTCACTTAAGTGCGTGGAATGGTTTTGACCTCATCTGCCTTGAGTTCATGCGATAACTGGGTGTTTTTTCCTAAACAAACATATATCAATACAGATCGTCTTGATGGAGTCCTATTTGTGCTCAGTTTAGGCCGTAGAGTCGTTTCTACCTCTTCTGCCTTGAGTTCAAATGAAAACCATGTTTTTTTGCCTAAACAACCATATATCATTGCAGATCGACATGATGGAGTCCTATTTGTGCTCAGTTTAGGCCTTAGAGTCATTTTTAACTCTTCTGCCTTGAGTTCAAGTTATAACCGGTGTTTTTTGTTAAACCACCATATGTCATTGCAGAACAACGTGATGGAGTGCTATATGTGCTCATTTTAAGGCCGTAGAGTTGTTGTTACCACTTCTGCCTTGAGTTCAAGTGATACCCGGTTGTTTTTGCCTAAACCACTGTATGTCATTGCAGAACGACGCGATGGAGTACTATTTGTGCTCATTTTAAGGCCATAGAGTTGTTTGTACCACTTCTGCCTTGAGTTCAAGTGATAACCGGGTTTTTTTGCCAAAACAAACATATATATAATTTCAGATCAACGTGATGAAGTGCTATTTGTGCTCAGTTAAGAACGTAGAATGGTTTTGACCTCATCTGCCTTGAGTTTAAGAGTTAACTGGGGTTTTTTTCCTAAACAACTGTATATCATTGCCGTTCGATGTGATGGAGTGCTATTTGGGATCAGTTTAGGCCATAAAGTCATTTTTACCTCCTTCAATTCAAGTGATAACTTTGTGTTTTTGCCTAAACAACCATATATCATTACAGATCGACTTGATGAAGTGCTATTTGTGCTCAGTTAAGTGCGTTGAATTGTTTTGACCTCATCTGCCTTGAGTTCAAGAGATATCTGAGTGTTTTTTTCTATTCAACTGTATATCATTGCATTTTGACGTGGTGGAGTGCTATTTGGGCTCAGTTTGGGCCATAAAGTAATTTTTACCTCCTTAAATTCAAGTGATAACCGTGTGTTTTTGCCTAAACAACCATATATCAATACAGATCGACTTGATGGAGTCCTATTTGTGCTCAGTTTAGGCCGTAGAGTCGTTTCTACCTCTTCTGCCTTGAGTTCAAATGAAAACCATGTTTTTTTGCCTAAACAACCATATATCATTGCAGATCGACATGATGGAGTCCTATTTGTGCTCAGTTTAGGCTGTAGAGTCATTTTTACCTCTTCTGCCTTGACTTCAAGTGATAGCCATTTTTTTTTACCTAAACAACCATACATCATTGCAGATCAACGTGATGGAGTGCTAATTGTGACTCACTTTAGCCCGTAGAGTGGTTCTTACCTCTTCTGCTTTGAGTTCAAGTGATAACCGAGTGTTTCTGCCTAAACAACCGTTTATCATTGCAGATCGACGTGATGGAGTGCTATTAATGCTCAGTTTAGGCCTTAGAGTCATTTTTAACTCTTCTGCCTTGAGTTCAAGTTATAACCGGTGTTTTTTGCTAAACCACCATATGTCATTGCAGAACAACGTGATGGAGTGCTATATGTGCTCATTTTAAGGCCGTAGAGTTGTTGTTACCACTTCTGCCTTGAGTTCAAGTGATACCCGGTTGTTTTTGCCTAAACCACTGTATGTCATTGCAGAACTACGCGATGGAGTGCTATTTGTGCTCATTTTAAGGCCGTAGAGTTGTTTGTACCACCTCTTCCTTGAGTTCAAGTGATAACCGCGTTTTTTTGCCTAAACAAACATATATATAATTTCAGATCGATGTGATGAAGTTCTATTTGTGCTCAGTTAAGTGCGTAGAATGGTTTTGACCTCATCTGCCTTGAGTTCAAGAGATAACTGGGGTTTTTTCCCTAAACAACCATATATCATTGCAGATCGACATGATGGAGTGCTATTTGTGCTCAGTTTAGGCTGTAGAGTCATTTTTACCTCTTCTGCCTTGAGTTCAAGTGATAGCCGTTTTTTTTACCTAAACAACCATACATCATTGCAGATCAACGTGATGGAGTGCTATATGTGCTCATTTTAAGGCCGTAGAGTTGTTTTTACCACTTCTGCCTTGAGATCAAGGGATAACCGGGTGTTTTTGCCTAAACAACCATATATAATTGCTGATCGACGTGATGGAGTGCTAATTGTGACTCACTTTAGGCCGTAGATTGGTTCTTACCTCTTCTGCCTTGAGTTCAAGTGATAACCGAGTGTTTTTGCCTAAACAACTGTATATCATTGCAGATCGGCGTGATGGAATGCTATTTGGGCTCATCTTAGGCGATTGCGTCATTTTTACCTCTTCTGCCTTGAGTTCAAGTGATAACCGGTTGTTTTTGCCTAAACAACGATACATCATTGCAGATCAACGTGATGGAGTGCTAATTGTGACTCACTTTAGGCCGTAGAGTGGTTCTTACCTCTTCTGCCTTGAGTTCAAATGAAAACCATGTTTTTTTGCCTAAACAACCATATATCATTGCAGATCGACATGATGGAGTGCTATTAATGCCCATTTTAAGGCCGTAGAGTTGTTTGTACCACTTCTGCCTTGAGTTCAAGTGATAACCGGGTTTTTTTGCCTAAACAACCATATATAATTTCAGATCGACTTGATAAAGTGCTATTTGTGCTCAGTTAAGAGCGTAGAATGGTTTTGACCTCATCTGCCTTGAGTTCAAGAGATAACTGTTTTTTTTCCCTAAACAACTGTATATCATTGTGTCAGGGTATTTTAATACATCTCATACTATGGGGGACAAAATGGACTCATATTCTGATATTAAGCAGAACCTTTAATTGACCTCTGTGTTTCAGTCTTCTGCTTTGTTACTTAGTATCATTGTCCAACTTTCAGGGATGTTTGGGGAAGACTTTGAGAAGACAATGGGTCAATCTAAGTTAACTATCTGATAAACAAAGGCCTGGTTTTATGATGGGAAAACCAAATACGTGGGAATCATGAGAGAGCTCTGTGTTAGAAGTGTATATACCAGGTGTGCAAATAGAAACCTGAGAAATCTAACTAACAAATGCCTAGAAAATGGAATGAATTAAGATGTGACCTGCTAAGATGATAACTTATATACAAGTATATAGATATCTGTTTACATATATATTTACATCCATATGTGAAGGCAGATGTATTGGTACATGTATGGTTGTATAAATGCATAAATAGATATTCTGTATTTTATAAATTAGATACACTCTTTGATTTCTATCTATTTAATTCATTACAGTTACTATACCTTAACCATGAATATTGCACTTAAATACCATAGAACAATATATTTGGTAAATGTGGTGTAGTAGAAGTGATTAGCTATTACATGACATGCCATGAAAAGTTATGAGTGTTTATATTCATTTTAATTGTAATGTGGTCATATATCTATTCATAGGCCTACAATCAAGAATAAGTGAATGCTTTCTTGGTTTTTATCACAATTAGGAAATTATATGCTTAAATCTTAGAGGGCACATATATATTAAACTGTATTCAGGTGGGACCCTGGTGATTAGAAAGTTTGTGATTTAAACATGGCCAGACCTGTGAGCGAAGAGCGCCACCTTTTGATTAATATTATTATACCCTAATTCAAATATTAAGAGAGGAGTGTTTTCAGAGAACCAACCAGATTAAAACACATACATCTGACACACCTTCGATGGGTGTGGTATAGAGATGGAAATTTGGGATAAAATTAGGCGAGAGGAGAGTTTGAAGGATCAAGTCTGAAAGATCCAAGCTGGGGAGAGTTTTGATCCAGAGAGGCCATACTGACGATATCCAACATCCTTCCAGAGGGAACAGATCCATAAACTATTGGTTATACCTTGGTAAATATAGTCCACTTTGAATTTATATTCTAGTGTGTGTTTCTGCAACCTGGTAGGGTAAATCAAATTCTATACTGGCTTCAATTCTAAGCCATTAGACCTAGCATGCTGTAGCTTGATATCCTTATTTCTGCAGATGAAGATATTAAATAACAGCCTAATTCTTATATTTATAAGTGAGAATATTTGATTTATCATATGTGTTGCACTCATTATATGCTGAAATACTAAAATAGATATATTAGTAGTCTATGTATACCATTGCACACTGATATGTATGGTCTTTAAGTAAGGTTAGATCAGTTACGGTAATATTGGGTTTTAATAGATTCTGGTTCTGCATTAGTGTTGGTTACTCTGATACACTAGGATTGTGTGGGTGGAAGTCACTACATTGCTCACAGTAAAGCTGCTATTGATAGATTGTGTGTATCTGGTCTGTTGGTTTACTCTGCCACTGCCTTTGTTTTACAACCTATTGAGTTCTCAGGTCTGTAACTGTTTTGTTTGTATTGACTAACAATAGGTTGTTGTTTGTTGGTGTACTGGCTCAATCAATGTATTATTATTATTGTGTGTTATTTCTATATTAGTGTGTATTAATACATTTTCATATTTTGTTACTGTATGCCTTGTTTCATATTTATAGTGGTTTGAGTATATGTCATATTATCGCCTTGTAAAACGAACTTGGGAGATACTGTTTTTATGAATGGTTATTGGCCATCTTTAGTGGCATCTAATCTTTCATAATCCCACTTATCTCTGACATTTAAATGGAGGCACTGGACTGAGATTACTAGCGATTAATATCATATACTTGAAACCCTGTATCTGAGATAAAGGTATTGCACTCACAGTGTAGATATATTGTATTTTATATTTGATTGAGCTAAGATAATACATTCTAAAATCTCTGTTGCTGAAAGTGGTTCAGATCAGGAATCTCAGATGAGTCAGGCAAACACTGACAATTCCTTTAGGACATTAGCTAATAGAGAATGTGCTAAACTTTGTATCATGCAATATATACGTAAAAGACTAGACATCAAGCTAGAAGTAAATGCATGGATAGACACTTTACAAGACAGAGCCAAACTCATTGCAGAGAACTTATGGCATGAGGAAAGTGAAGTAGCCCAATTCATAAAACATTTCCCTGCAATGAAAGAGTCAGTTCGGGATAAAGCAATATTTGACACATGGCCTACAATGTTTTATCTGAATTTGGAATTTGCTCAGCAACTTGAAAAGAAAAATTCAGAATTAAAACAAATCAATAAGGACCTATCTCAAATAACTCATGCTCATTCTGAACTGACTAAGACACACATCAATATGGATTTAAAAAGAGAAGAGCTAAGGGATGAGATAAATGTGATCAGAGGTCAGTTAGAAAACCATAAATCACTCTTAAATCAAACTAGAGAAACAAATACGCGTTTAAGAAATGAAATGACTGAGGCCTTAGTTGCAAAATGTAAATTTGAACATGAAGCCCACCATTTCAGAGAAATGTGTATACAGCTAGAAAAAGAATGTGAGGCACACCTCAAACATCTGGGAAGGGGATCCCCAGCAAAGGATGCTCTATCTAGCAGGGAGATAACTAACTCCACTACTAATAAGATGCAAATCATACAGGATAGATTTAATTCCCAGATATAAACCCTACAAAACCAGATCAGTCAGATGTCACGGGTAATCGTGGAAACAAGAGAATCTGGCAAACAGAATTCAGTTATGGCAGACACAGTAAAGGTGCCTGCTGTACCTTCTTATCTAAAGGAGGAGTACCGTAGTGATACCAGTGACTCTGAGGGAGACACATTGTATTCAGAGGGTAGCATTGAGGAATCAGCTCCCGTTTTACTTTTGGGGCCTAGTCATACTGGGGCAGGCAGGGGTAACCCTAAAAGGTACTCCAAGAGAGGCATCAGAGCCAGTAGGAGTAACCCATCCACCCAGGATCACAGGTATGACACACCTAAAGTAATCAAATTTCTAAGAGAGACTGTAACCATGTTTTCCAAAAAGGGATCCATCTCTATAACTGATCATTTAGATTCCTATGAGCGAGCCATGGCCACATTAAATATGAATTCTGACCTGCATAAAATCACTTTTCTCCCCTGGGTATTTGAGAACAAATATAGCCATTTCTTTGACTCACTGCAGGATATGAAAATCCATGCCTGGAGTGATATCAAACAGCATTGCCAACAAGAGTTTGGGCAGTTTAGGACTACTACTGCAGCCAAGGCGGCTATGTATAATTTAAGGTGTCACCCAAATCAGAGTCCCATTGAATGGCCATATTAAAAAATGCCTATACCCTTACTGAAAAAAATCCCGATTTTGAGCACCCAGAGTTTAAAACTCTATTTTATGAAGCCTTACATCCCCAGATAAAGGTAATATTGGCTCGAGAGTTCCATGTAGGTAAGCCTTTGGAATGGTTGGTAAGAGAAAGTATTACTTTGTATTCTGTGCAACAAAATGATGACTATGGGGGAAGAAAAGCTTCCAAAAAAAATACTCACCATATAGCTGAAGCTAGTGTTAAAAATGAACACTTAGAATTGGAGTCTGAGAGAAAGACTTATGCAGCAGTGGTAAAAGGTCCCAAACCTACCAGGCAGGAAAGGGTTAATCCCACGCCTGTCCATTCAGGTACTGAGACCAGGGAACCCCAAGTAAATAGGGAAGAAAACCCCCCAATACCTAGGAATACGTGGAGATATGGGAGTTACAGGCCCAGCTATCGCAGGTCTCAGCCCCCACGCCAGGAAAGGCATAGTCACCCTAACTCTAATCCCTATCAGCCTCAGCCATCCCCCTCTAGGGATAATGGGCCTAGAGGTAATGGGAGGAGTAGTTTGTATGCTCAGGTAAATCAGCTTACCAATCAGATGGCTCAATTAATGGAGCGAATGGCTACCATTAACCCAGGTGTTGCATCTGCTGCCCAGCCCAATAATTATTTTTTAGGGGGAGCTACACCTGTCAACACCAATCAATAATCCAGAACACAGGTACTCAGGCAACACTCGCCTGTAAAAGGAAACAGGTTAATGTGGTAAAGCAACCTTATTCTAACTCTGGTTCTTCTCCAAATGATGTGTGCAATCAGGAAAAATCTGCATCCAATGTTAATATCCATCCTTCATCTTTGGATGAAGGTGCTGTGTGTATTAATGATTCTTGTGTCTCACAATTTAAGCCTAAGCCATCCGAAGTACACTACAACATGTCTTTAGCAGTCGCAAATCCACAGGAAACTTCCATAAAAGCGCTGACAGATGAAAAGCCAAAAACCTGCTGTAATGCAGTTCAAAAGGAACTAAGAGACCCTTCCATAGAAGGACCAGTGGGTAAGCAAATGCAGTCTCCTGCACAAGGTAATATTCCTGTTAAAGCCAACCAATGGAAGAATCCACAAATGTTGGAACATGCTAACTTCATGTGTGAACTATATGAATCTGATGGTAGATATTATGTGTCAGTGGAATTCCCAGAATCATTGCCTCAATCAATCATGGGGTTAATTGATACTGGATCACAGGCCACTATATTATCACACCGATATTACCTCCAAATAATAGAATTAGCAGCAGAAAAGCCAAAGCTCAGGGAGTTTACAGGTTCGTTGTTGAGTGTTGGTGGTGATTCCTTACAGGTTCTAGGTACTGCTTGGCTGCAGCTCAGGCTTGGTAATAAGGTAATCAGACACCCTGTTATCATAGTAGAAATTCCACATGATCGTTTCATCATTGGAATAGATTTACTCCGGAGACTAAACACTATTATTGATTGCATTAACAATATCATTTGGTCCCAGGTGAATGTGCCAATACAATACCAGCGTGCTAATTCCCAGCATGCCAGACGCAACTGCCACGTGATTGAAGAGAGGCCCGATTCGATTGAGATCCATTTTAGAAACAGTCAGCTACCTGATATAACTATATTGCAGATAGATGATCATAACCCACGAGGAGACTATGAGGATGATCATACTATCAGGGTTTCCCCAGAGAAAATTGAAAGTATTTTTCTGGAAGGTGATGTATTAACCATATCTCTCCACAGGAAGGATCAGGAGCCTGCCAAAGGGGGTGACCATTCCCAGTTCCTTACAGAAATTGAAAAGGTTAATGAAAATTTGTTTTTTTCCCATACAGATCCATGATCTAGGAAAGACCAAATATGCCAAACTGGACCTAAAGCAGGAATGTAGTTATATAAGTGAATGCATGTTCAAGCAAATTGCTAAACCTAAAATGATCAGATATCTCTCTCCCCAAAATCATTGGATACAGGATCTGGATGAGCATGCCGAAGGGTATCATATCATTGCTAAATGTTTGTTGTCTATATCCATAGGTAGTAAAACAGTTAAACATGTATTTCTTGTACTTGACAATCCCCAATACCAGATGTATATTGTTAATGATGTGTTACATCGCTTTGCCGTTCAAATAGACCTGGTTAACTTTTGTCTTTGGAGTAGACTAAAGGGGGACCCATGTGAATTTCAGGATGAGGACGCTGCCCTGAAATCAGCACAACAGATGCCGTACGCGGTAAGTATACAAGTGCTTAATGATGTTACTGTTCCTGTAGGGGCTAATCAATTCCTCCTACCAATCCAAATCAGGAGAGGACAAAGGCTGAACAACCCAGATGCCTTAATCTGTCTCTCTAACAGGATGCAGCAATTAGGTCTGGCCGTTACGCATACACCCATGGTAAGTATAAACCAACCTTCAATACACATTTTGATTCACAATATGGCACCCCAGGACATATCCCTATGTAAGGGAACAGTTTTAGGATTGGCGTTGGAGTCTGGATACTATACTTTTGGTTTTCAAAATTATGTGATTGGCCTCATACCAGAACAATACCTAACGGAGGAACAGTTAGTGGAACAATCTTTTTCCTCCTCTCCGGAGGAGTTATTCACTGTTCAGTCTGTTTATCCTTTCAGTTCTGAGGAAGGTATCTGTAGGATTGAGGAATCCTCCCTTGTTTTCGATCACCCTCTCAGTGAACATGAATCTCCAGGACATCCAGACAACGTGGGAAAGGTAAGTCAATATCCAGGGGATCTAACCTCAAGGCTAGAAGAAGCCTATGAGATTGGTCAGCCTGAAATCTTCCCAGGATTTCAGGAAAGAGTGGCAGAGCAAATCTCCCTAGCTGACGGATGCTCTAATGATGCAGAACGTCAGCAGCTAAAGGAAGTCCTTATGGAATTTCAGGAGATATTTGCCAAGGATTCTTTTGACTGTGGGTCAACAGACTTGCATGTTGCTCGAATCCAAACTGATCCCAATTCACCTCCGGTATTTGTCAAACAATATCGACTTCCATTAGCCTCCTATGAGTCACTATCCGAAATCATAAGGAATCTGGCAGAACGAGGTATTATAAGACCGGTGCACAGTTCTTATAATAACCCAATTTTAGGAATCCTCAAACCCAATGGTCAATGGCGTTTGTGTGCTGACTTAAGGCAGCTCAATAAACGTGTATACATGTCCGGCTGGCCCGTACCGTATATTGACCAGTGCTTAGCACAACTGCAAGGATCCAAGATTTTCACTGCCATTGATTGTGCTCAAGGATATTGGACCATTAAGGTGAAGGAAGAGGACCAATACAAACTGGCCTTTACTTTTGGGAAACAGCAGTTTACCTGGACACGTATGCCTTTTGGATATATCAACTCCGGTCATGAATTTGCTGTATTCATGCATAAAGCTATGCCGGACGCACTTGAAAGGGGAACCTTGTCCTATGTGGATGATGTTCTACTTAAAAGCTCAACTTTTGAAGAACATATCCAGGAACTCAGGCATGTCTTAGGCCAACTGAAGGAGGCAGGTGTTAAACTCTCTTTACAGAAAGCCCAATGGTGTCGCACTCGAGTCAACTTCCTTGGACATGAGGTAACGTTAGAAGGTTTAAATCCTCAGAAAAAGAAGGTGGAGGCAGTCCTGAATTCCAAGACCCCTACTAGCCTGAAGGAATTGAGATCATTCTTAGGTATGACAAATTACTCCCGTAAATTCATTGATAATTATGCTGAATTATCAAAGCCTACATCTCCTGAAGAAGGATGTGGCATGGGACTGGGGTGATGCCCAAGAAGCAGCTATGAATCAGCTAAAGAGGAAACTCACCCAAGCACCTTGTTTAGCTTTTCCGGAAGGAGGTAAGCCTTTTTACTTGGAAACAGGTTTTACTGATGTCAGCATGAGTGCCGTTCTCTACCAGAAGCAAGACAACACAGGTAAAATCATTTCTTATGCCAGTAAATCGTTGTCTCCTGTGGAAATTAAATTCAGTGAGAGTGAAAAAGCTCTATTATCAACTGTCTGGGCCTTGCAAAACTTTCGGAGTTATATCCAAGGAGAGAAAATTATTGTGGAAACGGCCCATCAACCATTGCAATATCTGCAAAGTGAAAGAATAAGGGATGGTAACTTGTCTAATAGTAGGATAACTGCTTGGACTTTATCTTTACAAGGTTGGCCGCTAGAGATCCGGTACAAACAGAATAAGAGAAGCCCAGTTGCACAAGGTCTCGCTGATCTCCACGACTGTGCTGCCCCGGGTCCGGAAACCATTGAAGATGACTTCCTAGATGAACAACTAGTGTCACCCTACAAAGTATTCGATGAAGAGTCCTGTCATACGTTACCATGTGTATTTGTGGATGGATGCGCCTATCATGCTACAGTTGGAAATGAACACAGGTTAGTGGCCGGTATTGGCATTGCATGGACCAATGACTTCCCGAATATATCCATTGGATATAACATTGGTCCCAAGAGCAGCCAAGTCGCGGAACTTTTATAAGACTATTGAGATGGCCATTGAGTACGGACTCAAAGAGATTGTAATTATTACTGATTCCAATTATGTCCGGAACAGTTTTGTGGAATACTTACCCTCCTGGAAAATAAATGGCATGCACAAAAGCAACCACAAACCAGTGAAACATGGTAAGTTATTATGCAAAATAGATGAAATGGTTGTAGCGAATGGATTAACTGTCTATTGGAAAAAGACCAAAGGTCATTCTAAAATTCAGGGAATAGACAAAGAAGGAAATGATCTGGCAGACTCATTGGCAAAACAAGCAGCCATAAGTGGAGAATTACTCGACATTGACCACTTAATGGGTGTAATACATGTGGAAGCAATTACCCGACAACAATCTCAGAAACAATCGGGAAATGAGGTGGTACAATGGAGCCAAGATTTTCCTAGTGAGGATCTGATTACCAGCCAGAAAGAGGATCCCATCATTGGTATCTTCTACAGATACATTGAAGATCCTGACAACAATCCAATTTCCAAAGAAGATTGTGATGGTAAGGAAGACCTCAGAATCCTAATGAAATCCAAATCCCAATTCAAATTACAGGATAGATTGTTAATGAGGACATCAAAACTTGGTATTCCACAATGGGTTGTCCCTACTACATTCAGAGGTTTAATGTTGCAACATGCTCATGATGCTCCCACATCTGGTCACCGTGGTGATAAGATCACCTATGAGATATTAAGGGAGTATGCTTATTGGCCCCATATGTTGAAGGATGTTCAGACGTATTGCCAGGGTTGTCTAATCTGTTCTCAGTTTCAGCCAAAAGCACCCACTCATCGTGCACCTCTTCAAAAACGAGGGGTGGTGATGCCATGGACGGACATCCAAATTGACTTAATCGGACCGGTAACTAGATCATCGAGAGGTAACAAGTATATGCTAACTGTGACTTGTCTGTTCACCAAATGGATTGAATGTATAAGTTGCCCTAATAACACAGCAGAAACATGTGCCGCGCTACTTATTAACCACATATTTTCCAGATTTGGATTACCCCAACGAATCGAGTCAGATCGCGGGAGTCATTTCACCAGTGAAGTAATGACCAAAATGTGGAAAATTCTGGGGGTAAAGAGGAAACTCCACATTGCATATCGTGCAGCATCTAGTGGTGGAGTAGAGCGGTATAACCAATCTATTGTAAATATTCTTAAAAAATTTGTCAAAGAGACAGGTAAGGATTGGGATGTTAAATTGCTTTTAGTCCTGATGGCCATTAGAGCCACACCTAGCACCGCTACCAAGATGTCTCCTTTTGAGTTGATGACAGGTAGGAAAATGGTGCTACCCCAACATCTTCTTTATCGTACTGCTGATCAGAATTTAATAAATGCTGCAACTACCCACCAGTATGTGGAGAACCTACGTAAGCATTTACAGCATGCTTTTGCTTTCGCTCAACGTAATCTGTAGAAATCTGCTATTAGCACTAAGACATACTATGATCTTAAAACCACCCAGAAGGAATATGGTGTCAATGATCACGTGTATCTGTATAACTTTGCTAGAAACCAGACAATGGAAAGAAAGTTTTTACCTTCTTGGAAGGGACCCTATGTCATCACTGACAAGCTATCTCCAGTTGCTTACAAAATTAAGATCCCCAAAGATAATGGTTTTATTGAAAAATGGGTGCACATCAATCAATTGCGTGTCTGTCATCCCAGATCCCAACTCCGGTTACTAGAAGCAGATCAAGATGACAATTAATTTGTGCACTGGGGTAAAATAAAGGTCACAGTCATGATACAACATGGAGAATGTCTTTTCATATGAAGTATGATTTCCATTGTTATGGAACTGCCACCATGAATGAGTAACCATCACTCTTGCATACTAGATCGGTCTTCTTAAAAACTTTATCAATTTGTCTAAGTTAGAAAGACTAGTATTAGGTGTCAGAATCACTCAGCATGTTAAACAGAACACTTATACTTATACTTTTACATTTCTTCATAGATGACTGATAAGACGGTAAAAGTATCTGACCAATGGAAGATGGATATTGAGTCACCATATCGTGAAAACTTCTGATCAAGGAATCCAGACAAAACCGATAGCGGTACCAGAACCATCTTCATCACAAGATGTCCGCAGTCGGAACAAGTCAGACTATGAAGGATGCTGATGTGGCGCCTGGAATTCCTGAACGAAACTACAAACAGATGGAAAGGATGATCTGGAAAAGAAACCCAGGAGCTGCCAGGAATATATCTTGAGGCCAAGATAATGTTTATACTCGGAAGTCAGTGAGAGCATTGTACAAATACCTCATCAGAAATATGCTTCATGGGAGAGGCCATTTCCCTAATATGCATTCAAATCAGAAACATATACCAAGACATTTTTTGCATATCCAGGACACTCAAATCTCATAGCAAAGACAATTAAGGAACAATTCTGACATTTCATCATCACTGGAATTTTTTTTCATATTTATATGTATTCTGTGGAACAGAGATACCCATTAATCTCTGAGTACTAAAAAAAAAAAAAAAAAAAAAAACACATTTCAAAATACCATAGAAAACAACTGTACCCAAATGTACACGTGTCAAGGACACTTACTTAGTATCATTGTCCAACTTTCAGGGATGTTTGGGGAAGACTTTGAGAAGACAATGGGTCGAGGGGGCGTGTTCTGGCCACCATCCAAGATGGCCACCTTCTAGAGGAGCTCCTGTGACAGTGGGACACAAATGTTCAAGAAACACCTTTTTCAACTTTAATTGACTGGAATCGAGCATTGCTACTACTTTAAAAAGATTGGATAATAATGCAGAAGCAAAAAAGAGTGGAGAAGATGACTTCTACACAGAGAAAAATCGAGGAGTCAGGGGTGAGTAAGGGCTTTCATGCCTGCTCCCCCCCACCAGCTGAAACCTCATATCATACCCCACCAGCTTCAGGCATCCCTGTGCCCATCTGCCCTCCTGTTAAAACTAAGACTTATGCTGGTGTGGCAGCAAGATCTCTGTCATATCAGGGGAGTGGGGTGAAATCGAGGTCTCCATCAGTGCCCTCATCTTCACAGATGTCAGCACAGGTGGGGACACGATCAAACCTCGCCACTGGGGCATTTAAACCCACACAATCCACTATGAGTAGTGAAGGGGATGCCCAGGACAGCTTAGAAGATATTGATGAAGAAGAGGAAGGGGATGGTATTCAGAGGGAAAAAACGGCTCATTTATCAGCTAAAACTGCCTCTAGCAAGATGGCTGCTGGTTCAAAATCTTTTTCCTCCACTAAGATGGCCACTGTCACTGAGGCAATTTCTGCCACATCCAAGATGGCCGCCGCCACATCCAAGATGGCCGCCGCCACATCCAAGATGGCCCCCGAAACAACTTTTAAAGCTGTAACATACCATTCTGATATGCCTGTGGAGATGGCAGAGGACTTGCCCCCATCAGCAGGCATGATCATCCAACTCCTTCAAAATTTAAGAGTTGATCTGAAAAACGATTTCAAAAAGGAATTTGATCATATTTATGGAGCTCTGGAGGGCATTAACCAGCGCACGGAAGATGTGGAAAACCAATTATATCTTCAGGCACAATCTCACTTGGATCTGGTGGATACTGTCCGGGAGTTACAAAAACAAGTTTCCCAACAGGCGGAGAAGTTAGCTGATGCCGAGGACAGAAGCCGGCGTAATAATTTAAGGATTAGGGGCATCCCTGATTCAGTTGAAATTAAAGATTTGCCTAACTATTTTGTGACAATGGTGGCAGCAGTTTTACCAATGGCCAAGGACTATGACTTGCTGTTAGATCGGATTCATAGGCTGCCTAAACCTGGTAATGCACCAGCAGCTGCGCCCAAAGATGTTATTGTCCGCTTCCATTATTTTCACATCAAAGAAGACTTCTTGGGTGCGGTACGCATGTCCGGCCTCCCTGATAATTACAACAATATAAAGGTCTTCCAAGATTTTTCATCATTCACGATGCGTAGAAGAAGGGAATTCCAGCATTTTACAGCGGAACTCCGTCAAAGAGGGATTCGATATAGATGGGGTTTTCCGGTGAAAGTTTTGTTCCGCATGGACGGTAAGAGTTTCGTCATCACCTCGCCTGAAGAAGGAGCGGAGGTTCTTCGATCTTTTAACAGACACCGTGGTACACAGCACTTGCTCCCACCACTGACTCCTGTACAGCCCAGTAAGAGGAGCAAACCAGATGTTTCTTAGATGTGCTGGAGAACTATAATATCTTTATCTTTTTCATTTTTTTGGATTCCCACACTAGGGCTGTTTTTCTTTTTCTCCCTCTTTTTTGCACTTTTTGCTCCACATCCTGCACAGATGTTGTTCTTTACCTATTTTTGTTTTTCTTGTTGTTTTTCTGTATTCTGATGATAGTCTCTATTCTGGTTTTTTTTAATTGTTTCCTTTTTAAAAAAAAAAAAAATTCTTATTACTGTCCCCTTGTCCCTAGCGGGCTTCTCTCCCCCCAACCTGGGCCTAATACCCTGAGATGGAGAACTTTTTTTTGCTCTCCCCCATGGCCCTTTGTTCTTTTGTCCTTTTTTTTCCCCTGATAGGGGTATTTCTCCAAGTTACCTTACCCTTTTTTTTATTTTTATTCTTTTTTTTTGTTGTTATTTTGTTTTTATCCATCCATTTTTTATTGGTTGACAAAGTTGTCAACTCTTTTCATAATGTTACGATGTTACATGCAAGGCCTATCATTTTCCATAATTTGTGGCACCAGTTTTCTTCAAATATCGACTCATCTGGTCTATATATGTATTTCTGTACACAATTTGATTTTTGTTTCTTATTATGTTTGGATTTGATTTTCTCTCTTGCTTGGCGGTGTTTTGGAATCTCACATTTCTTGTTTTTCAGTAAAACTCCTGGTCCTTATTGCTCCATAATTAATGGTTCTGAAGTTTTTATCATTTAATGTGAGAGGCCTGAATACCGCACACAAGAGAAGATTATTATTTAAAGAAGTTAAGTCCAATCATTCTGATGTTGTTTGTGTACAGGAAACACATTTTAAAAACAATGGTAAAGATCACAAAATTATGTCGAAGCTCTTCCCAGTCCAACATCATAGTCCCTATGTATCTAAATCTAGAGGCACCTCGATTTTGTTCCATAGAAATGTGGCGTGCTTACCTACTAAAGTCCTTACAGATGACGGGGGGAGGTATGTTATCTGGATAGGTTCTATCAACGCCGTAGACTATACAATCGTGAATGTGTATTTTCCCAACACTGGTCAGTTGAAGTTTTTTAGGAAATTGATGGATCTTGTGTCTGAGAATTCTAGAGGTAATTTGGTTATGTGTGGCGATACGAATTTTGTTATGGATGGTGATTTGGATTACGCTAGGGAAGATTGTGATCAACAATACAAGAAAGATAGTGATAGATTGGCACTCCAATGTTCTAAGTTTATGACTGAATGTGCTCTATATGATCCCTGGAGACTGATGCATGAAACTGAGAGGGATTTTACTTATTACTCGGTTTCTAATAATATGTATTCCAGGCTGGACAGATTTATGGTTCAGGGTGCTTTACTCCCGCACATCTCGAAATCTGAAATTTTAGATATTAATTGGTCCGATCATGCCCCGGTGATTTTGCATATTGACGAAATTATATCTTCAGCACCAAATAGATCATGGAAATTGGGTGATTTTTTATTAACTGATATTACTAGTAAGTCACTGTCAGAAAAAATGCTGGTGGACTATTTTGCAGAAAATACTTCCCCTGAGGTTCCTGGTGACGTGACTTGGAATGCACATAAGGCTGTATTACGAGGGCATTTTATTTCTAGAGCGTCTTACCTGAAGAGAATTAATAATAATAACCTGCGTACCTTGGAAAAGGAACTTTACAATTTGAATCAGGCAAACAAATTTGGTCCATCATCCTCCCTAGCAGCAATGTTAGGTGAAGTTAAAGTAAAAATTAACAAAATAAATTTAGATCGTACATCTCTCATGGTAAGGCGTCTCAGGAAATCATTTTATTTAAAAGGCAACAGAGCCTCGACTCTCTTGGCATCTAAACTCCGTCATGTTAATGCTCAATCAAAAATTTCATTTTTATTGGATGAACAAGGACAAAAAGTGTTCCATCCAACTAAAATTAGCAATATGTTTGCAGATTATTATAGCAAACTTTACAATTTGGAACTCAATTCGGATATTCCCCAGCCCTCTGTGGCATCAATTGATCAATTTCTAGACAGGGTTTCATTGCCCCGGTTGTCCCAAGAGCATTTACAGAGATTGGAACGTGATATATCAGCTGATGAGATAGCCGGGGCAATCAAACTTATGCCCTCTGGAAAGGCCCCGGGCCCTGACGGGTTCACTATTTTATATTATAAAACCTTTTCAGATATTCTAATCCCCTATATGACGAAAATATTTAATTCTTACAAAAACGAGGGGAAAATGCCAGAGGAAGCCTTGAATGCACGAATAGTCACACTGCCAAAACCAGGGAAAAACCCTGACAGATGTTCTAATTTTCGTCCCATATCTCTGATCAATAACGACTCCAAAATTTATGCTAAAGTCCTCACTAATCGGCTAACTAAATTAATACCTTCATTAATTAACAGAGATCAGGTGGGTTTTGTGCAGAATAGACAGGCGCCAGATGGGACTAGGCGTTTTATTGATTTGATCCAGCATATTAATACTACAAAAACGCCTTCTCTGCTTCTTTCATTAGATGCGGAGAAGGCGTTTGACAGGATACATTGGGGATATCTGTGGAGAACCTTAGAAAAATTTAATATCCCCCCATCTTTTATTACTGCTATTAAAGCATTATACTGCGCTCCCTCTGCACATGTATCAGCCTCAGGATTTACATCCAAATTGTTCTCCCTTACCAATGGGACGCGCCAGGGTTGCCCTCTATCGCCAATCCTTTTTGTTTTAGCGATGGAACCCTTAGCTGAGTTGATTAGATCGACCCCTGAAATTGAAGGAATTACCATTAAAGAATCGATTCATAAAATTGGTCTGTTTGCTGATGATATAATTTTGTCAATAAAAAACCCAAAGGTATCTCTAGTAATTCTTAATAACATTTTGACCCAATTCGGTGAGATATCGTATTACAAATTGAACGTATCCAAGACCCAGGCCCTTCCATTTCATATCAATGCTTCAGCGATTGATGATCTAAAGAAACTTTACCCATATGAGTGGAAAACTGAGTGTATGGAATACTTGGGTATTAAATTATGTAAAAATTTAGACAAAATGCATTCACATAATTTGAAAAAAGCATGGTCGGAGCTACAACAAGAGATGGAGAGATGGGGCGGGATGGAGCTCTCATGGTTGGGAAGGGTGGCATCTATTAAGATGACTATTCTTCCTAAAATCTTGTATTTTTTCAGGGCCATACCTCTGTCCATTCCTTTATCCTTTTTTAAAACAATTCATTCGGCTATGTTGAAGTTCATCTGGGGGAATAAACCTGCTCGGATACGGCTCACTTCCCTGCAGCATCACAAATCTCATGGCGGTATTGGTATCCCAGATATCCGCAAATACTATTTTGCTACTAATGCTGCGGTGGTTGTGAGCTTTAACAATCAGGCAAGTAAACCCAGATGGATGGAAATTGAAGAATCTAACATATCTCCAGTCAATCTGGCAGAGCTACCTTGGTTAGATCCAAAAACAAGACCTGGAATTAAACGTTTATTTTTATCTACCAAGACCACGCTTAAGGCTTGGGACATTGTATTTAAAAATAACAATCCTTCCCCGAGGTTATATAGAGCTATGCCTGTCGAATGCTTGAGCAAACATATAACATCTTTGAACATCAAACTACTGAAAGATTCTTATATACACAACTTAGATAATTTTTTTCATGGTAATGCTATCCTTTCTTTGAAAAAATTGAAGCTTAAACATGTATTGTCAGATGAATGTGAACGGATGTGTATGCTTGTTATCGATAAATTAAAAGATATATATCATGTTTCCGATACTGACAAGAATTATGCATGTCTTGAAATTTCTCCTATAGAAACATTTTTCCTCCATAGCCCCATTCAAAAAGGTATGATTTCGTTATGTTACTCTCTTCACAATTCCAAGCCCCTAGTTAAATTAAAACACATGCTGTCATGGGATTTGTTTCAATACAAACTTGAAGAGTGGTTCACTTTTCTTACAGCTCTGAAAGGTGTCTCATATTGTACCAACCACTTTGAGAATCACTACAAAATTTTGTATCGTTGGTACCTGGCTCCGTCAAAACTCCATAACATGAACAATACTTTTTCTGACCGGTGTTGGAGAGATTGCGGAGGTTTGGGTAACATGGCCCATATCTGGTGGTTCTGTCCTAAATTGACCAAATATTGGAAGCTAATACATGACTTAATTATCAAAGTGGACAGTACCATCAGCACTTTAACGTCAGAATTGGCCTTGTTTAAATGTTTCCCGTCATCCGTCAAGAAAATAGACAAAATAATTATAGGACACATCCTGATCGCTGCCTCGTCCTGTCTCCCTCGATATTGGAAATCACAGCTATTGCCATCTCTTAGAGAGGTTTTCAATTTGATTCTTGAAAATAAGGTGCACGAGCTCTCCCACAGGGCAACTATGCATAATTTTCCAACGTTAAAAGATAAATGGGATGTCTGGGAAGATAGCATTAAAAAGTTTTACCGTTTGTGATAACCCCTTTCTTTTTTCTTGTTTTTGCAACATCGTACTGGTGTACAAATACTTTCTTTGCCAAATGTTTCATATTGTTCATTGTTAAAATGGATGGCTACCCCTCCCCCATTTCCATGTTCCCCTTCCCTCACCAACCCCTGATTTACTGTTGTTAAAAATCAATAAAAATTATTTGAAAAGAAGACAATGGGTCAATCTAAGTTAACTATCTGATAAACAAAGGCCTGGTTTTATGATGGGAAAACCAAATACGTGGGAATCATGAGAGAGCTCTGTGTTAGAAGTGTATATACCAGGTGTGCAAATAGAAACCTGAGAAATCTAACTAACAAATGCCTAGAAAATGGAATGAATTAAGGTGTGACCTGCTAAGATGATAACTTATATACAAGTATATAGATATCTGTTTACATATATATTTACATCCATATGTGAAGGCAGATGTATTGGTACATGTATGGTTGTATAAATGCATAAATAGATATTCTGTATTTTATTAATTAGATACACTCTTTGATTTCTATCTATTTAATTCATTACAGTTACTATACCTTAACCATGAATATTGCAATTAAATACCATAGAACAATATATTTGGTACATGTGGTGTAGTAGAAGTGATTAGCTATTACATGACATGCCATGAAAAGTTATGAGTGTTTATATTCATTTTAATTGTAATGTGGTCATATATCTATTCATAGGCCTACAATCAAGAATAAGTGAATGCTTTCTTGGTTTTTATCACAATTAGGAAATTATATGCTTAAATCTTAGAGGGCACATATATATTAAACTGTATTCAGGTGGGACCCTGGTGATTAGAAAGTTTGTGATTTAAACATGGCCAGACCTGTGAGCGAAGAGCGCCACCTTTTGATTAATATTATTATACCCTAATCAAATATTAAGAGAGGAGTGTTTTCAGAGAACCAACCAGATTAAAACACATACATCTGACACACCTTCGATGGGTGTGGTATAGAGATGGAAATTTGGGATAAAATTAGGCGAGAGGAGAGTTTGAAGGATCAAGTCTGAAAGATCCAAGCTGGGGAGAGTTTTGATCCAGAGAGGCCATACTGACGATATCCAACATCCTTCCAGAGGGAACAGATCCATAAACTATTGGTTATACCTTGGTAAATATAGTCTACTTTGAATTTATATTCTAGTGTGTGTTTCTGCAACCTGGTAGGGTAAATCAAATTCTATACTGGCTTCAATTCTAAGCCATTAGACCTAGCATGCTGTAGCTTGATATCCTTATTTCTGCAGATGAAGATATTAAATAACAGCCTAATTCTTATATTTATAAGTGAGAATATTTGATTTATCATATGTGTTGCACTCATTATATGCTGAAATACTAAAATAGATATATTAGTAGTCTATGTATACCATTGCACACTGATATGTATGGTCTTTAAGTAAGGTTAGATCAGTTTGTGTAATATTGGGTTTTAATAGATTCTGGTTCTGCATTAGTGTTGGTTACTCTGAGACACTAGGATTGTGTGGGTGGAAGTCACTAAATTGCTCACAGTAAAGCTGCTATTGATAGATTGTGTGTATCTGGTCTGTTTGTTTACTCTGCCACTGCCTTTGTTTTACAACCTATTGAGTTCTCAGGTCTGTAACTGTTTTGTTTGTATTGACTAACAATAGGTTGTTGTTTGTTGGTGTACTGGCTCAATCAATGTATTATTATTATTGTGTGTTATTTCTATATTAGTGTGTATAAATACATTTTCATATTTTGTTACTGTATGCCTTGTTTCATATTTATAGTGGTTTGAGTATATGTCATATTATCGCCTTGTAAAACGAACTTGGGAGATACTGTTTTTATGAATGGTTATTGGCCATCTTTAGTGGCATCTAATCTTTCATAATCCCACTTATCTCTGACAATTGCAGTTCGACGTGATGGAGTGCTATTTGGGCTCAGTTTAGGCCATAAAGTAATTTTTACCTCCTTCAATTCAAGTGATAACCAGTTGTTTTTGCCTAAACAACCATACATCATTGCAGATCAATGTGATGGAGTGCTAATTGTGACTCACTTTAGGCCGTAGAGTGGTTCTTACCTCTTCTGCCTTGAGTTCACGAGATAACCGAGTGTTTTTGCCTAAACAACCGTATATCATTGCAGATCGACGTGATGGAGTGCTAATTGTGACTCACTTTAGGCCGTAGAGTGGTACTTACCTCTTCTGCCTTGAGTTCAAGTGATAACCGAGTGTTTTTGCCTAAACAACCATACATCATTGCAGATCAACGTGATGGAGTGCTAATTGTGACTAACTTTAGGCCGTAGATTGGTTCTTACCACTTCTGCCTTGAGTTCAAATGATACCTGTTTTTTTTTGCCTAAACAACCATATCTATTTGCAGATCGACGTGTTGAATTGCTATTTGTGCTCAGTTAAGTGCGTGGAATGGTTTTGACCTCATCTGCCTTGAGTTCAAGAGATAACTGGTTGTTTTTTCCTAAACAACTGTATATCATTGCAGTTCGACGTGATGGAGTGCTATTTGGGCTCAGTTTAGGCCATAAAGTCATTTTTACCTCTTTGATTTCAAGTGATAACCGTTTGTTTTTGCCTATACAACCGTATATCATTGCAGATCAACGTGATGGAGTGCTATTTGTGCTCAGTTTAGGCCTTAGAGTCATTTTTAACTCTTCTGCCTTGAGTTCAAGTGATAACCGTGTGTTTTCGCCTAAACAACCATATATCATTGCAGATCGACATGATGGAGTGCTATTTGTGCTCAGTTTAGGCCTTAGAGTCATTTTTAACTCTTCTGCCTTGAGTTCAAGTTATAACCGGTTGTTTTTGCCTAAACAACCATACATCATTGCAGATCAACGTGATGGAGTGCTAATTGTGACTCACTTTAGGCCGTAGAGTGGTTCTTACCACTTCTGCCTTGAGTTCACGTGATAACCGAGTGTTTTTGCCTAAACAACCGTATATCATTGTGGGAAGGTGAGTAGACAGCGCTTGGCAGTTAAACAGAGTAAGTGTCAATCAATATAAAAAAACCAAAGATAGTAAATAAATATAAAATATATAAATTTAATAATATATAAAAACCAATGCAATATATAAATACATATAGAAAAAATATACACAAATGTAAAAAAAAATTGACAAATTGTTAAAAACAAGAAACAATGATATGTGCCTTTAAATACAAATCAACAGACACAGATACAAAGGTAACCACAGGCAGAGTGTCAAATTACTCACTTGCTGATTGGGTTAGCAAAATACCATGAATAGTACATGGATATAGAAACGTGCTGGTCAGTAAAGAAGGAAGAATTGAGAACCTGGCCAGGTAACTTCACTTTAACAAGAGGGACGCGTTTCGTTCGGGGAACTTCTTCAGCCTCTAAGCAAACAGACCAGCTTTACTGACCAGCACGTTTCTATATCCATGTACTATTCATGGTATTTTGCTAACCCAATCAGCAAGTGAGTAATTTGACACTCTGCCTGTGGTTACCTTTGTATCTGTGTCTGTTGATTTGTATTTAAAGGCACATATCATTGTTTCTTGTTTTTAACAATTTGTCAATTTTTTTTTACATTTGTGTATATTTTTTCTATATGTATTTATATATTGCATTGGTTTTTATATATTATTAAATTTATATATTTTATATTTATTTACTATCTTTGTTTTTTTTATATTGATTGACACTTACTCTGTTTAACTGCCAAGCGCTGTCTACTCACCTTCCCATTCTGTTTCCCTTTACAGTGGCTTGCTCCACTGTTTTCTTATAAAGACTAGCAGCTTATTTTCTCAATGCGACTCATCTGTCCAATCCACTGAGATATTTCATTGTCAATATCCTCAATCAGTGTACCGCTGGGTTTGTATACATTTATAATAATTATTTACATTTTTTTTTTTTTTTTGGTAAAGGGTTCACTTTGATTTCACATAATAGGCGCTGTGTATATCACATTTCAACCGTATATCATTGCAGATCGACGTGATGGAGTGCTATTTGTTCTCAGTTTAGGCCTTAGAGTCATTTTTAACTCTTCTGCCTTGAGTTCAAGTGATAACCGAGTGTTTTTGCCTAAACAACTGTATATCATTGCAGATCTGCGTGATGGAATGCTATTTGGGCTCATCTTAGGCGATTGTGTCATTTTTACCTCTTCTGTCTTGAGTTCAAGTGATAACCGGTTGTTTTTGCCTAAACAACCATACATCATTGCAGATCAACGTGATGGAGTGCTAATTGTGACTCACTTTAGGCCGTAGAGTGGTTCTTACCTCTTCTGCCTTGAGTTCAAATGAAAACCATGTTTTTTTGCCTAAACAACCATATATCATTGCAGATCGACATGATGGAGTGCTATTAGTGCTCATTTTAAGGCCGTAGAGTTGTTTGTACCACTTCTGCCTTGAGTTCAAGTGATAACCGGGTTTTTTTGCCTAAACAACCATATATAATTTCAGATCGACTTGATAAAGTGCTATTTGTGCTCAGTTAAGAGCGTAGAATGGTTTTGACCTCATCTGCCTTGAGTTCAAGAGATAACTGTTTTTTTTTCCCTAAACAACTGTATATCATTGCAGTTCGACGTGATGGAGTGCTATTTGGGCTCAGTTTAGGCCATAAAGTAATTTTTACCTCCTTCAATTCAAGTGATAACCAGTTGTTATTGCCTAAACAACCATACATCATTGCAGATCAATGTGATGGAGTGCTAATTGTGACTCACTTTAGGCCGTAGAATGGTTCTTACCTCTTCTGCCTTGAGCTCACGAGATAACCGAGTGTTTTTGCCTAAACAACCGTATATCATTGCAGATCGACGTGATGGAGTGCTAATTGTGACTCACTTTAGGCCGTACAGTGGTACTTACCTCTTCTGCCTTGAGTTCAAGTGATAACCGAGTGTTTTTGCCTAAACAACCATACATCATTGCAGATCAACGTGATGGAGTGCTAATTGTGACTAACTTTAGGCCGTAGATTGGTTCTTACCACTTCTGCCTTGAGTTCAAATGATAACTGTTTTTTTTTGCCTAAACAACCATATCTATTTGCAGATCGACGTGTTGAAGTGCTATTTGTGCTCAGTTAAGTGCGTGGAATGGTTTTGACCTCATCTGCCTTGAGTTCAAGAGATAACTGGTTGTTTTTTCCTAAACAACTGTATATCATTGCAGTTCGACGTGATGGAGTGCTATTTGGGCTCAGTTTAGGCCATAAAGTCATTTTTACCTCCTTGATTTCAAGTGATAACCGTGTGTTTTTGCCTAAACAACATAAATCATTACAGATCGACTTGATGGAGTGCTATTTGTGCTCAGTTTAGGCCGTAGAGTCGTGTCTACCTGTTCTTTTCAAATAATTTTTATTTGTTTTTCACAACAGTAAATCAGGGGTTGGTGAGGAAAGGGGAACATGGAAGTGGGGGAGGGGTAGCCATCCATTTTAACAATGAACAATACGAAACATTTGGCAAAGAAAGTATTTGTACACCAGTACGATGTTTGAAAAACAAGAAAAAAGAAAGGGGTTATCACAAACGGTAAAACTTTTTAATGCTATCTTCCCAGACATCCCATTTATCTTTTAACGTTGTAAAATTATGCATAGTTGCCCTGTGGGAGAGCTTGTGTGCCTTATTTTCAAGAATCAAATTGAAAACCTCTCTAAGAGATGGCACTAGTTGTGATTTCCAATATCGAGGGAGACAGGACGAGGCCGCGATCAGGATGTGTCCTATAATTATTTTGTCTATTTTCTTGACGGATGTCTGGAAACATTTAAACAAGGCCAATTCTGACGTTAAAGTGCTGATGGTACTGTCCACTTTGATAATTAAGTCATGTATTAGCTTCCAATATTTGGTCAATTTAGGACAGAACCACCAGATATGGGCCATGTTACCCAAACCTCCGCAATCTCTCCAACACCGGTCAGAAAAAGTATTGTTCATGTTATGGAGTTTTGACGGAGCCAGGTACCAACGATACCGAATTTTGTAGTGATTCTCAAAGTGGTTGGTACTATATGAGACACCTTTCAGAGCTGTAAAAAAAAGTGAACCACTCTTCAAGTTTGTATTGAGTACCCAGCTCCGCCTCCCATGACAGCATGTGTTTTAATTTAACTAGGGGCTTGGAATTGTGGAGAGAGTAACATAACGAAATCATACCTTTTTGGATGGGGCTATGGAGGAAAAATGTTTCTATAGGAGAAATTTCAAGACATGCATAATTCTTGTCAGTATCGGAAACATGATATATCTTTTAATTTATCGATAACAAGCATACACATCCGTTCACATTCATCTGACAATACATGTTTAAGCTTCAATTTTTTCAAAGAAAGGATAGCATTACCATGAAAAAAATTATCTAAGTTGTGTATATAAGAATCTTTCAGTAGTTTGATGTTCAAAGATGTTATTTGTTTGCTCAAGCATTCGACAGGCATAGCTCTATATAACCTCGGAGAAGGATTGTTATTTTTAAATACAATGCCCCAAGCCTTAAGCGTGGTCTTGGTAGATAAAAATAAAAGTTTAATTCCAGGTCTTGTTTTTGGATCTAACCTAGGTAGCTCTGCCAGATTGACTGGAGATATGTTAGATTCTTCAATTTCCATCCATCTGGGTTTACTTGCCTGATTGTTAAAGCTCACAACCACCGCAGCATTAGTAGCAAAATAGTATTTGCGGATATCTGGAATACCAATACCGCCGTGAGATTTGTGATGCTGCAGGGAAGTGAGCCGTATCCGAGCAGGTTTATTCCCCCACTTCAACTTCAACTTCAACATAGCCGAATGAATTGTTTTAAAAAAGGATAAAGGAATGGACAGAGGTATGGAACTGAAAAAATACACGATTTTAGGAAGAATAATCATCTTAATAGATGCCACCCTTCCCAACCATGAGAGCTCCATCCCGCCCCATCTCTCCATCTCTTGTTGTTGCTCCGAATATGCTTTTTTCAAATTATGTGAATGCATTTTGTCTAAATTTTTACATAATTTAATACCCAAGTATTCCATACACTCAGTTCTCCACTCATATGGGTAAAGTTTCTTTAGATCATCAATCGCTGAAGCATTGATATGAAATGGAAGGGCCTGGGTCTTGGATACGTTCAATTTGTAATACGATATCTCACCGAATTGGGTCAAAATGTTATTAAGAATTATTAGAGATACCTTTGGGTTTTTGATTGACAAAATTATATCATCAGCAAACAGACCGATTTTATGAATGGATTCTTTAATGGTAATTCCTTCAATTTCAGGGGTCGATCTAATCAACTCAGCTAAGGGTTCCATCGCTAAAACAAAAAGGATTGGCGATAGAGGGCAACACTGGCGTGTCCCATTGGAAAGGGAGAACAATTTGGATGTAAATCCTGAGGCTGATACATGTGCAGAGGGAGCGCAGTATAATGCTTTAATAGCAGTAATAAAAGATGGGGGGATATTAAATTTTTCTAAGGTTCTCCACAGATATCCCCAATGTATCCTGTCAAACGCCTTCTCCGCATCTAATGAAAGAAGCAGAGAAGGCGTTTTTGTAGTATTAATATGCTGGATCAAATCAATAAAACGCCTAGTCCCATCTGGCGCCTGTCTATTCTGCACAAAACCCACCTGATCTCTGTTAATTAATGAAGGTATTAATTTAGTTAGCCGATTCGTGAGGACTTTAGCATAAATTTTTGAGTCGTTATTGATCAGAGATATGGGACGAAAATTATAACATCTGTCAGGGTTTTTCCCTGGTTTTGGCAATGTGACTATTCGTGCATTCAAGGCTTCCTCTGGCATTTTTTTTGTAAGAATTAAATATTTTCGTCATATGGGGGATTAGAATATCTGAAAAGGTTTTATAATATAAAATAGTGAACCCGTCAGGGCCCGGGGCCTTTCCAGAGGGCATAAGTTTGATTGCCCCGGCTATCTCATCAGCTGATATATCACGTTCCAATCTCTGCAAATGCTCTTGGGACAACCAGGGCAATGAAACCCTGTCTAGAAATTGATCAATTGATGCCACAGAGGGCTGGGGAATATCCGAATTGAGTTCCAAATTGTAAAGTTTCCTATAATAATCTGCAAACATATTGCTAATTTTAGTTGGATGGAACACTTTTTGTCCTTGTTCATCCAATAAAAATGACATTTTTGATTGAGCATTAACATGACGGAGTTTAGATGCCAAGAGAGTCGAGGCTCTGTTGCCTTTTAAATAAAATGATTTCCTGTGACGCCTTACCATGAGAGATGTACGATCTAAATTTATTTTGTTAATTTTTACTTTAACTTCACCTAACATTGCTGCTAGTGAGGATGATGGACCAAATTTGTTTGCCTGATTCAAATTGTAAAGTTCCTTTTCCAAGGTTATTATTATTAATTCTCTTCAGGTAAGATGCTCTAGAAATAAAATGCCCTCGTAATACAGCCTTATGTGCATTCCAAGTCACGTCGCCAGGAACCTCAGGGGAAGTATTTTCTGCAAAATAGTCCACAAGCATTTTCTCTGACAGTGACTTACTAGTAATATCAGTTAATAAAGAATCACCCAATTTCCATGATCTATTTGGTGCTGAAGATATAATTTCGTCAATATGCAATATCACCGGGGCATGATCGGACCAATTAATATCTAAAATTTCAGATTTCGAGATGTGCGGGAACAATACTTTTTCTGACCGGTGTTGGAGAGATTGCGGAGGTTTGGGTAACATGGCCCATATCTGGTGGTTCTGTCCTAAATTGACCAAATATTGGAAACTAATACATGACTTAATTATCAAAAGTGGACAGTACCATCAGCACTTTAACGTCAGAATTGGCCTTGTTTAAATGTTTCCCGACATCCGTCAAGAAAATAGACAAAATAATTATAGGACACATCCTGATCGCTGCCTTGTCCTGTCTCCCTCGATATTGGAAATCACAACTAGTGCCATCTCTTAGAGAGGTTTTCAATTTGATTCTTGAAAATAAGGCGCACGAGCTCTCCCACAGGGCAACTATGCATAATTTTCCAACGTTAAAAGATAAATGGGATGTCTGGGAAACATTTAAACAAGGCCAATTAAAAAGTTTTAACGTTTGTGATAACCCCTTTCTTTTTTCTTGTTTTTCAAACATCGTACTGGTGTACAAATACTTTCTTTGCCAAATGTTTCGTATTGTTCATTGTTAAAATGGATGGCTACCCCTCCCCCACTTCCATGTTCCCCTTCCCTCACCAACCCCTGATTTACTGTTGTGAAAAACCAATAAAAATTATTTGAAAAGACTAGTGAGATCAGTCTGGGGGTTCTTCTCTAATAGGTCTAATAGGTAGGTTCTCCATGCGGTCCCGGAGTTCCAGAACGTATGTCACGATGGGGGTTCCCTCTTGTTCTGTGTCTCCCTCCCAGTGTCCTCTAATGAGATCTAGGGGTCCGCGGACCCTTCTCCCATAGAGTAGCTCAAAGGGAGAGAACCCAGTAGATTCCTGGGGCACCTCTCTGTATGCAAATAGCAGATGAGGCAGGAATCGCTCCCAGTCTCTGCAAGTGTCAGTAAAGGTCCTCAACATCTGTTTGAGGGTGCCATTAAATCGCTCGCAGAGACCGTTAATCTGTGGGTGATAAGGTGAGCTAAGCAGCGGTTTAATGCCGCACACCTTCCACAGCTGCTGGGTGAGCACAGCAGTAAACTGAGTTCCCTGGTCGAAGAGGATCTCCTGAGGGAACCCGACCCTAGTGAAAATTTTAACCAGGGTATCAGCAACCGTCTCTGCCTCTATATTAGACAGCGCTACTGCCTCTGGATAACGGGTGGCATAGTCCACCACGGTGAGAATATATTTCTTACCGGATGGGCTAGCCCTGGCCAGTGAACCCACAATGTCAACGTCTATGCGGGAAAAGGGTTCTCCAATGATAGGCATCGATATGAGCCTAGCCTTTGGGTGATCCCCCCGTTTACCTACCCGTTGACATGTGTCACACGTACTACAATAGACCCGCACATCTCGGTTGAAATTAGGCCAGAAGAAATTTTGGGTGATCCTATGAGCTGTGCGGCAGAAGCCTAGATGGCCCGCTAATGGCACATCATGCCCAATCTGCAGAATCTCCTGCCGGTATTTCGCAGGCACCACCAGCTGCCGATTCTGCGGAGGGGTGTTCAGTCTCTGGTACGGTTTAGGAATCTTGTACAGCCTATCCCCCACCCACTCGTAACACTGCCGATCGACCCCCTCTTCCCCAGTATCTGCCCTGGCCCTATACTTCTCTAAAGTCGGGTCTTCCCAGGTTTCCCTCCCGTACTCCTCTGGGGTGTCCCAACCTAAAGGGGCTTGATCTAAGGTACAAGTCGGGGTAGAGAGTCTGAACTGGTTCTCGGCAGCTGGTGGGCCGGTCTCGGCGGCACGGGTCTGGGCACGGGTCGTGACAGCGTTCGCTTCAGAGGGATCCATGGGAGCATAGGCAGAAACAAGGGGAGCCAAGTCATTTCAAAGGAGGACATCCGCCGGTAAGTCCCTCATGATCCCCACATTCACATGTCGGGCGCCCACTCCCCAATCCAAATGTACCCGGGCAACGGGTAGGCAAAACACCGCTCCTCCGGCTACTCTCACAGCCACGGTGTCCCCAGTGTGCTGATTCTCTGGCACCAAGTGTTTTTGGAGCAATGTCATGGTCGCTCCGGTATCCCGTAGACCACTGACTTCCTTCCCGTTTACTTTAACCAGTTGTCCGTGTTGTTGGCGGTTATCGCGGTGGGCAGCTTGAACAGGGTCTGCCTCATGTAGGACGCTCCAATATTCCTCCTCCTCTACGCACTGGGCTGCAGGCGGAGTAGGCCGTTGGTTCCCGCTGGTCGGTCTCCTCCAGGACTGGTTCTGGTTGGCATTATTCAGCGGGCACTCTGGTCGTTTGTGCCCAAGCTGTTTTCACCCAAAACAATTGATAGTTTGGGAGTAGTCCCGGGAGTTGAACTGGGGTGGCTGGTAATAGTTATTAGCTGGAGGGGGTGCAGATTTGCGGTGCGTCGGTGGTTGGTAGATGGTAGCTGGAGGGGGTGCTGCTTGGCGATACTCTCCTCTAGCAGGAGGTTTACCCATGGTACTGTCCAGTTTACGGGCATCCGTATACTCGTCTGCCAGGCGAGCTGCTTCATGTAGAGTGTAGGGTTTACGATCCCTTACCCACTCTCTGACGCCTGGGGATAACTTCTCAAAACAGTGCTCCAGTAAGAACATCTGCAGCACTTCTTCCTCGGATACGGCTTGGCACCTTGCCATCCAGTGGGCAGCTGTGCGGTGCACTTTACATGCCCATTTAACATACCGGCTCCTGTATGCCTCCAGTGTAACGGCATACCTGGAGAGCAAAGCTTCCTTCACTGCTACATAATTTCCAATCTCCTCATCTGGAATGGCCCGAAAAGCGTCACTGGCCCGGCCGGATAACTTGCCTGATAATATAGTGACCCAGTCCTCTGGGGATACCTTGTATAGCGCACATTGCCGCTCAAAATCAGCAAGGTACCCATCAATCTCTCCTTCTGTCTCCACAAACGGTTTAAATGAGGTAAATGGTACTTTCTTTTTCTCCACCGGAATTGCTGGGGCTGGGGCTGCTGCAGCACCGTTTTGGCGAAGCAGGTTGGCCTAGACAGCGGCTATGACCCGTCTCTATAGTCGGGTTGGGACTATAATGGGCCGGCCTGATTCTTATCGCCCGGTCAAAGCTTGCCTCCACGGGGGTTCTGTCAGCTGTGCTGGACCCATTGGTTCCTTCAGCCCCTGGTACTCCATCCATTTCGTTTAATATTGTAATAATCTCCCTTTTCCTGAGATTACTGGCTTGTCTGCCCCTCTGTTCCAATAAATCCTTTAGGGTATCTCTTTTCAGCCTTTCGTACGGTTTTTCCATTAATCCTGGCTGCAATGGTCTCTCTGGGCGATGAGGGTCATCCCACCGCTGCCACCAATTGTTACAGTACCCTCAGCATCAGATGCACAAACCCCCAATAACGAGACCACGCTCTGTGTTGAGGGTAAAACATGAACTGCTTTTACTGTGGGCTACACGCCCGTATTTATCTAGGTATCCCATCTTGGTGGACACTCCCCTAGGGGACCCAATGGGAGACTGTAACAATAGACAGACATAAGGCAATTTAGGAACCACAGACACAGATTATTCCCAGCAGGCATTATGATTTTCTCCCCCCTGCCCTGGAGATAATTGGGAAGTAATTAATTTTAATTTCAACACAAAAAAACACATAAAAATACATAACTTTATAATTGTCGAACATTTCCCATTCGTATCACATATCCCCAGAAAGCCTGGATCTGAGTGCATATTATTGGCGAATTGTGTTCAGATCCCATACGCATAGTTCAATCGCCAGGGACGAACCAGCGATCCCAGGTTATACAAATGGATCTGTCACAGTTGTTTAGGCAAAAACACCCGGTTATCACTTGAACTCAAGGCAGAAGAGGTAGAAACGACTCTACGGCCTAAACTGAGCCCATATAGCACTCCCTCACGTTGAACTGCAATTATGTATGGTTGTTTAGGCAAACACTTGAACTCAAGGCAGAAGTGGTAAAAACAGGGGGCGTGTTCTGGCCACCACCCAAGATGGCCACCTTCTAGAGGAGCTCCTGTGACAGTGGGACACAAATGTTCAAGAAACACCTTTTTCAACTTTAATTGACTGGAATCGAGCATTGCTACTACTTTAAAAAGATTGGATAATAATGCAGAAGCAAAAAAGAGTGGAGAAGATGACTTCTACACAGAGAAAAATCGAGGAGTCAGGGGTGAGTAAGGGCTTTCATGCCTGCTCCCCCCCACCAGCTGAAACCTCATATCATACCCCACCAGCTTCAGGCATCCCTGTGCCCATCTGCCCTCCTGTTAAAACTAAGACTTATGCTGGTGTGGCAGCAAGATCTCTGTCATATCAGGGGAGTGGGGTGAAATCGAGGTCTCCATCAGTGCCCTCATCTTCACAGATGTCAGCACAGGTGGGGACACGATCAAACCTCGCCACTGGGGCATTTAAACCCACACAATCCACTATGAGTAGTGAAGGGGATGCCCAGGACAGCTTAGAAGATATTGATGAAGAAGAGGAAGGGGATGGTATTCAGAGGGAAAAAACGGCGCATTTATCAGCTAAAACTGCCTCTAGCAAGATGGCTGCTGGTTCAAAATCTTTTTCCTCCACTAAGATGGCCACTGTCACTGAGGCAATTTCTGCCACATCCAAGATGGCCGCCGCCACATCCAAGATGGCCGCCGCCACATCCAAGATGGCCCCCGAAACAACTTTTAAAGCTGTAACATACCATTCTGATATGCCTGTGGAGATGGCAGAGGACTTGCCCCCATCAGCAGGCATGATCATCCAACTCCTTCAAAATTTAAGAGTTGATCTGAAAAACGATTTCAAAAAGGAATTTGATCATATTTATGGAGCTCTGGAGGGCATTAACCAGCGCACGGAAGATGTGGAAAACCAATTATATCTTCAGGCACAATCTCACTTGGATCTGGTGGACACTGTCCGGGAGTTACAAAAACAAGTTTCCCAACAGGCGGAGAAGTTAGCTGATGCCGAGGACAGAAGCCGGCGTAATAATTTAAGGATTAGGGGCATCCCTGATTCAGTTGAAATTAAAGATTTGCCTAACTATTTTGTGACAATGGTGGCAGCAGTTTTACCAATGGCCAAGGACTATGACTTGCTGTTAGATCGGATTCATAGGCTGCCTAAACCTGGTAATGCACCAGCAGCTGCGCCCAAAGATGTTATTGTCCGCTTCCATTATTTTCACATCAAAGAAGACTTCTTGGGTGCGGTACGCATGTCCGGCCTCCCTGATAATTACAACAATATAAAGGTCTTCCAAGATTTTTCATCATTCACGATGCGTAGAAGAAGGGAATTCCAGCATTTTACAGCGGAACTCCGTCAAAGAGGGATTCGATATAGATGGGGTTTTCCGGTGAAAGTTTTGTTCCGCATGGACGGTAAGAGTTTCGTCATCACCTCGCCTGAAGAAGGAGCGGAGGTTCTTCGATCTTTTAACAGACACCGTGGTACACAGCACTTGCTCCCACCACTGACTCCTGTACAGCCCAGTAAGAGGAGCAAACCAGATGTTTCTTAGATGTGCTGGAGAACTATAATATCTTTATCTTTTTCATTTTTTTGGATTCCCACACTAGGGCTGTTTTTCTTTTTCTCCCTCTTTTTTGCACTTTTTGCTCCACATCCTGCACAGATGTTGTTCTTTACCTATTTTTGTTTTTCTTGTTGTTTTTCTGTATTCTGATGATAGTCTCTATTCTGGTTTTTTTTAATTGTTTCCTTTTTAAAAAAAAAAAAAAATTCTTATTACTGTCCCCTTGTCCCTAGCGGGCTTCTCTCCCCCCAACCTGGGCCTAATACCCTGAGATGGAGAACTTTTTTTTGCTCTCCCCCATGGCCCTTTGTTCTTTTGTCCTTTTTTTTCCCCTGATAGGGGTATTTCTCCAAGTTACCTTACCCTTTTTTTTATTTTTATTCTTTTTTTTTGTTGTTATTTTGTTTTTATCCATCCATTTTTTATTGGTTGACAAAGTTGTCAACTCTTTTCATAATGTTACGATGTTACATGCAAGGCCTATCATTTTCCATAATTTGTGGCACCAGTTTTCTTCAAATATCGACTCATCTGGTCTATATATGTATTTCTGTACACAATTTGATTTTTGTTTCTTATTATGTTTGGATTTGATTTTCTCTCTTGCTTGGCGGTGTTTTGGAATCTCACATTTCTTGTTTTTCAGTAAAACTCCTGGTCCTTATTGCTCCATAATTAATGGTTCTGAAGTTTTTATCATTTAATGTGAGAGGCCTGAATACCGCACACAAGAGAAGATTATTATTTAAAGAAGTTAAGTCCAATCATTCTGATGTTGTTTGTGTACAGGAAACACATTTTAAAAACAATGGTAAAGATCACAAAATTATGTCGAAGCTCTTCCCAGTCCAACATCATAGTCCCTATGTATCTAAATCTAGAGGCACCTCGATTTTGTTCCATAGAAATGTGGCGTGCTTACCTACTAAAGTCCTTACAGATGACGGGGGGAGGTATGTTATCTGGATAGGTTCTATCAACGCCGTAGACTATACAATCGTGAATGTGTATTTTCCCAACACTGGTCAGTTGAAGTTTTTTAGGAAATTGATGGATCTTGTGTCTGAGAATTCTAGAGGTAATTTGGTTATGTGTGGCGATACGAATTTTGTTATGGATGGTGATTTGGATTACGCTAGGGAAGATTGTGATCAACAATACAAGAAAGATAGTGATAGATTGGCGCTCCAATGTTCTAAGTTTATGACTGAATGTGCTCTATATGATCCCTGGAGACTGATGCATGAAACTGAGAGGGATTTTACTTATTACTCGGTTTCTAATAATATGTATTCCAGGCTGGACAGATTTATGGTTCAGGGTGCTTTACTCCCGCACATCTCGAAATCTGAAATTTTAGATATTAATTGGTCCGATCATGCCCCGGTGATTTTGCATATTGACGAAATTATATCTTCAGCACCAAATAGATCATGGAAATTGGGTGATTTTTTATTAACTGATATTACTAGTAAGTCACTGTCAGAAAAAATGCTGGTGGACTATTTTGCAGAAAATACTTCCCCTGAGGTTCCTGGTGACGTGACTTGGAATGCACATAAGGCTGTATTACGAGGGCATTTTATTTCTAGAGCGTCTTACCTGAAGAGAATTAATAATAATAACCTGCGTACCTTGGAAAAGGAACTTTACAATTTGAATCAGGCAAACAAATTTGGTCCATCATCCTCCCTAGCAGCAATGTTAGGTGAAGTTAAAGTAAAAATTAACAAAATAAATTTAGATCGTACATCTCTCATGGTAAGGCGTCTCAGGAAATCATTTTATTTAAAAGGCAACAGAGCCTCGACTCTCTTGGCATCTAAACTCCGTCATGTTAATGCTCAATCAAAAATTTCATTTTTATTGGATGAACAAGGACAAAAAGTGTTCCATCCAACTAAAATTAGCAATATGTTTGCAGATTATTATAGCAAACTTTACAATTTGGAACTCAATTCGGATATTCCCCAGCCCTCTGTGGCATCAATTGATCAATTTCTAGACAGGGTTTCATTGCCCCGGTTGTCCCAAGAGCATTTACAGAGATTGGAACGTGATATATCAGCTGATGAGATAGCCGGGGCAATCAAACTTATGCCCTCTGGAAAGGCCCCTGGCCCTGACGGGTTCACTATTTTATATTATAAAACCTTTTCAGATATTCTAATCCCCTATATGACGAAAATATTTAATTCTTACAAAAACGAGGGGAAAATGCCAGAGGAAGCCTTGAATGCACGAATAGTCACACTGCCAAAACCAGGGAAAAACCCTGACAGATGTTCTAATTTTCGTCCCATATCTCTGATCAATAACGACTCCAAAATTTATGCTAAAGTCCTCACTAATCGGCTAACTAAATTAATACCTTCATTAATTAACAGAGATCAGGTGGGTTTTGTGCAGAATAGACAGGCGCCAGATGGGACTAGGCGTTTTATTGATTTGATCCAGCATATTAATACTACAAAAACGCCTTCTCTGCTTCTTTCATTAGATGCGGAGAAGGCGTTTGACAGGATACATTGGGGATATCTGTGGAGAACCTTAGAAAAATTTAATATCCCCCCATCTTTTATTACTGCTATTAAAGCATTATACTGCGCTCCCTCTGCACATGTATCAGCCTCAGGATTTACATCCAAATTGTTCTCCCTTACCAATGGGACGCGCCAGGGTTGCCCTCTATCGCCAATCCTTTTTGTTTTAGCGATGGAACCCTTAGCTGAGTTGATTAGATCGACCCCTGAAATTGAAGGAATTACCATTAAAGAATCGATTCATAAAATTGGTCTGTTTGCTGATGATATAATTTTGTCAATAAAAAACCCAAAGGTATCTCTAGTAATTCTTAATAACATTTTGACCCAATTCGGTGAGATATCGTATTACAAATTGAACGTATCCAAGACCCAGGCCCTTCCATTTCATATCAATGCTTCAGCGATTGATGATCTAAAGAAACTTTACCCATATGAGTGGAAAACTGAGTGTATGGAATACTTGGGTATTAAATTATGTAAAAATTTAGATAAAATGCATTCACATAATTTGAAAAAAGCATGGTCGGAGCTACAACAAGAGATGGAGAGATGGGGCGGGATGGAGCTCTCATGGTTGGGAAGGGTGGCATCTATTAAGATGACTATTCTTCCTAAAATCTTGTATTTTTTCAGGGCCATACCTCTGTCCATTCCTTTATCCTTTTTTAAAACAATTCATTCGGCTATGTTGAAGTTCATCTGGGGGAATAAACCTGCTCGGATACGGCTCACTTCCCTGCAGCATCACAAATCTCATGGCGGTATTGGTATCCCAGATATCCGCAAATACTATTTTGCTACTAATGCTGCGGTGGTTGTGAGCTTTAACAATCAGGCAAGTAAACCCAGATGGATGGAAATTGAAGAATCTAACATATCTCCAGTCAATCTGGCAGAGCTACCTTGGTTAGATCCAAAAACAAGACCTGGAATTAAACGTTTATTTTTATCTACCAAGACCACGCTTAAGGCTTGGGACATTGTATTTAAAAATAACAATCCTTCCCCGAGGTTATATAGAGCTATGCCTGTCGAATGCTTGAGCAAACATATAACATCTTTGAACATCAAACTACTGAAAGATTCTTATATACACAACTTAGATAATTTTTTTCATGGTAATGCTATCCTTTCTTTGAAAAAATTGAAGCTTAAACATGTATTGTCAGATGAATGTGAACGGATGTGTATGCTTGTTATCGATAAATTAAAAGATATATATCATGTTTCCGATACTGACAAGAATTATGCATGTCTTGAAATTTCTCCTATAGAAACATTTTTCCTCCATAGCCCCATTCAAAAAGGTATGATTTCGTTATGTTACTCTCTTCACAATTCCAAGCCCCTAGTTAAATTAAAACACATGCTGTCATGGGAGGCAGAGCTGGGTACTCAATACAAACTTGAAGAGTGGTTCACTTTTCTTACAGCTCTGAAAGGTGTCTCATATTGTACCAACCACTTTGAGAATCACTACAAAATTTTGTATCGTTGGTACCTGGCTCCGTCAAAACTCCATAACATGAACAATACTTTTTCTGACCGGTGTTGGAGAGATTGCGGAGGTTTGGGTAACATGGCCCATATCTGGTGGTTCTGTCCTAAATTGACCAAATATTGGAAGCTAATACATGACTTAATTATCAAAGTGGACAGTACCATCAGCACTTTAACGTCAGAATTGGCCTTGTTTAAATGTTTCCCGTCATCCGTCAAGAAAATAGACAAAATAATTATAGGACACATCCTGATCGCTGCCTCGTCCTGTCTCCCTCGATATTGGAAATCACAGCTATTGCCATCTCTTAGAGAGGTTTTCAATTTGATTCTTGAAAATAAGGTGCACGAGCTCTCCCACAGGGCAACTATGCATAATTTTCCAACGTTAAAAGATAAATGGGATGTCTGGGAAGATAGCATTAAAAAGTTTTACCGTTTGTGATAACCCCTTTCTTTTTTCTTGTTTTTGCAACATCGTACTGGTGTACAAATACTTTCTTTGCCAAATGTTTCATATTGTTCATTGTTAAAATGGATGGCTACCCCTCCCCCATTTCCATGTTCCCCTTCCCTCACCAACCCCTGATTTACTGTTGTTAAAAATCAATAAAAATTATTTGAAAAGAAGTGGTAAAAACAACTCTGCAGCCTAAAAATGAGCACAAATAGAACTTCATCACGTCGTTCTGCAAAAACATACGGTGGTTTAGGCAAAAACAACCGATTATCATTTGAACTCAAGGCAGAAGAGTTAAAACCGACTCTAAGGCCTAAACTTAGCACAATTTGCACTCCGTCACGTTGATCTACAATGATACATGGTTGTTTAGGCAAAAACACCCCGGTTATCACTTGAACTCAAGGCAGGAGAGGTAAAAACGACTCTACGGCCTAAAGTGAGCACAAATAACACTTCATTACAACGATCTGCAAAGATATATGGTTGTATAGGCAAAAACACCAGCTTATCGCTTGAAGTCAAGGCAAAAGAGGTCATAATCATTCTACGCACTTAACTGAGCACAAATAACACTCCATTATGATGATCTGCAATGAAATTTGGTTGTTTAGGAAAAAACGCACGGTTATCACTTGAACTCAAGGTAGAAGAAGTAAAAATCATTCTACGCACTTAACTGAGCACAAACCATGATGATCTAAAATTATATACGGTTGTTTAGGCAAAAAAATACGGTTCTCTCTTGAACTCATGGCAGAAAAGGAAAAGACTACTCTAAGTTGTCTCCAAGGCCTAAACTGAGCACATATAGCTCTTTCTCCATAACGATCTGCAATGATATATGGTTGTTTAGGGAAAAACAGTGACTGTTTTCACTTAAACTCTGCTAGAAGAGGTAAAAACTACTCTACACTAATATATGGTAGTTTTTTTAAGAATGAAAAACACTTCTACAGCCTGAATTGAACACAAATAGAAGTTCTACATGCTTATCTGAACTAATATATGGTAGATTATGCAAAATAAATGTAATCTCTATAGTTGATTGTTTAAGAATAAAAAACGATTCTACAGCCTGAATTGAAAACAAATATCAGTTCACAATGCTGATCTGCACTAATACATGGTGGTTTATGCAAAAACAATGTAATCTCTTTAGTTTATTGTTTAAGAATGAAAAACGCTTCTACAGCCTCAATTGAACACAAATTGTAGATCTACATGCTGTTCTGTACTAATTATATGGTAGTTTATGCAAAAATAATGTATTCTCTTTAGTTTATTGTTTAAGAATCAAAAACGAATCTACAGCCTGAATTGAACACAAGTTGTGGATCTACATGCTTATCTGCCCCTAATTTCTGCTGAAACAATGTAATCTCTTTAGTTCAATGTTTAAGAATGAAAAACGAATCTACAGCCTGAATTGAACACAAATCGTAGATCTACATGCTTATCTGCCCTAATACATAGAAGTTAATGCAAAAGCAAAGTAATCTCTTTAGTTTCATGTTAAGGAATTAAAAACGATTCTACAGCCTGAATTGAACACAAATATCTGTTCAAAATGCTGATCTGCACTAATACATGGTGGTTTATGCAAAATTAAAGTAATCTCTTTAGAGTTTCTCTTTAAACTGCTATTTGTTTTCAATTCATTCTTTAGAATCGTTTTTAGAATAAAAAATACTTCTACAGCCTGCATTGAACACAAATCGTAGATCTACATGCTTATCTGCCCTAATATATAGAAGTTAATGCAAAAGCAATGTAATCTCTTTAGTTTATTGTTTAAGAATGAAAAACGCTTCTACAGCCTCAATAGAACAAAAATTGTAGATCTACATGAGGTTCTGTACTAATTATATGGAAGTTTATGCAAAAACAATGTATTCTCTTTAGGTTATTGTTTAAGAATGAAATACGAATCTACAGCCTGAATTGAACACAAATCGTAGATCTACATGCTTATCTGCCCTAATATATAGAAGTTTATGCAAAAGCAATATCATCTCTTTAGTTTATTGTTTTAGAATAAAAAATGGTTCTACAGCCTGAATTGAACACAAATCGTAGATCTACATGCTTATCTGCCCTAATACATAGAAGTTAATGCAAAAGCAATGTAATCTCTTTAGTTTATTGTTTAAGAATGAAAAACGAATCTACAGCCTGAATCGAACACAAATCGTAGATCTACATGCTTATCTGCCCTAATACATAGAAGTTAATGCAAAAGCAATGTAATGTCTTTAGTTTATTGTTTAAGAATGAAAAACGATTCTAAAGAATGAATTGAAAACAAATAGCAGTTTAAAGAGAAACTCTAAAGAGATTATATTAATTTTGCATAAACCACCATGTATTAGTGCACATCAGCATTTTGAACTGCTATTTGTGTTCAACAAATAGCAGTTCAAAATGCTGATCTGCAGTAATACATGGTGGTTTATGCAAAATTAATGTAATCTCTTTAGTTTATTGTTTAAGAATGAAAAAAGCTTCTACAGCCTCAATAGAACACAAATTGTAGATCTACATGAGGTTCTGTACTAATTATATGGTAGTTACTGCAAAAACAATGTTTTTAGGTTATTGTTTAAGAATGAAATAAGAATCTACAGCCTGAATTGAACACAAATCGTAGATCTACATGCTTATCTGCCGTAATATATAGAAGTTTATGCAAAAGCAATATCATCTCTTTAGTTTATTGTTTTAGAATAAAAAAATGCTTCTACAACCTGAATTGAACACAAATCGTAGATCTACATGCTTATCTGCCCTAATACATAGAAGTTAATGCAAAAGCAATGTAACCTCTTTAGTTTATTGTTTACGAATGAAAAACGCTTCTACAGCCTCAATTGAACACAAATTGTAGATCTACATGCTGTTCTGTACTAATTATATGGTAGTTAATGCAAAAACATTGTAATCTACTTAAGGTCATTGTATAAGAATGTAAAATGCTTCTACAGCCTGATTTGAATAGAAATAGCAGTTCTACATTCATATCTGCACTAATATATGGTAGATTATGCAAAAATAATGTAATCTCTATAGTTGATTGTTTAAGAATGAAAAACGATTCTACAGCCTGAATTGAACACAAATATCAGTTCAAAATGCTGATCTGCACTAATATATGGTAGTTTATGCAAAAACAATGTATTCTCTTTAGTTTATTGTTTAAGAATGAAAAACGAATCTACAGCCTGAATTGAACACAAGTCGTGGATCTACATGCTTATCTGCCCTAATTTATAGTAATTTATGCTGAAACAATGTAATCTCTTTAGTTCAATGTTTAAGAATGAAAAACGAATCTACAGCCTGAATTGAACACAAATCGTAGATCTACATGCTTATCTGCACTAATACATAGAAATTAATACAAAAGCAATGTAATCTCTTTAGTTTATTGTTTAAGTATGAAAAACGAATCTACAGCCTGAATTGAACACAAATCGTGGATTTACATGCTTATCTGCTCTAAAATATAGCAGTAAATTCAAAAACAATGTAATCTCTATAGTGGATTGTTTAAGAATGAAAAACTCTTCTACAGCCTGAATTGAACACAAATCGTAGATCTACATGCTTATCTGGCCTAATACATAGAGGTTAATGCAAAAGCAATATCATCTCTTTAGTTTATTGTTTTAGAATAAAAAATGCTTCTACAACCTGAATTGAACACAAATCGTAGATCTACATGCTTATCTGCCCTAATACATAGAAGTTAATGCAAAAGCAATGTAATCTCTTTAGTTTATTGTTTAAGAATGAAAAACGATTCTAAAGCCTGAATTGAACACAAATAGCTGTTCTACATGCTTATCTGAACTAATATATGGTAGATTATGCAAAAGCAATGTAATACTTTAGTTTATTGTTTAAGAATGAAAAACGATTCTAAAGCCTGAATTGAACACAAATAGCAGTTCAAAATAAAGATCTGCACTAATACATGGTGGTTTATACAAAATTAATGTAATCTCTTTAGGTTATTGTTTAAGAATGAAAAACGCTTTGACAGCCTCAATAGAACACAAATTGTAGATCTACATGCTGTTCTGTACTAATTATATGGTAGTTTATGCAAAAATAATGTATTCTCTTTAGTTTATTGTTTAAGAATCAAAAACGAATCTATAGCCTAAATTGAACACAAGTCGTGGATCTACATGCTTATCTGCCCCTAATTTATGCTGAAACAATGTAATCTCTTTAGTTCAATGTTTAAGAATGAAAAACTCTTCTACAGCCTCAATTGAACACAAATCGTAGATCTACATGCTGTTCTGTACTAATTATATAGAAGATTATGCAAAAGCAATGTCATCTCTTTAGTTTATTGTTTTAGAATAACAAATTCTTCTACAGCCTAAATTGTACCAAAATCGTAGATCTACATGCTTATCTGCACTAATACATAGAAGTTAATGCAAAAGCAAAGTAATCTCTTTAGTTTCGTGTTTAAGAATGAAAAATGATTCTAAAGGCTGAATTGAACACAAATTCAAAATGCTGATCTTCACTAATAGATGCTAGTTTATGCAAAAACAATGTAATCACTTTAGTTTATTGTTTAAGAATGAAAAACGCTTCTACAGCCTCAATTGAACACAAATTGAAGATCTACATGCTGTTCTGTACTAATTATATGGTAGTTTATGCAAAAACAACGTATTCTCTTTAGTTTATTGTTTGAGAATGAAATACGAATCTACAACCTGAATTGAACACAAATCGTAGATCTACATGCTTATCTGCCCTAATACATAGAAGTTAATGCAAAAGCAATTTAATCTCTCTAGTTTATTGTTTAAGAATGAAAAACGATTCTAAAGCCTGAATTGAACACAAATAGCAGTTCAAAATGCTGATCTGCACTAATACATGGTGGTTTATGCAAAATTAATGTATTCTCTTTAGTTTATTGTTTAAGAATGAAAAACGCTTCTACAGCCTCAATTGAACACAAATTGTAGATCTACATGCTGTTCTGTACAAATTATAAGGTTGTTTATGCAAAAACAATGTATTCTCTTTAGGTTATTGTTTAAGAATGAAATACAAATCTAAAGCCTGAATTGAACACAAATCGTAGATCTACATGCTTATCTGCCCTAATATATATAAGTTTATGCAAAAGCAATGTCATCTCTTTAGTTTATTGTTTAAGAATGAAAAATGATTCTAAAGCCTGAATTGAACACAAATATCAGTTCAAAATGCTGATCTTCACCAATATATGCTAGTTTATTCAAAAACAATGTAATCACTTTAGTTTATTGTTTAAGAATGAAAAACGCTCTACAGCCTCAATTGAACACAAATTGAAGATCTACATGCTGTTCTGTACTAATTATATTGTAGATTATGCAAAAATATTGTAATCTCTATAGTTTATTGTTTAAGAATGAAAAACGAATCTACAGCCTGAATTGAACACAAGTCGTGGATCTACATGCTTATCTGCCCTGATTTATAGTAATTTATGCTGAAACAATGTAATCTCTTTAGTTCAATGTTTAAGAATGAAAAACGAATCTACAGCCTGAATTGAACACAAATCGTAGATCTACATGCTTATCTGCCCTAATACATAGAAGTTAATGCAAAAGCAATGTAATCCCTTTAGTTTATTGTTTAAGTATGAAAAACTAATCTACAGCCGGAATTGAACACAAATCGCGGATTTACATGCTTATCTGCCCTAATATATAGCAGTAAATGCAAAAACAATGTAATCTCTATAGTGGATTGTTTAAGAATGAAAAACTCTTCTACAGCCTCAATTGAACACAAATTGTAGATCTACATGCTGTTCTGTACTAATTATATAGAAGTTAATGCAAAAGCAATGTCATCTCTTTAGTTTATTGTTTTAGAATAAAAAATTCTTCTACAGCCTGAATTGTACCAAAATCGTAGATCTACATGCTTATCTCCCCTAATACATAGAAGTTAATGCAAAAGCAAAGTAATCTCTTTAGTTTCATGTTTAAGAATGAAAAACGATTCTAAAGGCTGAATTGAACACAAATAGCAGTTCAAAATGCTGATCTTCACAAATATATGCTAGTTTATGCAAAAACAATGTAATCACTTTAGTTTATTGTTTAAGAATGAAAAACGCTTCTACAGCCTCAATTGAACACAAATTGAAGATCTACATGCTGTTCTGTACTAATTATATGGTAGTTTATGCAAAAACAATGTATTCTCTTTAGTTTATTGTTTAAGAATGAAATACGATTCTACAGCCTGAATTGAACACAAATCGTAGATCTACATGCTTATCTGCTCTAATACATAGAGGTTAATGCAAAAGCAATGTAATCTCTTTAGTTTATTGTTTAAGAATGAAAAAAGCTTCTACAGCCTTAATAGAACACAAATTGTAGATTTACATGAGGTTCTGTACTAATTATATGGTAGTTAATGCAAAAACAATATATTCTCTTTAGTTTATTGTTTAAGAATGAAATACGAATCTACAGCCTGAATTGAACACATATTGTAGATCTACATGCTTATCTGCCCTAATATATAGAAGTTTATGCAAAAGCAATATCATCTCTTTAGTTTATTGTTTTAGAATAAAAAATGCTTCTAAAAACCTGAATTGAACACAAATCGTAGATCTACATGCTTATCTGCCCTAAATTATAGTAATTTATGCTGAAACAATGTAATCTCTTTAGTTCAATGTTTAAGAATGAAAAACGAATCTACAGCCTTAATTGAACACAAATCGTAGATCTACATGCTTATCTGCCCTAATACATAGAAGTTAATGCAAAAGCAATGTAATCTCTTTAGTTTATTGTTTAAGTATGAAAAACGAATCTACAGCCTGAATTGAACACAAATCGTGGATTTACATGCTTATCTGCCCTAAAATATAGCAGTAAATGCAAAAACAATGTAATCTCTATAGTGGATTGTTTAAGAATGAAAAACTCTTCTACAGCCTCAATTAAACACAAATTGTAGATCTACATGCTGTTCTGTACTAATTATATAGAAGATTATGCAAAAGCAATGTCATCTCTTTAGTTTATTGTTTTAGAATAACAAATTCTTCTACAGCCTGAATTGTACCAAAATCGTAGATCTACATGCTTATCTGCACTAATACATAGAAGTTAATGCAAAAGCAAAGTAATCTCTTTAGTTTCATGTTTAAGAATGAAAAACGATTGTAAAGGCTGAATTGAACACAAATAGCAGTTCAAAATGCTGATCTTCACTAATAGATGCTTGTTTATGCAAAAACAATGTAATCTCTTTAGTTTATTGTTTAAGAATGAAAAACGCTTCTACAGCCTCAATTGAACACAAATTAAAGATCTACATGCTGTTCTGTACTAATTATATGGTAGTTTATGCAAAAGCAATATCATCTCTTTCGTTTATTGTTTTAGAATAAAAAATGGTTCTACAGCCTGAATTGAACACAAATCGTAGATCTACATGCTTATCTGCCCTAATACATAGAAGTTAATGCAAAAGCAATGTAATCTCTTTAGTTTATTGTTTAAGAATGAAAAACGATTCTAAAGCCTGAATTGAACACAAATAGCAGTTCTACATGCTTATCTGAACTAATATATGGTAGATTATGCAAAAGCTATGTAATACTTTAGTTTATTGCTTAAGAATGAAAAACGATTCTAAAGCATGAATTGAACACAAATAACAGTTCAAAATTCTGATCTGCACTAATACATGGTGGTTTATACAAAATTAATGTAATCTCTTTAGTTTATTGTTTAAGAATGAAAAACGCTTTTACAGCCTCAATAGAACACAAATTGTAGATCTACATGCTGTTCTGTACTAATTATATGTTGGTTAATGCAAAAACAATGTAATCTCTTTAGGTCATTGTTTAAGAAAGTAAAACGCTTCTACAGCCTGATTTGAATAGAAATAGCAGTTCTACATGCATATCTGCACTAATATATGGTAGATTATGCAAAAATAATGTAATCTCTATTGTTGATTGTTTAAGAATGAAAACGATTCTAAAGCCTGAATTGAACACAAATATCAGTTCAAATGCTGATCTTCACCAATATATGCTAGTTTATGCAAAAACATTGTAATCACTTTAGTTTATTGTTTAAGAATGAAAAACGCTTCTACAGCCTCAATAGAACACAAATCTACATGAGGTTCTGTACTAATTATATGGTAGTTAATGCAAAAACAATGTATTCTCTTCTTTTCCTTCTAAAACAATTAACGATAGGGATTACATTGTTTTTGCATAAATTAACATATATTAGTGCAGATAAACATGTAGAACTGCTATTTGTGTTCAATTCAAGCTGTAGAATCGTTTTCCATTATTAAACAATCAACTAAAGAGAATAAATTGTTTTTTCATTTACTTCTATATATTAGGGCAGATAAGCATGTATAACTGCTATTTGTGTTCAATTCAAGCTGTAGAATCGTTTTTCATTAGTAAACAATCAACTAAAGAGATTACATTGCTTTTGCATTAACTTCTATATAGTAGGGCAGGTAAGCATGTAGATCTATGATTTGTGTTCAATTCAGTCTGTAGAAGCGTGTTTCCTTCTTTAACAATTAACTAAAGAGATTACATTGTTTTTGCATTAACTTCTATATAGTAGGGCAGGTAAGCATGTAGATCTACGATTTGTGTTTAATTCAGGCAGTAGTTTCGTTTTTCATTCTTGAACAATCAAATATAGAGATGACATTATTTTTGCAAAAACTAACATATATTAGTGCAGATAAACATGTAGAACTGCTATTTGTGTTCAATTCAAGCTGTAGATTCGTTTTCCATTAGTAAACAATCAACTAAAGAGATTACATTGCTTTTGCTTTATCTTCTATATAGTAGGGCAGGTAAGCATGTAGATCTACAATTTGTGTTTAATTCAGGCAGTAGTTTCGTTTTTCATTCTTGAACAATCAACTATAGAGATGACATTATTTTTGCAAAAACTAACATATATTAGTGCAGATAAACATGTAGAACTGCTATTTGTGTTCAATTCAAGCTGTAGAATCGTTTTCCATTATTAAACAATCAACTAAAGAGATTACATTGCTTTTGCTTAAACCTCTATATATTAGGGCATATAAACATGTAGAACTGCTATTTGTGTTCAATTCAAGCTGTAGAAGCATTTTTTTTTTCTTAAACAATCAACTATAGAGATAACATTGTTTTTGCATTTACTTCTATAAATTAGGGCAAATACGCATGTATAACTGCTATTTCTGTTCAATTCTGGCTGTAGATTCGTTTTTCATTCTTAAACAGTAAACTAAAGAGATTACATTGCTTTTGCATAAACTTCTATATATTAGTGTAGAACAGCATGTAGATCCACGATTTGTGTTCAATTCAGGCTGTAGAAGCGTTTTTCATTCTTAAACAATCAATTCTTAAACAATAGAGATTTCATTGTTTTTGCATTTACTTCTATATATTAGTGCAGATAAGCATGTATAACGGCTATTTGTGCTCAATTTAGACTGTAGAAGTGTTTTTCATTCTTAAACAATGAACTTAAGAGATCACATTGTTTTTGCATAAACGACCATATATTAGTGCAGATCAGCATTTTGAATAGATATTTGTGTTCAATTCAGGCTGTAGAATCGTTTTTCAATCTTAATCAATCAACTATAGAGATTAAATTGTTTTTGCATAAATGTTATCTCTTTTGTTCACTAAGAGTGAAAAACACTTCTTCAGCATAAATTGCACACAAATAGCCATTCAACATGCTTATCTGCATTAATATATGGTGGTTTAGGGAAAGTCAATCTGTAATCCAGTGACTTTTTGCCAAAATAACCATATATCATTGCAGGTCGTTATGGTAGAGGGTATATAGGTTCTCAGTTTAGGCCATAGAGTCGTGTCTAAGAGTCGTCTTTACCTCTCCTGCCTTGAGTTCAAGTGATAACCGTGTGTTTTTGCCTAAACAACCGTATCTCATTGCAGATCGACGTGCTATTTGATCGACGTGCTATTTGTGCTCAGTTTAGGCCGTAGAGTCATTTTTGCCTCTCCTGCCTTGAGTTCAAGTGGTAACCAGGTGTTTTTGCATAAACTACCGTCTATCATTGCAGATCGATGTCATGGAGTGCTATTTGTGCTCAGTTTAGGCCATAAAGTCATTTTGATCTTTTCTACCTTGAATTCAATTAAAAACCGTATCTCATTGCAGATCGACGTGCTATTTGATCGACGTGCTATTTGTGCTCAGTTTAGGCCGTAGAGTCATTTTTGCCTCTCCTGCCTTGAGTTCAAGTGGTAACCAGGTGTTTTTGCATAAACTACCATATATCATTGCAGATCGACGTGATGGCGTGCAATTTGTGCTCAGTTTAGGCGGTCGAGTAATTCTTACCTCTTTTGTCTTGAGTTCAAGTGATATCCGGTTGTTTTTGCCTAAACTACCGTATGTCATTGCAGATCAACGTGATGGATTGCTATTTGTGCACAGTTTAGGCCGTGGAGTCGTTTTTACCTCTTCTGCTTTGAGTTCAATTGATAACCGTGTTTTGCCTAAACAATTATATGTCATTGCAGATGGTCGTGATGGAGTGGTATTTGTGCTCAGTTTTGGCCGTAGAGTCGTTTTTAACTCTTCTGCCTTGAGTTCAAGTGATAACCGGTTGTTTTTGCCTAAACCAACGTATGTCATTGCACAACGACGTGATGGAGTGCTATTTGTTCTCATTTTAAGGCTGTAGAGTTTTCTTTACCACTTCTGCCTTGAGTTCAAGTGATATCCGGGTGTTTTTGCCTAAACAACCATATATAATTGCAGATCGACGTGATGGAGTGCTATTGATTTGGATCAAAGCAAACTTTGCTTTATTGTCTATTTACTCCTTCCAGATTGATCAACTAATGCGCTCTCCCCTAGAAGTAATTCACACCGGAGACAAAGTTTCTGATCAGTGAAAAACCTGAGGCAAACCTTTATTTCTCAGAGTGGGGGATTCCTTTTAAAGCAGGAATACGTCACAGTACAGTCATAGTTTAAAGATACAATATACGTTCAACAATTGGCTAACAGTTGGAGGGGTCTTCTTTAAGCCCACCTTACAGAATGTGATGTCATCTTTATAGAGTTCTCCCACCCACATTCCAGCTCCATCTTGGTTACCCGATGGGAGGGGGGAGTGAGTAGTTACTGAACAAAGAGGGGCTCCAGGGGAACAGTTACTGTTACTTTAACAGTGATTCTCCATTTTGTTGCACGTGGCATGCAATAACTGTTAATTTGTACAAGAGAAAGGGGGAGGAGTTAGTACCGGAAGCTGGTTTTTATAAGAATGTGTTACATGAGACTTGCTCCTTAGCAGGGGGGAAGGGGAAGCTTGGATGGGAGGAGTTTCCATAGGAAGTAGTTTATTGAGCACATCTGTAAGAGATTAAACAGACAAAGGAATGTAATGCTTATACGTAAGCATCTGTAAGAAATTATGACCTTTAGGGAAGTGTACCAAATAAGACATATAAGACAATAAGACAATAAGACAAACAACCATATATCATTGCAGATAGACGTGATGGAGTGCTATTTGTGCTCAGTTTCGGCCGTAGAGTGGTTCTTACCTCTTCTGCCTTGAGTTCAAGGGATATCCGGATGTTTTTGCCTAAACTACCGTATCTCATTGCAGATTGACGTGATGGAGTGCTATTTGTGCTCAGTTTAGGCTATAGAGTGGTTCTTACCTCTTTTGCCTTGAGTTCAAGTGATAACCGGTTGTCTTTGCCTAAACAACCGTGCATAATTGCAGATCAACATGATGGAGTGCTATTTGTGCTCAGATTAGGCCGTTGAATGGTTTTTACCTCTTCTGCCTTGAGTTCAAGTGATAACCAGGTGTTTTTGCCTAAACAACCGTACATCATTGCAGATCGACGTTATGGCGTGCATTTTTTGTTCTCAGTCTAGTCCTTAGAGTCGTTTTTACCTATTCTGCCTTGAGTTCAAGTGATAACCGGTAGTTTTTGCCTAAACCACTGAATGTCATTGCAGATAGACGTGATGGAGTGCGATTAGTGCTCAGTTTAGGCCGTAGAGTCGTTTTATCTCATCTGCCTTGAGTTCAATTGGTAACCGTGTGTTTTTCCTAAACAACCATATATCATTGCAGATCAACATGATGGAGTGGTATTTGTGCTCAGTTTAGGGCGTAGAGTAAATTTTTCCTCTCCTACCTTGAGTTCAAGGGATAACCAGGTGTTTTTGCTTAAACAACCGTATATCATTGCAGATCGACGTGATGGAGTGCTATTTGTGGTCAGTCTAGGCCTTAGAGTCATTTTTACCTCTTCTACCTTAAGTTCAAGTGATAAATAGTTTTTTTTTGCATAAACAACCATATATCATTGCAGATCAACGTGATGGAGTGCTATTTCTCCTCACTTTAGGCCGTAGAGTCGTTTTGACCTCTTGTGCCTTGAGTTCAAGTGATAACCGGGGTGTTTTTGCCTAAACAACCATATATCATTGCAAATCGTCATGATGGAGAGCTAATTGTGCTCAGTTTATGCAATAGAGTGGTTCTTACCTCTTCTGCCTTGAGTTCAAGTGATAAACGTGTCTTTTTGACTAAACAACCATATATCATTTCAGATCATCATGATTGAGTGCTATTTTTGCTCACTTTAGGCCGTAGAGTGGTTCTTACCTCTTCTGCTTTGAGTTCAAGTGATAACCGTTTGTTTTTGCCTAAACTACCGTATCTCATTGCAGATCGACGTGATGGAGTGATATTTGTGCTCAGTTAAGTGCGTAAAATGGTTTTACCTCTTCTGCCTTGAGTTAAAATGATAACCGTTTTTTTTTGCCTAAACAACTGTATATCATTGTAGATCAACGTGATGGAGTGCTATTTGTAGTCAGTTTATGCTGGAGAATGTTTTTTTTCCTCTTCTGCCTTGAATTCAAGTGATAACCTGATGTTTTTGCCTCAACAACCGTATATCATTGCAGATAGACGTGATGGAGGGCTATTTGTGCTGAGTTTAGGCCATAGAGTCATTTTTACCTCTTCTACCTTGAATTCAAGTGATAACCAGGTGTTTTTGCCTAAACAACAATATATCATTGCAGATCGAAATGATGGATTGCTATTTGTGCTCAGTTTAGGCCATAGAGTTCTTTTTAACTCTTCTGCTTTGAGTTTAAGTGATAACCCAGTATTTTTGTCTAAACAACCATATATCATTGCAGATCGTCATGGTGGAGTGCTATTAGTGCTCAGTTAAGTGCGTAGAATGGTTTTTACCTCTTCTGCCTTGAGTTCGAGTGAGAACTGGGTGCTTTTGCCTAAACAACCATATGTCATTGCAGATCGTCGTGGTGGAGTGGTATTTTTGCTCAGTTCAGGCCATAGAGTCATTTTTGCCTCTCCTGCCTTGAGTTCAAGTGATAACCAGATGTTTTTACCTAAACAACCATATATCATTGCAGATCGCCATGATGGAGTGCTACTTGTGCTCAGTTTAGACCGTAGAATGGTTTTTACTTCTTCTGCCTTGAGTTCAATTGATAACCGTGTGTTTTGCCTAAACAACCATATGTCATTGAAGATCATCGTGATGGAGTGGTCTTTTGTTCAGTTCAGGCCATAGAGTCATTTTTGTCTCTCCAGCCTTGAGTTCACTTGATCACCGATTGTTTTTGCCTACACCACCGTATGTCATTGGAGAACGACGTGATGGAGTGCTATTTGTTCTCATTTTAAGGCCGTAGAGTTTTTTTTACCACTTCTACCTTGAGTACAAGTGATATCCGTGTGTTTTTGCCTAAACAACAATATATCATTGCAGATCGACATGATGGAGTGGTATTTGTGCTCAGTTTATTCCGTAGAGTGGTTCTTACCTCTTCTGCCTTGACCTCAATGATAACCGGGTGTTTCTGCCTAAACAACCGTATATCATTGCAGATTGACGTGATGAAGTGCTTTTTGTGCTCAGTTTAGGCCATAGAGTTGTTTTTAACTCTTCTGCCTTGAGTTCAAGTGATAACCAGTTGTTTTTGCCTTAACCACCATATGTCATTGAAGATCGACTTGATGGAGTGCTATTTGTGCTCAGTTTAGGCCATAGAGTTTTTTTAACTCTTCTGCCTTGAGTTCAAGTGATAACCAGTTGTTTTTGCCTAAACAACAATATATCATTGCAGATCAACGTGATGGAGTGCTATTTGTGCTCAGTTTAGGATGTAGAATGGTTCTTACCTCTTCTGCCTTGAGTTCAAGTGATAACCGGTTGTTTTTGCCTAAACTACCATATCTCATTGCAGATCGACGTGATGGAGTGCTATTATTGCTCAGTTTAGGCCATAGAGTAGTTTTTACCTCTTCTGCCTTGAGTTCAAGTGATAACCGGTTGTTTTTGCCTAAACCACCGTATGTCATTGCACAACGACGTGATGGAGTGCTATTTGTGCTCATTTTAAGGCCGTAGTTTTCTTTACTACTTCTGCCTTGCTTTCAAGTGATAACCGGGTGTTTTTGCCTAAACTACCGTATCTCATTGCAGATCGACGTGATGGAGTGCTGTTTGTGCTAAGTTTAGGCCGTAGAGTCATTTTATCTCTTCTGCCTTGAGTTCAATTGATAACCATGTGTTTTGCTTAAACAACCATATGTCATTGCAGATCGTCGTGATGGAGTAGTATTTGTGCTCAGTTCAGGCCGTAGAGTCTTTTTCAACCATATATCATTACAGATCAATGTGATGGAGTGCTATTTGTGCTCTTTTTAAGGCCATAGAGTTGTTTTTACTTCTTCTACCTTGAATTCAAATGATAACCAAGAGTATTTCCTAAACAACCGTATATCATTGCAGATCGACTTGATGGAGTGCTATGTGTGCTCAGTTTAAGCCGTAGAGTCGATTTGACCTCTTCTGCCTTGAGTTCAAGTGATCCCCGGTTGTTTGTAGTGCTATTTGTGCTCATTTTAAGGCCATAGAGTTTTTTTTACCACTTCAGTTCAAGTGATAACCGGGTGTTTTTGCCTAAACAACAATATATCATTGCAGATCGACATGATGGAGTGGTATTTGTGCTCAGTTTAGGCCGTAGAGTGGTTCTTACCTCTTCTGCCTTGACCTCAATGATAACTGGATGTTTCTGCCTAAACAACCGTATATCATTGCAGATTGACGTGATGAAGTGCTTTTTGTGCTCAGTTTAGGCCATAGAGGGGTTCTTACCTCTTCTGCCTTGAGTTCAAGTGATAAACGATTGTTTTTGCCTAAACTACCATATCCCATTTCAGATCGACGTCATGGATTGCTATTTGTGCTCAGTTTAGGCCGTAGAGTCGTTTTTAATTCTTCTGCCTTGAGTTCAAGTGATAACTGATTGTTTTTGCCTAAACTACCATATGCCATTGCAGATCGACGTGATGGAGTGCTATTTGTGCTCAGTTTAGGCTATACAATGGTTCTTACCACTTCTGCCTTGAGTTCAAGTGATAACCGGGTGTTTTTGACTAAACAACCATATATAATTGCAGATCGACGTGATGGAGTGCTATTTGTGCTCAGTTTAGGCAATAAAGTCATTTTTACCTCGTTCTTACCTCTTCTGCATTGAGTTCAAGTGATAACCGGTTGTTTTTGCCTAAAGAACCTGTGACAAAGCCTCCTCCCCTTTGACTATGGCCTTGGGGTTCATGGCCCTTTATGAATGCTATTTGGGCCTATGGACTTGCATTGGACTGTGTATGGCCCTTTAAGAACATATTTGGGGCATGGTGAAAATGCCCCAAAAAGCTAACTTTTGAACTACTGGGTCGAATTGTCTGCTTTTTAGTTATGTTCATATTTAAAGTATGCTGATTCTGAAAATGTATGTTTTATGTGAATGTGATGCATATTTTGAAAGTTATTAATATTGTGTAAAAGCTGTACATTTTAGCTTGGAGATAATTGAGCTGATACAAAGGTTAACTCAATTGTCTCCCAAGCAGAGGGGAGGAATGTCCTATAATTACTAGGATCCAAGTCTTTGTCCTATTCACTGTGCTTTCCCAAGTTAAGATTGGATCCTATCCTTTAATCCCTGTCATTATGTCACCTTTCCCATTGGTTTTCTGTAAGTCATTTAGTTTCCTGTATGTATCTGAACTGGGCACCTTTGTATCCTGAAAGGTGTGAGGCAGGATTTACCTTTGTATGTCCTTAGGTTAGTCTTTAATCCTGTTATAGTTCCTTTGTCTAATCTGGTTTGTCAAGATGTTCAACTGTATATATTCTTTGTTTCAAAATCAATAAACAATTCTGGTCAGTTCTACTTCACCCTTCAAACCTAGCCTTGTCTCGTTCTTGAAAGGGAACCTGCCCAGCATAATCACTAGCTCTTTAACGAACTTGTTCTTCCCCACACGGTCCTGGAGGACAGAAGCTGATCCAGGGTGGACAGAAAAGACGGCGAGACTCCAGTTAAGCTACGGTGGTTGTGGAGTCTGCGGTGCTTGTGGTCCTCGGCGCAAGCTAGAAAGCATCCATCAACGGAAGGTACTCGGTCGCAGTACGGGGAGTTCCGTTATACAACCGTATGTCATTGCAGATCGACTTGATGGATGCTTATCTGCACTAATATATGGTAGTTTAAGCAAAAAGAATGCAATTTCTTTAGTTCACTGGTTAAGAATGAAAAAGGGTTCTACCGCCTGAATTGAACAAAAATAGCAGTTCAACTTCCTTATCTGCTCTAATATATGGTAGTTTAGGCAAATACAATGTAATCTCTTTAGTTCACTGTTTAGGAATGAAATTTCTTCTACAGCCTGAATTGAACAAAAATAGCCGTTTAACTTACTTATCTGCACTAATATATGGTAGTTTAGGCAAATACAATGTAATCTCTTTAGTTCACTGTTTAAGAATGAAAAACGGAGGAGCGTGTTCTGGCCACCACCCAAGATGGCCACCTTCTAGAGGAGCTCCTGTGACAGTGGGACACAAATGTTCAAGAAACACCTTTTTCAACTTTAATTGACTGGAATCGAGCATTGCTATTACTTTAAAAAGATTGGATAATAACGCAGAAGCAAAAAAGAGTGGAGATGATGACTTCTACACAGAGAAAAATCGAGGAGTCAGGGGTGAGTAAGGGCTTTCATGCCTGCTCCCCCCCACCAGCTGAAACCTCATATCATACCCCACCAGCTTCAGGCATCCCTGTGCCCATCTGCCCTCCTGTTAAAACTAAGACTTATGCTGGTGTGGCAGCAAGATCTCTGTCATATCAGGGGAGTGGGGTGAAATCGAGGTCTCCATCAGTGCCCTCATCTTCACAGATGTCAGCACAGGTGGGGACACGATCGAACCTCGCCACTGGGACATTTAAACCCACACAATCCACTATGAGTAGTAAAGGGGATGCCCAGGACAGCTTAGAAGATATTGATGAAGAAGAGGAAGGGGATGCTATTCAGAGGGAAAAAATGGCTCATTTATCAGCTAAAACTGCCTCTAGCAAGATGGCTGCTGGTTCAAAATCTTTTTCCTCCACTAAGATGGCCACTGTCACTGAGGCAATTTCTGCCACATCCAAGATGGCCACCGCCACATCCAAGATGGCCGCCGCCACATCCAAGATGGCCCCCGAAACAACTTTTAAAGCTGTAACATACCATTCTGATATGACTGTGGAGATGGCAGAAGACTTGCCCCCATCAGCAGGCATGATCATCCAACTCCTTCAAAATTTAAGTGTTGATCTGAAAAACGATTTCAAAAAGGAATTTGATCATATTTATGGAGCTCTGGAGGGCATTAACCAGCGCACGGAAGATGTGGAAAACCAATTATATCTTCAGGCACAATCTCACTTGGATCTGGTGGATACTGTCCGGGAGTTACAAAAACAAGTTTCCCAACAGGCGGAGAAGTTAGCTGATGCCGAAGACAGAAGCCGGCGTAATAATTTAAGGATTAGGGGGATCCCTGATTCAGTTGAAATTAAAGATTTGCCTAACTATTTTGTGACAATGGTGGCAGCAGTTTTACCAATGGCCAAGGACTATGACTTGCTGTTAGATCGGATTCATAGGCTGCCTAAACCTGGTAATGCACCAGCAGCTGCGCCCAAAGATGTTATTGTCCGCTTCCATTATTTTCACATCAAAGAAGACGCGTGTCCGGCCTCCCTGATAATTACAACAATATAAAGGTCTTCCAAGATTTTTCATCATTCATGATGCGTAGAAGAAGGGAATTCCAGCATTTCACAGCGGAACTCTGTCAAAGAGGGATTCGATATAGATGGGGTTTTACGGTGAAAGTTTTGTTCCGCATGGACGGTAAGAGCTTCGTCATCACCTCGCCTGAAGAAGGAGCGGAGGTTCTTCGATCTTTTAACAGACACAGTGCTACACAGCACTTGCTCCCACCACTGACTCCTGTACAGCCCAGTAAGAGGAGCAAACCAGATGTTTCTTAGATGTGCTGGAGAACTATAATATCTTTATCTTTTTCATTTTTTTGGATTCCCACACTAGGACTGTTTTTCTTTTTTCCCTCTTTTGTGCACTTTTTGCTCCGCATCCTGCACAGATGTTGTTCTTTACCTATTTTTGTTTTTCTTGTTGTTGTTCTGTATTCTGATGATAGTCTCTATTCTGTTTTTTTTTAATTGTTTCCTTTTTAAAAAAAATTTCATTGTCCCCTTGTCCCTAGCGGGCTTCTCTCCCCCCAACCTGGGCCTAATACCCTGAGATGGAGAATTTTTTTTTGCTCTCCCTCATGGCCCTTTGTTCTTTTGTCCTTTTTTTCCCCCTGATAGGGGTATATAAGTTACACAAAGTTGTCAACTTTTTTCATAATGTTACGATGTTACATGCAAGGCTTATCATTTTCCATAATTTGTAGCACCAGCTTTCTTCAAATATCGACTCATCTGGTCTATATATGTATTTCTGTACACAATTTGATTTTTGTTTCTTATTATGTTTGGATTTGATTTTCTCTCTTGCTTGGCGGTGTTTTGGAATCTCACATTTCTTGTTTTTCAGTAAAACTCCTGGTCCTTATTGCTCCATAATTAATGGCTCTTAAGTTTTTATCATTTAATGTGAGAGGCCTGAATACCGCACACAAGAGAAGATTATTATTTAAAGAAGTTAAGTCCAATCATTCTGATGTTGTTTGTGTACAGGAAACACATTTTAAAAACAATGGTAAAGATCACAAAATTATGTCGAAGCTCTTCCCAGTCCAACATCATAGTCCCTATGTATCTAAATCTAGAGGCACCTCGATTTTGTTCCATAGAAATGTGGCGTGCTTACCTACTAAAGTCCTTACAGATGACGGGGGGAGGTATGTTATCTGGATAGGTTCTATCAATGCCGTAGACTATACAATCGTGAATGTGTATTTTCCCAACACTGGTCAGTTGAAGTTTTTTAGGAAATTGATGGATCTTGTGTCTGAGAATGCTAGAGGTAATTTGGTTATGTGTGGCGATACGAATTTTGTTATGGATGGTGATTTGGATTACGCTAGGGAAGATTGTGATCAACAATACAAGAAAGATAGTGATAGATTGGCGCTCCAATGTTCTAAGTTTATGACTGAATGTGCTCTATATGATCCCTGGAGACTGATGCATGAAACTGAGAGGGATTTTACTTATTACTCGGTTTCTAATAATATGTATTCCAGGCTGGACAGATTTATGGTTCAGGGTGCTTTACTCCCGCACATCTCGAAATCTGAAATTTTAGATATTAATTGGTCCGATCATGCCCCGGTGATTTTGCATATTGACGAAATTATATCTTCAGCACCAAATAGATCATGGAAATTGGGTGATTTTTTATTAACTGATATTACTAGTAAGTCACTGTCAGAAAAAATGCTGGTGGACTATTTTGCAGAAAATACTTCCCCTGAGGTTCCTGGCGACGCGACTTGGAATGCACATAAGGCTGTATTACGAGGGCATTTTATTTCTAGAGCGTCTTACCTGAAGAGAATTAATAATAATAACCTGCGTACCTTGGAAAAGGAACTTTACAATTTGAATCAGGCAAACAAATTTGGCCCATCATCCTCCCTAGCTGCAATGTTAGGTGAAGTTAAAGTAAAAATTAACAAAATAAATTTAGATCGTACATCTCTCATGGTAAGGCGTCTCAGGAAATCATTTTATTTAAAAGGCAACAGAGCCTCGACTCTCTTGGCATCTAAACTCCGTCATGTTAATGCTCAATCAAAAATTTCATTTTTATTGGATGAACAAGGACAAAAAGTGTTCCATCCAACTAAAATTAGCAATATGTTTGCAGATTATTATAGCAAACTTTACAATTTGGAACTCAATTCGGATATTCCCCAGCCCTCTGTGGCATCAATTGATCAATTTCTAGACAGGGTTTCATTGCCCCGGTTGTCCCAAGAGCATTTGCAGAGATTGGAACGTGATATATCAGCTGATGAGATAGCCGGGGCAATCAAACTTATGCCCTCTGGAAAGGCCCCGGGCCCTGACGGGTTCACTATTTTATATTATAAAACCTTTTCAGATATTCTAATCCCCCATATGACGAAAATATTTAACTCTTACAAAAACGAGGGGAAAATGCCAGAGGAAGCCTTGAATGCACGAATAGTCACACTGCCAAAACCAGGGAAAAACCCTGACAGATGTTCTAATTTTCGTCCCATATCTCTGATCAATAACGACTCAAAAATTTATGCTAAAGTCCTCACGAATCGGCTAACTAAATTAATACCTTCATTAATTAAAGGAGATCAGGTGGGTTTTGTGCAGAATAGACAGGCGCCAGATGGGACTAGGCGTTTTATTGATTTGATCCAGCATATTAATACTACAAAAACGCCTTCTCTGCTTCTTTCATTAGATGCGGAGAAGGCGTTTGACAGGATACATTGGGGATATCTGTGGAGAACCTTAGAAAAATTTAATATCCCCCCATCTTTTATTACTGCTATTAAAGCATTATACTGCGCTCCCTCTGCACATGTATCAGCCTCAGGATTTACATCCAAATTGTTCTCCCTTTCCAATGGGACACGCCAGGGTTGCCCTCTATCGCCAATCCTTTTTGTTTTAGCGATGGAACCCTTAGCTGAGTTGATTAGATCGACCCCTGAAATTGAAGGAATTACCATTAAAGAATCGATTCATAAAATTGGTCTGTTTGCTGATGATATAATTTTGTCAATCAAAAACCCAAAGGTATCTCTAGTAATTCTTAATAACATTTTGACCCAATTCGGTGAGATATCGTATTACAAATTGAACGTATCCAAGACCCAGGCCCTTCCATTTCATATCAATGCTTCAGCGATTGATGATCTAAAGAAACTTTACCCATATGAGTGGAGAACTGAGTGTATGGAATACTTGGGTATTAAATTATGTAAAAATTTAGACAAAATGCATTCACGTAATTTGAAAAAAGCATGGTCGGAGCTACAACAAGAGATGGAGAGATGGGGCGGGATGGAGCTCTCATGGTTGGGAAGGGTGGCATCTATTAAGATGACTATTCTTCCTAAAATCTTGTATTTTTTCAGGGCCATACCTCTGTCCATTCCTTTATCCTTTTTTAAAACAATTCATTCGGCTATGTTGAAGTTCATCTGGGGGAATAAACCTGCTCGGATACGGCTCACTTCCCTGCAGCATCACAAATCTCATGGCGGTATTGGTATTCCAGATATCCGCAAATATTATTTTGCTACTAATGCTGCGGTGGTTGTGAGCTTTAACAATCAGGCAAGTAAACCCAGATGGATGGAAATTGAAGAATCTAACATATCTCCAGTCAATCTGGCAGAGCTACCTTGGTTAGATCCCAAAAAAAGACCTGGAATTAAACGTTTATTTTTATCTACCAAGACCACGCTTAAGGCTTGGGACATTGTATTTAAAAATAACAATCCTTCTCCGAGGTTATATAGAGCTATGCCTGTCGAATGCTTGAGCAAATATATAACATCTTTGAACATCAAACTACTGAAAGATTCTTATATAAACAACTTAGATAATTTTTTTCATGGTAATGCTATCCTTTCTTTGAAAAAATTGAAGTTTAAACAGGTATTGTCAGATGAATGTGAACGGATGTGTATGCTTGTTATCGATAAATTAAAAGATATATATCATGTTTCCGATACTGACAAGAATTATGCATGTCTTGAAATTTCTCCTATATAAACATTTTTCCTCCATAGCCCCATTCAAAAAGGTATGATTTCGTTATGTTACTCTCTTCACAATTCCAAGCCCCTAGTTAAATTAAAACACATGCTGTCATGGGAGTCGGAGCTGGGTACTCAATACAAACTTGAAGAGTGGTTCACTTTTTTTACAGCTCTGAAAGGTGTCTCATATTGTACCAACCACTTTGAGAATCACTACAAAATTTTGTATCGTTGGTACCTGGCTCCGTCAAAACTCCATAACATGAACAATACTTTTTCTGACCGGTGTTGGAGAGATTGCGGAGGTTTGGGTAACATGGCCCATATCTGGTGGTTCTGTCCTAAATTGACCAAATATTGGAAGCTAATACATGACTTAATTATCAAAGTGGACAGTACCATCAGCACTTTAACGTCAGAATTGGCCTTGTTTAAATGTTTCCCGACATCCGTCAAGAAAATAGACAAAATAATTATAGGACACATCCTGATCGCTGCCTCGTCCTGTCTCCCTCGATATTGGAAATCACAACTATTGCCATCTCATAGAGAGGTTTTCAATTTGATTCTTGAAAATAAGGCGCACGAGCTCTCCCACAGGGCAACTATGCATAATTTTCCAACATTAAAAGATAAATGGGATGTCTGGGAAGATAGCATTAAAAAGTTTTACCGTTTGTGATAACCCCTTTCTTTTTTCTTGTTTTTGCAACATCGTACTGGTGTACAAATACTTTCTTTGTCAAATGTTTCGTATTGTTCATTGTTAAAATGGATGGCTACCCCTCCCCCACTTCCATGTTCCCCTTTCCTCACCAACCCCTGATTTACTGTTGTGAAAAACCAATAAAAATTATTTGAAAAGATCAGCAATTTGAACTGATATTTGTGTTCAATTCAGGCTGTAGAATCATTTTCCATTCTTAAACAATCAACTATAGACATTACATTATTTTTGCATAATCTAACATATATTAGTGAAGATAAGCATTTAGAACTACTATTTGTATTCAAATCAGGCTGTAGAAGAGTTTTTCATTCTTAAACAATGACCTAAAGAGATTACATTGTTTTTGCATAAACTACAATATATTAGTTCAGATAAGCATGTGTAACTGCTGTTCGTGTTCAATTCAGGCATTAGAAGCGTTTTTCATTCTTAAACAATAAACTAAAGAGAATACATTGTTTTTGTATAAACTACAATATAATTAGTACAGAACAGCATGTAGATCTACAATTTGTGTTCAATTGAGGCTGTAGAAGCATTTTTCATTCTTAAACAATAAACTAAGAGAGATTACCCTGTTTTTGCATGAATTAGCATATATTATTGCAGATAAGCATTTTGAACTGATATTTGTGTTCGATTCAGGCGGTAGAATCGTATTTCATTATTAAACAATCAACTATAGAAATTACATTATTTTTGCATAATCTACCATATATTAGTGCAGATCAGCATTTTGAACTGATATTTTTGTTCAATTCAGGCTGTGGATTCGTTTTTCATTCTTAAACAATAAACTAAAGAGAATACATTGTTTTTGTATAAACTACAATATAATTAGTACAGAACTGCATGTAGATCTACAATTTGTCTTCAATTGAGGCTGTAGAAGCGTTTTTAATTCTTAAACAATAAACCAAGAGAGATTACATTGTTTTTGCTTAAACTACCATGTATTAGTGCAGATCAGCATTTTGAACTGCTATTTGTGTTTAATTCAGGCTGTAGATTCGTTTTTCATTATTAAACAATAAACTAAAGAGAAAACATTGTTTTTGCATAAACTACCATATAATTAGTACAGAACAGCATGTAGATCTACAATTTGTGTTCAATTGAGGCTGTAGAAGCGTTTTTCATTCTTAAACAATAAACAAAGAGAGATTACATTGTTTTTGCATAAACTACAATATAATTAGTACAAAACAGCATGTAGATCTACAATTTGTGTTCAATTCAGGCTTTAGAATCTTTTTTCATTCTTAAACAATCAACTATAGAGATTACATTGCTTTTGCCTAAACTTCTATATATTAGTGCAGATAAGCATTTAGATCTCCGATTTGTATTCAATTCAGGCTATAGATTCGTTTTTCATTCTTAAACAATAAACTAAAGAGAATAAAACGTTTTTGTATAAACTACAATATAATTTGTACAGAACAGCATGTAGATCTACAATTTGTGTTCAATTGAGGATGTAGAAGCGTTTTTCATTCTTAAACAATAAACTAAGAGATATTACATTGTTTTTGCATAAACTACCATGTATTAGTGCAGATCAGCATTTTTAACTGCTATTTGTGTTCAATGCAGGCTATAGAATCGTTTTTCATTCTTAAACAATAAACTAAAGAGAATAAATTGTTTTTGTATAAACTACAATATAATTAGTACAAACAGCATGTAGATCTACAATTTGTGTTTAATTCAGGCTGTAGAATAGTTTTTCATACTTAATCAATAAACTAAAGAGATTACATTGTTTTTGCATAAACTACCATGTATTAGTGCATATTAGCATTTTGAACTGCTATTTGTGTTCAATGCAGGCTTTAGAACTGTTTTTCATTCTTAAACAATAAACTTAAGAGATTACATTGCTTTTGCATTAACTTCTATGTATTAGTACAAATAAGCATGTAGATCTACAATTTGTGTTCAGTTGAGGATGTAGAAGCGTTTTTCATTCTTAAACAATAAACTAAGAGATATTACATTGTTTTTGCATAAACTACCATGTATTAGTGCAGATCAGCATTTTTAACTGCTATTTGTGTTCAATGCAGGCTATAGAATCGTTTTTCATTCTTAAACAATAAACTAAAGAGAATAAATTGTTTTTGTATAAACTACAATATAATTAGTACAAACAGCATGTAGATCTACAATTTGTGTTTAATTCAGGCTGTAGAATATTTTTTCATACTTAATCAATAAACTAAAGAGATTACATTGTTTTTGCATAAACTACCATGTATTAGTGCATATTAGCATTTTGAACTGCTATTTGTGTTCAATGCAGGCTTTAGAACTGTTTTTCATTCTTAAACAATAAACTTAAGAGATTACATTGCTTTTGCATTAACTTCTATGTATTAGTACAAATAAGCATGTAGATCTACAATTTGTGTTCAGTTGAGGATGTAGAAGCGTTTTTCATTCTTAAACAATAAACTAAGAGATATTACATTGTTTTTGCATAAACTACCATGTATTAGTGCAGATCAGCATTTTGAACTGCTATTTGTGTTCAATGCCGGCTTTAGAAACGTTTTTCATTCTTAAACAATAAACTAAAGAGAATAAATTGTTTTTGTATAAACTACAATATAATTAGTACAGAACTGCATGTAGATCTACAATTTGTCTTCAATTGAGGCTGTAGAAGCGTTTTTAATTCTTAAACAATAAACCAAGAGAGATTACATTGTTTTTGCTTAAACTACCATGTATTAGTGCAGATCAGCATTTTGAACTGCTATTTGTGTTTAATTCAGGCTGTAGATTCGTTTTTCATTATTAAACAATAAACTAAAGAGAAAACATTGTTTTTGCATAAACTACCATATAATTAGTACAGAACAGCATGTAGATCTACAATTTGTGTTCAATTGAGGCTGTAGAAGCGTTTTTCATTCTTAAACAATAAACAAAGAGAGATTACATTGTTTTTGCATAAACTACAATATAATTAGTACAAAACAGCATGTAGATCTACAATTTGTGTTCAATTCAGGCTTTAGAATCTTTTTTCATTCTTAAACAATCAACTATAGAGATTACATTGCTTTTGCCTAAACTTCTATATATTAGTGCAGATAAGCATTTAGATCTCCAATTTGTATTCAATTCAGGCTATAGATTCGTTTTTCATTCTTAAACAATAAACTAAAGAGAATAAAACGTTTTTGTATAAACTACAATATAATTTGTACAGAACAGCATGTAGATCTACAATTTGTGTTCAATTGAGGCTGTAGAAGCGTTTTTCATTCTTAAACAATAAACTAAGAGAGATTACATTGTTTTTGCATGAACTAGCATATATTAGTGCAGATCAGCATTTTGAACTGATATTTGTGTTCAATTCAGGCTATAGAATCGTTTTTCATTCTTAAACAATAAACTAAAGAGAATAAATTGTTTTTGTTTAAACTACAATATAATTAGTACAGAACAGCATGTAGATCTACAATTTGTGTTCAATTGAGGCTGTAGAAGCGTTTTTCATTCTTAAACAATAAACTAAGAGAGATTACATTGTTTTTGCATGAACTAGCATATATTAGTGCAGATCAGCATTTTGAACTGATATTTGTGTTCAATTCAGGCTATAGAATCGTTTTTCATTCTTAAACAATCAACTATAGAGATTACATTGTTTTTGCACAAACTACCATATAATTAGTAAAGAATAGCATGTAGATCTACAATTTGTGTTCATTTGAGGCTCTAGAAGCCTTTTGCATTGTTCAACAATAAACTAAGAGACATTGTTTTTGATAAACTAGCATATATTAGTGCAGATCAGCATTTTGAACTTATATTTGTGTTCAATTCAGGAGGTAGAATCATTTTTCATCCTTAATCAATGACCTTAAGAGATTACATTGTTTTTGCATAAACTACCATATAATTAGTACAGAACAGCATGTAGATCTACAATTTGTGTTCAATTGAGGCTTTAGAAGCGTTTTTCAATCTTAAACAATAAACTAAAGAGATTACATTGCTTTTGCATTAACTTCTATGTATTAGGGCAGATAAGCATGTAGATCTCCGATTTGTGTTCAATTCAGGCTGTAGATTCGTTTTTCATTCTTAAACAATAAACTAAAGAGAATAAATTGTTTTTGTTTAAACTACAATATAATTAGTACAGAACAGCACGTAGATCTACAATTTGTGTTCAATTGAGGCTGTAGAAGCTTTTTTCATTCATAAACAATAAACTAAAGAGCTTAACCAAATTGTTTTTGCATAAACTTCTATATATTAGGGCAGATAAGCATGTAGATCCGGATGGGCTAGCCCTGGCCAGTGGACCCACAATGTCAACGGCTATGCGGGAAAAGGGTTCTCCAATGATAGGCATCGATATGAGCCTAGCCTTTGGGTGATCCCCCCATTTACCTACCCGTTGACATGTGTCACACGTACTACAATAGACGCGCACATCTCGGTTGAAATTAGGCCAGAAGAAATTTTGGGTGATCCTATGAGCTGTGCGGTGGAAGCCTAGATGGCCCGCTAATGGCACATCATGCCCAATCCGCAGAATCTCCTGCCGGTATTTCGCAGGCACCACCAGCTGCCGATTCTGCGGAGGGGTGTTCGGTCTCTGGGACGGTTTAGGGATCCTGTACACCCACTCGTAACGCTCCCCATCGACCCCTTCTTCCCCAGTATCTGCCCTGGCCCTATACTTCTCTAAAGTCGGGTCTTCCCGGGTTTCCCTCCCATACACCTCTGGGGTGTCCCAGCCTAAAGGGGCTTGATCTAAGGTACAAGTCGGGGTAGAGAGTCTGACCTGGGTCTCGGCAGCTGGTGGGCTGGTCTCGGCGGCATGGGTCTGGGCACGGGTCGTGACAGCGTTCGCTTCAGAGTTATCCATGGGAGCATAGGCAGAAACAAGGGGAGCCAAGTAATTTCCAAGGAGGACATCCGCCGGTAAGTCACATGTCGGGCGCCCACTCCCCAATCCAAATGTACCCGGGCAACGGGTAGGCGAAACACCCCGCCTCCGGCTACTCTCACAGCCACGGTGTCCCCAGAGTCCCCAGTGTGCTGATTCTCTGGCACCAAGTGTTTTTGGAGCAATGTCATGGTCGCCCCGGTATCCCGTAGACCACTGACTTCCTTCCCGTTTACTTAACCAGTTGTCGGTGTTGTTGGCGGTTATCGCGGTGGGAATCTTGAACAGGGTCTGCCTCATGTAGGACGCCCCAACATTCCTCCTCCTCTACGCACTGGGCAGCAGGCGGAGTAGGCCGTTGGCTCCCGCTGGCCGGTCTCCTCCAGGACTGGTTCTGGTTGGCATTATTCAGCGGGCACTCTGGTCGTTTGTGCCCAAGCTGTTTGCACCCAAAACAACGGATAGGTTGGGAGTAGTCCCGGGAGTTGAACTGGGGTGGCTGGTAATAGTTATTAGCTGGAGGGGGTGCGGATTGGTAGATGGTAGCTGGAGGGGGTGCTGCTTGGCGATACTCTCCTCTAGCAGGAGGTTTACCCATGGTAATGTCCAGTTTACGGACATCCGTGTACTCGTCTGCCAGGCGAGCTGCTTCATGTAGAGTGTAGGGTTTACGATCCCTTACCCACTCTCTGACGCCTGGGGATAACTTCTTAAAACAGTGCTCCAGTAAGAACATCTGCAGCACTTCTTCCCCGAATACGGCTTGGCATCCTGCCATCCAGTGGGCAGCTGTGCGGTGCATTTTACATGCCCATTCAACATACGAATCCCCAGATAACTTGGCAGTGTCTCTGAACCGCCTCCTGTATGCCTCCGGTGTAACGGCATAGATGGAGAGCAAAGCTTCCTTCACTGCTACATAATTTCCAATCTCCTCATCTGGAATGGCCCGAAAAGCGTCACTGGCCAGGCCGGATAACTTGCCTGATAATATAGTGACCCAGTCCTCTGGGGATACCTTGTGTAGCGCATATTGCCGCTCAAAATCATCAATCTCTCCTTCTGTCTCCACAAACGGTTTAAATGCGGTAAATGGTACTTTCTTTTTCTCCACCGGATTTGCTGGGGCTGGGGCTGCTGCAGCATCACTTTGGCGAAGCAGGTTGGCCTCCACAGCGGCTATGACCCGTCTCTATAGTCGGGTTGGGACCATAATGGGGCGGACTGATTCTTACCGCCCGGTCAAAGCTTGCCTCCACGGGGGTTCTGTCACCTGTGCTGGACCCATTGGTTCCTTCAGCCCCTGGTACTCCATCCATTTCGTTTAATATTGTAATAATCTCGCTTTTCCTGAGATCACTGGCTTGTCTGCCCCTCTTTTCCAATAAATCCTTTAGGGTATCTCTTTTCAGCCTTTCGTACGGTATTTCCATTAATCCTGGCTGCAGTGGTCTCTCTGGGCGATGAGGGCCATCCCACCGCTGCCACCAATTGTTACAGTACCCTCAGCATCAGATGCACAAACCCCCAATAACGAGACCACGCTCTGTGTTGAGGGACTGCTTGAACTATGAACTGCTTTTACTATGGGCTACACGCCCGTATTTATCCAGTTGGTGGACACTCCCCTAGGGGACCCAATGGGAGACTGTAACAATAGACAGACATAGATGGTGGAGGCGTCATGACGTAGGACGCGAAGGCGGAGCTAGCAGAGCGGGATGGAGAAGGGGAATTAAACGGACTCCTCGATCTGGCTGAAACATCATGATTTACCACATTGTATCCTTCCTCGGATCCCAGGTCTCCTGCTGACTATCTCTGGGAGTCTAGCTGACAGAAGAGCAAAACTCCTGAAGCGGGAAAGCAAGTTACACGCTGCCCGAAGGCTGTGTAAAATATCGCTGCAGTCCCAGCAACAGATGCTTATAAAGTTGTCAGCGGACAAAAACGGACAAACTAGACGCTGAACATCCAGACCTACAGATAAGTCACTCTTTCTTGCATATAACGATGAAAATGTGCCTCCTTAAGTGTTAGGGGAATAACATTGGACTTCTTGCTACACTGCCTATATCACTTTAAGCTATGTTATAGAGTTGAAATGGAAGGGACTAAGAGGAGAATCTAATTGCTATTCAGGGTCGAATCCCCTGAGTAGTCTGTGATATCAATGTCTGAACAACAAAATGACTTTTTTCTTATGATCTAAATGTGCTGTATTAAGTGATTGAGAAATAATCTCTAATGAAGTTGGGAGACTGTTGCAAAGGAATCAGAGTAGAAACTAATTAACTAATTGCTATCTAAAGCTGAATCACCTGGATAGTCGGTGAAATAGGTGTCTAATTAACAAAAGGACTTTTCCACTCTACAGTTGTGTTGTATGTGTTTCCTAAGTGTTTGAGAATCAACCTTACACATTCTGGTCATATTGCTGGTTGTTGTAAAGAACCAGAGGAAAATGTTGCAGTTTTGACACAAGAGATCCAGAGGAGAAACTTGTCAGTATCTAAAGGTTGAAATCCCTAGGGTTAAAGTGAAATTGGAGCCTGAAATACAAATGATATACAATTGATTATTCTCCCTCAAGGCTGTCCCAAAGAATCACTGGAGTAAACACTAAAAGTACGGTGAAAAGATTCGGAACACAGCATACTAACTCCTTTTACCTCTGGCTGGCTAATTGTGAGTGTTTGAAAACAGACCAATAATTGCCCCCTCCCCCGATAAACAACTGAAGAAGCACATGTACCTAAACAAATAAAGAGATAGCTGGGTGTGATAGAAGACGGGAGACGGGAGGGAGCTGAAAAAGGATCTAAAAGGAAGGAGCAAAGACATTAAAACACAAAAGGATGGCTACTAATAAAAAAGCAGAGGCAAAGAGCCAACAAAAGAAGAAAGAAGTGTCTATAGAACCAAAACAACAGAGAAAGGATAGATTAAAGAAAATCCCCTCTATGTTTACTTCTGCCAATTCATCATTAAACCAATCACGAGATGATAATGAGGGGCAGACGATTCTAGGGGAAACAGAACCCGTGGGCTCTCAGATGGATTCATCAGGAGATTCAGAACCCCAGATTCTCACGGTGGAATTACTAAAAAACTGCCTTGATACACAATTTAAGCTTTTGAAACAAGACATCAATACATCTATAAAAGAAATTAAAGTAGAGCTGGAATCGTTTGACAAAAGAATTAAACAAAATGAAAGCAAAATTAACATGCAAGACTCAAAAATTGACGTGACTAATGCTCAAATGGCAGAACTGCGGCTGAAAATCGAGGAGCTTCAAATGCAGATAGATTCTGCCGAAGATAGGGACAGAAAGATCAACCTGAGAGTCAGGGGAATAAAAGAAGAGATATCACAAGAAGGGCTTGAGGAATATCTGACAACACTATGTGATAGTATGAACTTAAGACACTCTAATAAGGACATTCTGTTTGAGCGTGTCCACAGGCTGTTCAAACCAGAGGGCGTTGCCCCAGATAGCCCAAGAGATGTGATTATACGCTTCCATGCTTATAAATATCGAATTGCCTTCTCAAATATGTTCAGGGATGTATCTAAAATACCAGCGAATTACCAACACTTAACCTGTTATCCCGATCTCTCGAGATACACAAGATCGTTCCGAAAATCTTTTATAGAGGTCACTAAGATTCTGAGAAGGGAACATGTAAAATATAATTGGGGCTTCCCTGCTAAATTAGTTATCAATTTTGATTTCTCCAAAATTATCTTTACCTCGGCAGAAAAAGCCTTGGATTGGATAGATAGGAAGGGTTGGGCCAGGAGTCAGGGGGGGGAAATTCAGAGGAACGGGGGGGAACGGGGAGGGAGGGGCAGGGGGCCCCGGAGAGGGAGGCTCAGTATAGATTGGTACAATGAGAAAGGGGGGCATACGGGAGGAGAAGAGGGATGGAGAAGATAAATATTTAAATCAACAGGTGGTTAACTGGGAATTATATAGGGAGAGTAGAGAAATTTAGTTACTAAATGTTCCAGATTTATCAAGCTATGAAGAGCGGGGATAATGTAAATACATAGAAGAAACAGTGGAATTATTTCACATAATTATAAGAAGTTTCGGAAAGAGGTGTGAAATACGGGGATTAAGAATTAAGCCACGAAAGTCACTGGTAAGATAAGAATCACTTGAATTATAACTTCTGAAAAATGATCGTTTTTGATAACAGGGGAAGGGGAAAGGAGAAGGAGAAGAATATATATGTGCTCCTCTCTTTTTTTTCTTTATATTGCATATAGGAATATATTTATTTACTCACTTATTAAAACAAGGGTTCTTTTATATATAGTCACGAAAAGAATTTGAAGTAAGAAGTTATGAAATATACACGATATTATAAACAAACACAGAAAATATTAGATTTATTCACTTTTTTTTTTTTGGATAAGAAAAGAGGAAATAGTAGAAGATCCACCTACCACTTAATTCACTTATAATTAGCAATCTAATAACATCCATTCGCGAAAAAGTTTGAATACTAGATAGTAAAGAAAGATTTAAGATATTATAAATAAACACAGAATTAATTAGAATTATTAGCTTATATGTGGGGTTTTTTTTTTTTTTTTTTTTCCCCGTTAACTTTCTTCTTCTCTCCTCTCCTTTGTTGTGCCTCTTAGGAGCTGACTCTCCTCCCCGCCTCGATTAGACCTTCCCCTCCCTCTCCTTCCCCTAGCCAGATTCAGGAGGGGGAAATGATTAAGAGGAGAAGATTTTTGCCCATCCTACTCATGCAGCTCGCAAGCTCTTATCTGAGAGCTAAATAAAGTGTTAAAGTTACCGAAAGGTAGCATACACAAAGGGGGTAGGTAGTCCTCATGGGAGAGGTTCTGCCTTGGGAAAGTCTGAGTCCAAGATGGACTACTTTGTTATATGTAATGTTTGTTTTTTATGTAAGGGTAAGGGGAGGCGCCACAGCATGTTTTTTAAAACTTATAAATGATTAAATTCTTGACCTTAAATGTCCAGGGTTTGAACACACCCCAAAAGAGGCAGATTTTAAATAACTATCTTATGAGCCATAGAATTGACGTTGCTCTTATTCAAGAAACCCACTGGAAGGAGCAGAAACGGTTTCGGGAAAATAAAATGTACCCCAATATAATCTACTCCTTTTTTAATACAAAGAAAAGAGGGGTTGCAATTATGATTAGTAGGAATATGGTATATGAGGAAATTTACAAAGAAATAGATAAAAATAGCCGATATATCATTCTGATCTGCAAACTGAATGACCAAGTCTACACTTTTGTGAATATATATGCCCCTAATAAGGATCCAACTAGGTTCATTAATAGAGTATTTGAGAGAGCAGAGCGAGTGGCCCAGGGAATTATATTAATGGGAGGTGATTTCAATTGTATTTTAGATATAGAGATGGACAAAAAAATCTCCCAAGGCCAAAAAATTGATAGAAACAAAGCACGTAATGCCAAAAAATTTCAACAGTTCTTATTCAAACATAATTTGTTCGACGTATGGCGAACATTAAATCCCGAAGAACGAGATTACACGTTCTTCTCTAAACCAAATTTATCTTATTCTCGACTAGACTATTTTCTGGTGGGGGCAAGGGATATCCAGCGATGCGGAGGTACCAGGGTGGAGGAGGTGATCTGGTCCGATCACTCAGCAGTACTAATGGAAATTCACGATCTAATGGCGACTAAAAGCAGAGGTTCCTGGAGATTGAATAACCACTTATTAAAAAATAAAACAAATATAGATATTATCAAGAGAGAATCGAGGGCATTTTTTGAGGCAAACACCAAAGATGGCCTTCCAGCCACAACAATATGGCTCACGTATAAGTGCATTATAAGGGGCCAGCTTATTAAATTAGGCTCGGAACTAAAAAAGAAACAAGGTCAATCTCTAGCCCAATTATATGTGGACTATTATAAAAACCAACAGGTTAATAAAGAGTCACCTAATAGAGTTACTACCAAACTTTTGGAGGATATTTCGGTAAAAATAAAAGATCTGCTTATGGCTAAAACTAATTACGCTCTACTAAAACTCAAACAATGCTGGTACTCCAAAGGAAACAGAGCTAAAAAAATATTAACAAATAAATTAAAGAATAATAAATCAAGATCAAGAGTAAATAAGATCATTGTGCAGGATAGAGTAAAAATAGCACCCAGTGACATTGGAGAGGCATTTAACAACTACTACTACAGCCTATATAACCTTCCATCTACAGGTTCTTCATTGGATCAAATAAAATCCTACTTAAAGGACATAAATCTGCCTATGATCTCAGAGGATCAATTAAAATCATTGAACTCACCTTTTGAGGAAATAGAAATAAAAGAAGTTATTCGGAAATTAAAAAAAGATAAAGCCCCAGGCCCGGATGGTTTTAGTAGTAATTTTTATAAAATTATTGGTGAAGATGTGGCCAATTACCTCTCAACTCTATTTAATGAAATCAAAGGAGGAGCTGCAATACCAAGGGAATTTTTACAAGCAATTATTATGCCAATTCCAAAGCCAAATAAAGATCCGGTTAAAACAGCAAATTACAGACCAATATCTCTGATTAATTGCGATTTAAAGATTTTCTCGGCAGCTATTGCTCATAGAATAGAGGGGCTGATACCACATTTAATCCACCCGGACCAAATTGGATTTGTACAAGGTCGGCATGCAGAAAATAACATCAGAAGAATGCTAGGCATATTTGATCAAGTGAATAGAAAGAGGACGCCCCAGCTGACCCTGTCTCTGGACGCTGAGAAAGCGTTTGACAGGGTCAGCTGGGATTTCCTTGCCCAGGTCTTAAATCGAATGGGAGTAACGGGACCAATCCATTCCGCCATTATGGCAATGTATTCAATTCCAACAGCTAGGACAGTTGGGCCAGGAATAATGGCGGATTGGTTTCAGGTGGGCAATGGCACTCGGCAGGGCTGTCCCCTAGCCCCAATGCTGTACATTCTAACTTTGGAGCCACTTGCTGCAAAAGTAAGACAAAATAGGAATATTAGGGGCATAAGAGTGAATGACCAGGAGTTAAAAGTTTGCATGTACGCGGATGATGTTGTTGTGACACTAACGGACCCAGAGACTTCACTAGTACAGTTTATGAAGGAAGTGGATCTATATTCAAAACTGTCTAACTATAAATTGAATCTCTCTAAATCACAAGCTTTAACAATTAACATCAATGAGGCAACTAAGCGCAGAATGGCAGATGTATTTCCCTTTGATTGGACCAACCAGGGATTCACTTACTTGGGGATTTATCTTACACCAGATTATGGTAGGACAATGCTAGAAAATGTCAACATTCTGTATAGAGATACGCAAGAAAAATTAACACAAAGGTGGTTAAAAACAGAAATATCGTGGCTTGGTAAAATTAATGTGGTAAAAAGTTATATTATTCCAAAATGGTTATACCTATTCAGAATGTTGCCATTGAAGATTCCTTCTAGTAGACTGCTAGAGGCCCAAAAATTAATGTTCACATACATATGGGGAGGGAAAAAATCGAGAATTACCAAGAACATCTTAATGAGGAAGATTAATAAAGGGGGCCTGGGAGTACCGAACCTAATTAGGTTATATGAAGCCAGTAGGGTTTTCCATGTAAATAAATGGCATCTGACCTCTGAAATAGAGGAAGCCTGGTTTAAACTCGAAAAAGAAGCAACAGGATTACCTGATATGTCATTAATTTTGTGGTTAAATGAAAGGGCATATAAAGAACTATTAGACTCTATGGCAGCAAGCTATATAGTCGACCTTATAAATATATGGAGGAAATTTAAAAAAAGACTGGGCATAGAGGGCCGGATCATATCCTCCACCCCGATCACTATATTAGAATTCAATATAGAAAATTTTTCTGTGAAAAATTGGAATGAAAAACAAGTTCTCACTTTCGCAAACATAGTAGAGGGCGAATCTGTTAAACACTTTTCACAAATTCAGGAAGTGCTAAATGTCCCCTCAAGAGAACTGTTTGCGTACTTGAGAATAAAGAACTACATAGACCTTACACAGAGAAAGGTAAAAAAAGAGGTGTCAAGATGCGAATTAGAAAGAACTTTCCCTAAAGAAGACAAACCCAAAATGCTTCCCATCTACTATGAATGGTTAAACTCCACAGAAAGAGAAGAGAAACCCAAAGCTTGGCTAACTTGGGAAAAAGAACTAGGTATAGAGTTCGATAATAAGCAGTGGATCAACTCCCTAACTGAAGTTAGGAAATGTGTTAAATATCTAAATATAATAGAACTCCACTGTAAAATGATATACAGATGGCATCTAGTACCAGTCATTTTAAATAAAATAGACAAATCGAAATCATCCCTATGTTGGAGATGTAAGATAGAGGTGGGAACTCAAGGGCATATATGGTGGAGTTGTCCCGCTCTAAAACCACTATGGAAAAGAGTGTTAAAAGAAATAACGCAAATAGTTGGGGAAAAATTAATTATAAACATAGACGCCGCCCTTTTACATTTACAGATACCAACTCCCTCATTCGATAAGAAATATCTTTTGATCCACATCCTTATGGCCACAAAATTGGTGATCGCACGCCATTGGAATCAAATAAACTGCCCTCAATGGCAACAAGTAAGTCATCAAATTAACTTCCAATATAAGATGGAACAGGGGATCACAGAAAACCAAGGATTTAAGCAATCACAAAAATGTAAAATAAGATGGGAGCCTTGGACTAGATATACTCAGGAAATAGATTACATAGGTTAAAGAGTAGAATAATGGTTCTGGTGGCGCCTCCCCCCCCCCCCCTCCCCACCCGTTGTTTGTACTATATGTTTCAGTGCAGTCTGTTATTAAGTTGATTCACCAATATTTAAACCTGATGAATCCAAGACAGATATCTGTAAAATTGGAAGTATGCAGACTGTGCCTTATTCTAATGTCAGCTGTTTTTAATGTTTTTGTACGACCTTTTTGTAGCATCAATAAAAAAGATTTAAAATATAAAAAAAAAAAAAAAAAAAAATAATCTATGCCATAGGCAACACAAATAGATTTAATAATATACTGGAAATCTGTATGTACATTTTTTGGGGGGGTCCAAAAAGAGGCTAGGGTGACATAGAATGTCCTGCATTTAACAGCTTATCGCGATGAGTGGCCTCACAGGAAAAATGTAGCCGACCCTCAAAGCAAGCACGGTCTACGCGGTTTTGGTGCTTGCGTCTTCTGGGGGGTAGCACTGTGTCACTTAGGGGCTAAAGCCAATTGTGTATGAATAGATACTGTATTTACAGACAAACCTTTATTTTCAAATTTGTCCACCTCTAAGCCCCTGTTGTATAGACTTTGTGGAATAGAATTATGAAATTAAGATAATATATGTTATTTATAATTGTGTATGTACTTTCTTAATGTTACTGAAAAATCAATAAATAAAAATTCCAAAAAAAAAAACAAACAATAGACAGACATAAGGCAATTTAGGAACCAAAGACACAGATTATTCCCAGCAGGCATTATGATTTCCTCCCCCCTGCCCTGGAGATAATTGGGAAGTATTTCAATTATCTCCAGGACAGAGGCGAATTGCCATTTTAATTTCAACACAAAAAAACACATAAAAATACAAAACTTTATAATTGTCGAACATTTCCCATTCGTATCACATATCCCCAGATAGCCTGGATCTGAGTGCATATTATTGGCGAATAGCGTTCATATCCCATATGCATAGTTCAATCGCCAGGGACGAACCAGCGATCCCAGATTATACAAATGGATCTGTCACAGTTGTTTAGGCAAAAACACCCGGTTATCACTTGAACTCAAGGCAGAAGAGGTAGAAACGACTCTACGGCCTAAACTGAGCCCAAATAGCACTCCATCACATCGAACTGCAATGATATAAAGTTGTTTAGGAAAAAACACCCAGTTATCTCTTGAACTCAAAGCAGAAGAGATCAAAACCATTCCACGCAGTTAACTGAGCACAAATAGCACTTTATCAGGTCGATCTGCAATTATATATGGTTGTTTAGGCAAAAACACCCGGTTATCACTTGAACTCAAGGCAGAAGTGGTAAAAACAACTCTACAGCCTTAAAATGAGCACAAATAGAACTCCATCACATCGTTCTGCACAAACATACGGTGGTTTATGCAAAAATAACCGATTATCATTTGAACTAAAGGCAGAAGAGTTCAAACTGATTCTAAGGCCTAAACTGAGCAAAAATAGCACTCTGTCATGTCGATCTGCAATGATACATGGTTGTTTAGGCAAAAACACCCGGTTATCACTTGAACTCAAGGCAGAAGAGGTAAAAACGACTCTACGGCCTAAAGTGAACACAAATAACACTTCATTACGTCGATCTGCAATGATATATGGTTGTTTAGGGAAAAACAGTGACGGTCATCACTTAAACTCTGCCAGAAGAGGTAAAAACTACTCTACACTAATATATGGTAGTTTTTTTAAGATTGAAAAACACTTCTACAGCGTGAATTGAACACAAATAGCAGTTCTACATGCTTATCTGCACTAATATATGGTAGATTATGCAAAAGCAATGTAAACTCTATAGTTGATTGTTTAAGAATGAAAAACGATTCTACAGCCTGAATTGAAAACAAATATCAGTTCAAAATGCTGATCTGAACTAATATATAGTAGTTTATGCAAAAGCAATGTCATCTCTTTAGTTTATTGTTTAAGAATGAAAACCATTCTACAGCCTGAATTTAACAAAAATAGTTCTACATGCTTATCTGCACACATATATATTAGTTTGTGCAAAAACAATGTAATCTCTATAGTTGATTGTTTAAGAAAGAAAAACGCACTTACAGCCTGAATTGAACACAAATCGTAGATCTACATGCTTATCTGCCCTAATTTATAGAAGTTTATGCAAAAGCAATGTCGTCTCTTTAGTTTATTGTTTTAGAATAAAAAATGCTTCTACAGTCTTAATTGAACACAAATCGTAGATCTACAAGCTTATCTGCCCTAATACATAGAAGTTAATGCAAAAGCAATGTAATCTCTATAGTTTATTGTTTAATAATGAAAAACGATTCTAAAACCTGAATTGAACACAAATAGCAGTTCAAAATGCTGATCAGCTCTAATACATGGTGGTTTATGCAAAAACAATGTAATCTCTTTAGTTTATTGCTTAAGAATAAAAAATGCTTCTACAGCCTGATTTGAATACAAATTGCAGTTCTACATATTTATCTGCACTAATATATGGTAGTTTATGCAAAAACAATGTAATCTCTATAGTTGATTGTTTAAGAATAAAAAATGCTTCTACAGCCTTAATTGAACAAAAATCGTAGATCTACATGCTTATCTGCAATAATACATAGAAGTTAAGGCAAAAGCTATGTAATCTCTTTAGGTCATTGTTTAAGAATGAAAAACGCTTCTACAGCCTGATTTGAATACAAATAGCAGTTCTACATGTTTATCTTTTCAAATAATTTTTATTGATTTTTAACAACAGTAAATCAGGGGTTGGTGAGGGAAGGGGAACATGGAAATGGGGGAGGGGTAGCCATCCATTTTAACAATGAACAATATGAAACATTTGGCAAAGAAAGTATTTGTACACCAGTACGATGTTGCAAAAACAAGAAAAAAGAAAGGGGTTATCACAAACGGTAAAACTTTTTAATGCTATCTTCCCAGACATCCCATTTATCTTTTAACGTTGGAAAATTATGCATAGTTGCCCTGTGGGAGAGCTCGTGCGCCTTATTTTCAAGAATCAAATTGAAAACCTCTCTAAGAGATGGCAATAGCTGTGATTTCCAATATCGAGGGAGACAGGACGAGGCAGCGATCAGGATGTGTCCTATAATTATTTTGTCTATTTTCTTGACGGATGACGGGAAACATTTAAACAAGGCCAATTCTGACGTTAAAGTGCTGATGGTACTGTCCACTTTGATAATTAAGTCATGTATTAGCTTCCAATATTTGGTCAATTTAGGACAGAACCACCAGATATGGGCCATGTTACCCAAACCTCCGCAATCTCTCCAACACCGGTCAGAAAAAGTATTGTTCATGTTATGGAGTTTTGACGGAGCCAGGTACCAACGATACAAAATTTTGTAGTGATTCTCAAAGTGGTTGGTACAATATGAGACACCTTTCAGAGCTGTAAGAAAAGTGAACCACTCTTCAAGTTTGTATTGAGTACCCAGCTCCGCCTCCCATGACAGCATGTGTTTTAATTTAACTAGGGGCTTGGAATTGTGAAGAGAGTAACATAACGAAATCATACCTTTTTGAATGGGGCTATGGAGGAAAAATGTTTCTATAGGAGAAATTTCAAGACATGCATAATTCTTGTCAGTATCGGAAACATGATATATATCTTTTAATTTATCGATAACAAGCATACACATCCGTTCACATTCATCTGACAATACATGTTTAAGCTTCAATTTTTTCAAAGAAAGGATAGCATTACCATGAAAAAAATTATCTAAGTTGTGTATATAAGAATCTTTCAGTAGTTTGATGTTCAAAGATGTTATATGTTTGCTCAAGCATTCGACAGGCATAGCTCTATATAACCTCGGGGAAGGATTGTTATTTTTAAATACAATGTCCCAAGCCTTAAGCGTGGTCTTGGTAGATAAAAATAAACGTTTAATTCCAGGTCTTGTTTTTGGATCTAACCAAGGTAGCTCTGCCAGATTGACTGGAGATATGTTAGATTCTTCAATTTCCATCCATCTGGGTTTACTTGCCTGATTGTTAAAGCTCACAACCACCGCAGCATTAGTAGCAAAATAGTATTTGCGGATATCTGGGATACCAATACCGCCATGAGATTTGTGATGCTGCAGGGAAGTGAGCCGTATCCGAGCAGGTTTATTCCCCCAGATGAACTTCAACATAGCCGAATGAATTGTTTTAAAAAAGGATAAAGGAATGGACAGAGGTATGGCCCTGAAAAAATACAAGATTTTAGGAAGAATAGTCATCTTAATAGATGCCACCCTTCCCAACCATGAGAGCTCCATCCCGCCCCATCTCTCCATCTCTTGTTGTAGCTCCGACCATGCTTTTTTCAAATTATGTGAATGCATTTTGTCTAAATTTTTACATAATTTAATACCCAAGTATTCCATACACTCAGTTTTCCACTCATATGGGTAAAGTTTCTTTAGATCATCAATCGCTGAAGCATTGATATGAAATGGAAGGGCCTGGGTCTTGGATACGTTCAATTTGTAATACGATATCTCACCGAATTGGGTCAAAATGTTATTAAGAATTACTAGAGATACCTTTGGGTTTTTTATTGACAAAATTATATCATCAGCAAACAGACCAATTTTATGAATCGATTCTTTAATGGTAATTCCTTCAATTTCAGGGGTCGATCTAATCAACTCAGCTAAGGGTTCCATCGCTAAAACAAAAAGGATTGGCGATAGAGGGCAACCCTGGCGCGTCCCATTGGTAAGGGAGAACAATTTGGATGTAAATCCTGAGGCTGATACATGTGCAGAGGGAGCGCAGTATAATGCTTTAATAGCAGTAATAAAAGATGGGGGGATATTAAATTTTTCTAAGGTTCTCCACAGATATCCCCAATGTATCCTGTCAAACGCCTTCTCCGCATCTAATGAAAGAAGCAGAGAAGGCGTTTTTGTAGTATTAATATGCTGGATCAAATCAATAAAACGCCTAGTCCCATCTGGCGCCTGTCTATTCTGCACAAAACCCACCTGATCTCTGTTAATTAATGAAGGTATTAATTTAGTTAGCCGATTAGTGAGGACTTTAGCATAAATTTTGGAGTCGTTATTGATCAGAGATATGGGACGAAAATTAGAACATCTGTCAGGGTTTTTCCCTGGTTTTGGCAGTGTGACTATTCGTGCATTCAAGGCTTCCTCTGGCATTTTCCCCTCGTTTTTGTAAGAATTAAATATTTTCGTCATATGGGGGATTAGAATATCTGAAAAGGTTTTATAATATAAAATAGTGAACCCGTCAGGGCCCGGGGCCTTTCCAGAGGGCATAAGTTTGATTGCCCCGGCTATCTCATCAGCTGATATATCACGTTCCAATCTCTGTAAATGCTCTTGGGACAACCGGGGCAATGAAACCCTGTCTAGAAATTGATCAATTGATGCCACAGAGGGCTGGGGAATATCCGAATTGAGTTCCAAATTGTAAAGTTTGCTATAATAATCTGCAAACATATTGCTAATTTTAGTTGGATGGAACACTTTTTGTCCTTGTTCATCCAATAAAAATGAAATTTTTGATTGAGCATTAACATGACGGAGTTTAGATGCCAAGAGAGTCGAGGCTCTGTTGCCTTTTAAATAAAATGATTTCCTGAGACGCCTTACCATGAGAGATGTACGATCTAAATTTATTTTGTTAATTTTTACTTTAACTTCACCTAACATTGCTGCTAGGGAGGATGATGGACCAAATTTGTTTGCCTGATTCAAATTGTAAAGTTCCTTTTCCAAGGTACGCAGGTTATTATTATTAATTCTCTTCAGGTAAGACGCTCTAGAAATAAAATGCCCTCGTAATACAGCCTTATGTGCATTCCAAGTCACGTCACCAGGAACCTCAGGGGAAGTATTTTCTGCAAAATAGTCCACCAGCATTTTTTCTGACAGTGACTTACTAGTAATATCAGTTAATAAAAAATCACCCAATTTCCATGATCTATTTGGTGCTGAAGATATAATTTCGTCAATATGCAAAATCACCGGGGCATGATCGGACCAATTAATATCTAAAATTTCAGATTTCGAGATGTGCGGGAGTAAAGCACCCTGAACCATAAATCTGTCCAGCCTGGAATACATATTATTAGAAACCGAGTAATAAGTAAAATCCCTCTCAGTTTCATGCATCAGTCTCCAGGGATCATATAGAGCACATTCAGTCATAAACTTAGAACATTGGAGCGCCAATCTATCACTATCTTTCTTGTATTGTTGATCACAATCTTCCCTAGCGTAATCCAAATCACCATCCATAACAAAATTCGTATCGCCACACATAACCAAATTACCTCTAGAATTCTCAGACACAAGATCCATCAATTTCCTAAAAAACTTCAACTGACCAGTGTTGGGAAAATACACATTCACGATTGTATAGTCTACGGCGTTGATAGAACCTATCCAGATAACATACCTCCCCCCGTCATCTGTAAGGACTTTAGTAGGTAAGCACGCCACATTTCTATGGAACAAAATCGAGGTGCCTCTAGATTTAGATACATAGGGACTATGATGTTGGACTGGGAAGAGCTTCGACATAATTTTGTGATCTTTACCATTGTTTTTAAAATGTGTTTCCTGTACACAAACAACATCAGAATGATTGGACTTAACTTCTTTAAATAATAATCTTCTCTTGTGTGCGGTATTCAGGCCTCTCACATTAAATGATCAAAACTTCAGAACCATTAATTATGGAGCAATAAGGACCAGGAGTTTTACTGAAAAACAAGAAATGTGAGATTCCAAAACACCGCCAAGCAAGAGAGAAAATCAAATCCAAACATAATAAGAAACAAAAATCAAATTGTGTACAGAAATACATATATAGACCAGATGAGTCGATATTTGAAGAAAACTGGTGCCACAAATTATGGAAAATGATAGGCCTTGCATGTAACATCGTAACATTATGAAAAGAGTTGACAACTTTGTCAACCAATAAAAAATGGATGGATAAAAACAAAATAACAACAAAAAAAAAGAATAAAAATAAAAAAAAGGGTAAGGTAACTTGGAGAAATACCCCTATCAGGGGGAAAAAAAGGACAAAAGAACAAAGGGCCATGAGGGAGAGCAAAAAAAAGTTCTCCATCTCAGGGTATTAGGCCCAGGTTGGGGGGAGAGAAGCCCGCTAGGGACAAGGGGACAGTAATAAGAATTTTTTTTTTTTTTTTAAAAAGGAAACAATTAAAAAAATCCAGAATAGAGACTATCATCAGAATACAGAAAAACAACAAGAAAAACAAAAATAGGTAAAGAACAACATCTGTGCAGGATGTGGAGCAAAAAGTGCAAAAAAGAGGGAGAAAAAGAAAAACAGCCCTAGTGTGGGAATCCAAAAAAATGAAAAAGATAAAGATATTATAGTTCTCCAGCACATCTAAGAAACATCTGGTTTGCTCCTCTTACTGGGCTGTACAGGAGTCAGTGGTGGGAGCAAGTGCTGTGTACCACGGTGTCTGTTAAAAGATCGAAGAACCTCCGCTCCTTCTTCAGGCGAGGTGATGACGAAACTCTTACCGTCCATGCGGAACAAAACTTTCACCGGAAAACCCCATCTATATCGAATCCCTCTTTGACGGAGTTCCGCTGTAAAATGCTGGAATTCCCTTCTTCTACGCATCGTGAATGATGAAAAATCTTGGAAGACCTTTATATTGTTGTAATTATCAGGGAGGCCGGACATGCGTACCGCACCCAAGAAGTCTTCTTTGATGTGAAAATAATGGAAGCGGACAATAACATCTTTGGGCGCAGCTGCTGGTGCATTACCAGGTTTAGGCAGCCTATGAATCCGATCTAACAGCAAGTCATAGTCCTTGGCCATTGGTAAAACTGCTGCCACCATTGTCACAAAATAGTTAGGCAAATCTTTAATTTCAACTGAATCAGGGATGCCCCTAATCCTTAAATTATTACGCCGGCTTCTGTCCTCGGCATCAGCTAACTTCTCCGCCTGTTGGGAAACTTGTTTTTGTAACTCCCGGACAGTATCCACCAGATCCAAGTGAGATTGTGCCTGAAGATATAATTGGTTTTCCACATCTTCCGTGCGCTGGTTAATGCCCTCCAGAGCTCCATAAATATGATCAAATTCCTTTTTGAAATCGTTTTTCAGATCAACTCTTAAATTTTGAAGGAGTTGGATGATCATGCCTGCTGATGGGGGCAAGTCCTCTGCCATCTCCACAGGCATATCAGAATGGTATGTTACAGCTTTAAAAGTTGTTTCGGGGGCCATCTTGGATGTGGCGGCGGCCATCTTGCATGTGGCAGAAATTGCCTCAGTGACAGTGGCCATCTTAGTGGAGGAAAAAGATTTTGAACCAGCAGCCATCTTGCTAGAGGCAGTTTTAGCTGATAAATGAGCCGTTTTTTCCCTCTGAATACCATCCCCTTCCTCTTCTTCATCAATATCTTCTAAGCTGTCCTGGGCATCCCCTTCACTACTCATAGTGGATTGTGTGGGTTTAAATGCCCCAGTGGCGAGGTTTGATCGTGTCCCCACCTGTGCTGACATCTGTGAAGATGAGGGCACTGATGGAGACCTCGATTTCACCCCACTCCCCTGATATGACAGAGATCTTGCTGCCACACCAGCATAAGTCTTAGTTTTAACAGGAGGGCAGATGGGCACAGGGATGCCTGAAGCTGGTGGGGTATGATATGAGGTTTCAGCTGGTGGGGGGGAGCAGGCATGAAAGCCCTTACTCACCCCTGACTCCTCGATTTTTCTCTGTGTAGAAGTCATCTTCTCCACTCTTTTTTGCTTCTGCATTATTATCCAATCTTTTTAAAGTAGTAGCAATGCTCGATTCCAGTCAATTAAAGTTGAAAAAGGTGTTTCTTGAACATTTGTGTCCCACTGTCACAGGAGCTCCTCTAGAAGGTGGCCATCTTGGGTGGTGGCCAGAACACGCCCCCTCATGAGAACGTCGTTCTGCAATGACATATGGTGGTTTAGTAAAAACAACCGGTTATAACTTGAACTCAAGGCAGAAGAGGTAAAAACCACTAACTGGCCTAAACTGAGCCCAAATAGCACTCCATCACGTCGATCTGATATTATATATGGTTGTTTAGGCAAAAACACCCGGTTATCACTTGAACTCAAGGCAGAAGTGGTAAAATCAACTCTACGGCCTTAAAATGAGAACGTCGTTCTGCAATGACATATGGTGGTTTAGTAAAAACAACCGGTTATAACTTGAACTCAAGGCAGAAGAGTTAAAAATGACTCTACGGCCTAAACTGAGCACAAATAGCACTCCATCACGTCAAACTGCAATGATATACAGTTGTTTAGGCAAAAACACTCAGTTATCACTTGAACTCAAGGCAGATGAGGTAAGAACCACTCTACGGCCTAAAGTGAGTCACAATTAGCACTCCATCACGTTGACCTGCAAAGATGTATGGTTGTTTAGGCAAAAACAACCGGTTATCACTTGAACTCAAGGCAGAAGAGGTAAAAAGGACTCTACAGCCTAAACTGAGCACAAATACCACTCTGTCATGTCGATCTTCAATGATATATGGTTGTTTAGGCGAAAAAACCTGGTTATCATTTGAACTCAAGGCAGAAGAAGTAGAAACGACTCTACGGCCTAAACTGAGCTCAAATAGCACTCCATCAAGTCAATCTGTAATGATATATGGTTGTTTAGCAAAAACACACGGTTATCACTTGAATTCAAGGCAGTAGTGGTAAAAACAACACTACGGCCTTAAAAGAGCACAAATAGCACTCCATCGCGTCGTTGTGCAATGATATACAGTGGTTTAGGCAAAAACAACTGGGTATCACTTGAACTCAAGTCAGAAGAGTTAAAAATGACTCTAAGGCCTAAACCGAGCACAAATAGCACTCCATCATGTCGATCTGCAATGATATACGGTTCTTTAGGCAAAAACACTCGGTTATCACTTGAACTCAAGCAGAAGAGGTAAGAACCACTCTACGGCCTAAAGTGAGTC